>CM040184.1:8246399-8793899 GCA_022606455.1 Callitettix versicolor
TTATTGCCTTTTACCTTCCTTTTTAACTAATTGATTGTGTGTGTGTGTGTGTGTGTGTTTATGTGAACATACGCACGCGATATCACACACACAAACATATTTTTAAATTATTGCCTTTTACCTTCCTTTTTAACTAATTGATTGTGTGTGTGTGTGTGTGTGTGTGTGTGTGTGTGTGTGTGTGTGTGTGTGTGTGAACATACGCACGCGATATCACACACACAAACATATTCTTAAATTATTGCCTTTTACCTTCCTTTTTAACTAATTGATTGTGTGTGTGTGTGTGTGTGTGTGTGTGTGTGTTTATGTGAACATACGCGCGCGATATCACACACACACACACACACACACCGCTTTAACCTAAATTACTTATGATTTTAATGAAATATTAAGTTTATTAATCTGTAATCGAACATTTGTGTTTAATAATGTTTAATTAAGTTACTGTGCAGTAAGTAATGGAAAGGTTTTTCTGCATCAAACTACATAAAATGTTCTGTCAAATTAATTTTAATTTTTATGAATTTATGAAAACTTTATGAAATGTCCGTCCGAGTAAAGATGACTTTTGTACTTCCAGGTAGACTTGCCAATTAGAATGTTCCTGCCGCAGCCCAAGGCGCTAAGTCAATCAGCCGACACTGTGACCTATGAAGAAACGACCGTAACAATGATGAGGAACTCGGCTCAGTTCGCTCGAGTCACGCAACCCAAAGAGGCACGCACACTTTCTGGTGAAGGCGAGCCTATGTTTTCCATGAAACACTCGATATTCAGTGTTACACGTAGAAGTGGCATTGTGTATGTGTATAATCCTAAGGCTTTGTTGGAAGCTCCTAATATGACAAGGTAGGTAATTATTAAGTGGTTTTTAATTTGTTTTTACATTTAATTTTATTTCTGATTGAGAAGGTTATTGGCCATTAACCTTATTGATTCCAAGGATCCTTTATTTTTTTTTTTTTTTTTAACACCCGACTATTGTGCACACTTGGGTTAATACAGACGATGGGATGATTTATAGCGTATGAAAATGCCAAGCCCTGGCCGGGAATCGAACCCGGGTCCTCGGGTGAAAGCCTAGTAAGCTATCAACTAGGCCACCGAGGCGGCTCGAATCCTTTATTTGTTCTCCAACTGAAATAGAAGGTAAAAATGCAGTGCAGCCTGTTCTGCCTTTTTCGATATTTTTTTTTACTGACACGCTTCTGTACATGCCCAAAAGCAATAATCCAAAATATAAAAGCGCGGAAACCACGAGAAGTACGATAAAAATCGAAAATAAAAGTGACCAACATAACCTCAAAATTGCTACCGCGCGAAAGTCGCTAACGTGTTGTAGATCGGTGTAACGATAAAAGTACGTCTAAAACGGGTTTTGCGTGATACAGAACTTTATTTTTTTAAAACAAAAAAACCCCATAACCTAACTGACACGGTTGTTAGGCCTAACTCGGCGATGCATGAAGAAAACCTTTTATTTCTTTTAAAAAAGAATACTGCATAACCTAACTGACACGATTGTTAGGCCTAACACGGTGATGCTTGAAGAAAACCTTTTTTTTAGAAAAAGAATACTCAATAACCTAACTGACACGGTACTTGCGTGGTGAACCTAACTGATACAGATTAGGTATTCATCTTTCAATCGTATTCGTATGTGCATCTGTCTCACAATCAACGAAATTAACCGAGTGGTTGACCGTGAGATGGACAAAGCCGTTGTCAGAAAGGCAATTGTAAGTCTTCCAACAGTCTCTTATACTCATGCATCACCATGTTAGGTTATGGGGTTTTTTGTTTAAAAAAATAAAGTTTTTCATCACACAAAACCCGTTTTACCGATCTACAACACGTTAGCGACTTTCGCGCGGTAGCAATTTTGAGGTTATGTTGTTCACTTTTATTTTCGATTTTTATCGTACTTCTCGTGGTTTCCACGCTTTTATATTTTGGATTATTGATTTTGGGCATGTAATAGAGCGTTTTAGTAAATAAAATATCGAAAAATTCAGAACAGGCTACACTGCATAAATACCAAATAGAAGAACCTTTTAATTTATAAACGATATTTGTTTCAGTGCCTGTGACAAAAAAAAATGTTTCAGTGCGAGTGACAAGAAACTATTGTTCTTTGACAGAACTCTTTTATTGTACCATAAAAATGGTGGAGAAAATTGTGTTTTGTCTAGTAACCTGGTCGCATACCCTGGACTATTGCTTAACTAAAAATAATTATTTTAGATAAAAATATAAGGGCATTGTAAATTCTACAAAATTTTCAAAACGTATTTTCAGCATTTTTATTACTTTTTTAAGTATGTGTAGTTAGGTAACAAAAATGTTCTTTAACACTCAACCTGGAGAGTATAGGCTTTGCATTGACTTCCGAAAGTGACGGTCTATCTATGAATTGATTTTTTTTTTTTTTTTTTTACATTGAGGCTATTATACAATGTAAGCCTGAATGTATTATACAATGTAAGCCTGAATGTATTATACAATGTAAGCCTGAATGTATTATACAATGATTATCGCCTCCCTAAATGTAAGTGTAAGTGTAAAGTGTTAATGTCGTAAGTGTAGTGTTGTAAGTGTAAGTGTGTGACTCGGGTACCGCGAGGGAAGTCTGCCAGTCTGCACCCCTGCGGAGTGGTACTCTAATAACATTTTTAAAGAGAATACGAAGACAAGTCAACTTACCTGGAATTCCTGATATATCCCTGGCAGTAGCTCGTAACACCCTGCCGAACTCACCTTCACCCAGACATTGCTCTATGATTAGTTGGCTTCTGGGAAACTCAAACTTAGGATCAAGCTGGAAAAATAAATTACAAAAACGAATATTCGATGAATGGCCTCAGACTAGATTAATATCAATAATATGAGGCCTAAATTTAAAAACATTGTAGATTGGTTGGCCAGTTTGTGAATATATAAATACAGCACATATCAAACTGTACACAATGTTGGACTCTGGAAGTCTCATTCATATGTAATTTATTTTCAGTATAGTAAAGTAGTTAGCCTATACGTTTTGGGAATGTTATCGTATTTTGACATCATATGATGCGGACCGGAAATATCTGTAATTTATTTGTGTTTCCTTTTCGGAAAATTTAAATTACGCAAGAGAACTACGTCAATATTTATTTTAATTTGTGCGTTAAATACGATTCTTAGAAGCGACGAGAAAAACAACATTCAAATCAAATCTTACCCGAGTCTCGATTCTACCGTATTTTAATTAAAAATTATTTTAACAAACTCAGTGTGTTATTCAGAATTGCAACATGTTAGAAATTGTTTCAAAATTAATGTCCAATGCCATTTAAATACATTGCTGTAAACTCAAAGGAGTTTTCACAGTTATGTTATCATCTGCATTGTTTGTTTGCTATTCAAAATTCGTACCATAAATCAAATTCCAAATCAAAATTAAGTTGGTTGGTATCTATGAATTAACTATACCTGATAACGCAGCAGTCCAGACACGAACCTGTGACCTAGGGAGCTATAATGTTGTGCACTAACCGACAGATCTATGAGGCCTTGAACGTTTTTTAATCCAAAAAATTTCTAGACCTCTAATTAATTTTTCGATATTTAAGACTTGATGATTTAAAAACTATATTTCGGTATTTTTAAACACAACGAAGTGAACGACCATTGTTGGGCTCCAAATGTTCTCATTACATATAACAAACGATTTTTGCCGCACATGCAACCCCCCCATTCAGGCTAAACACACGAAAGAACACTAAATCAAACAATATTGTTACGTAATCTATGCAAATGTACCTTAGGGAAACGTATTAGTGAATTTCCATTGCAAAATCACTTCTTGAGTCAGCCATCTTGTTGAGAACCAAACCCAGGTCTTATTATCTATATTATGTTATACATAAATATATATATATATATATATATATATATATATATATATATATATATATAGCCGCCTCGGAGGCCTAGCGGATAACGTACTAGGCTTTCACCCCGAGGACCCGGGTTCGATTCCCGGCCAGGGCTTGGCATTTTCATACGCTATAAATCATCCCATCGTCTGCATTAGCCCAAGTGTGCACAATAGTCGGACGTTAAACACCAAAAAAAATATTATATATATATTTATTTATTTATCATATACGAACATTTAGTATGTGAACATTTTTCCGGCATAGACAGCTGATGGGCTTAGCGATCCCACCGTACCTCTAGCTCATTGAAAGGAAATGGCAATTCATTTCACTCGTTGAGTAACGAACTCAATTACAAGCCCTCAATAACGACCTGGGAAGTCACCAATTAGAAGTATGGAAGTTACCCACCTTAAATCCCCTTCAAACGGCTACTGTAGGGCTCACCTTAACTGAGTATCTCTAAAATATAGAAAGGAACCGCCATAGATCAACAAAGGGCACCGTGCAATAACACTCCTACAAATTCATTCATGCGAACACTTTTGTATTTCATAATAAAACTACAAAAATGAATTTGCACAGCCATAAAATATTAATCTCGTATTACCTTTCACACTTTACAAATCTGTGTAAATTATTGTTTTATATTTTAAAAAAAGATAAAATAAAACAGAAATTAATCCTGGTTACGGAAAGTTTACTTTTGTATTTTTATTAAAATGAGAGTATTTTAAATACAAAGTTAATGTACATTTTAACACTGATAACGGGTTTTTACTATGGTTGAATCAAAAACTTAAAACCATTATACATGTATATATATATATATATATATATATATATATATATATATATATATATATATATATATATATATATATATGTGTGTATAATATAATATAGATAATAAGACCTGGTTTCTTATATATTATATATATATATTATAATATATATAATATTATTATTATATATATATATATATATATTATATATATATATAATGGTATATAATATATATAAATAATTATATATAATTTATTCGTCCATACTTTATGCCAGTTAATATGATTGAAGGATTGACATTAACATAAAAGACAAGTCCCGAACTCACGACGTTGAAATGCGCCGTCATAAATGTAGCAGACTGATATATATATATATATATATATATATATATATATATATATATATATATATTATCTGCGTGTAGACCCTGTTGGATCACGCAAAGCACTCCGACTCATGTCTTGCGTCTTTTAATCCTCTACACCTCCCTCATCCTGTCCCCATGGATCCTCTTCCGCTCCTCCGTCCATTTTACTCCTGCTCTCTTTGGGATTTCATTCTCTGGGACCATCCAACCGAGCATCTTTCTCCTGTATGCGTTCCTGTCTTCAACGTCTGTTGAGTCTATTTCTGCGTCATGTAGGTCTATTCTGACTTGTGCGATCTACGACGTTGTTGATTTGACACCTTGTTTATACTTAAGGATTCTGTTGGCAAGTCTCGTTGTTGGGAGTCTACTGATGTGTCCATAGAACCGAAGCCTTCTTCTGATATCTGCTGCACGGTTCGATATCTTCTCTGTGGTCTTCCGGGAGTGCAACCTGTAACCATCTTCTGTTAATCTCGGGTCAAGGATCTTCCTTAAGATTTTGCGTTCTTCCTTCAAAATAGCCTCCATGGTAGCTTTTGTGTGGATTGCTAGCGTCTCGCTTGCATATAATACCTCCGGTTTTATGACTGTGTTGTAGTGTCTGATTTTTGTGTGCGTCGACATACATATCTTATTGTAGATATCACGCGTTATACCAAGAGCCCTCTTCATTCTCAGTAGCCGAACCCTTTGCGCAGCGATATATATATATATATATATATATATATATATATATATATATATATATATATTATTATTTTATTTATTTATTAAACTACCATGCACAGTATCGGGTCTGGGCATTAGTATAATATACTCCCCAATGTAAATTTAATTGGCTAATAAAGTTTCACAAACTGACGAGGGTCAAACACAAAACTTGAATACTGTCTCATGGGTATCATTTTAAAGAATTTGAATTGCTACAATCAAGCTACCTTCTTTATTTTATTGTGTATAATTTTAGTTTTCCTTCACATTTATAAAAAAAAAATACCATATTCTAAAACTAAAAAAAAAATTAATCAAAATATTGTTCCATTATATCGGTTTTTATTTCATAAATTCTGAATCAGTGTTTATAGATTCAATTTTGAATTGAAATTATAATTTAGTCTTATTTCACAATTCCCTTAATTTTACTTATTTTAGCTATTTGAAAAACAGCTTCTTTCTATTTCACGTGAATTTTGGATCTTTTTAAAACTTTTGTTTTGTTGTTAAAGTGAAAAACCAATTGTTTTACAATTGGACTTGTTTTACAATTAATTAATCAAACATGTGGTTTTCAAGTGTTACAGTGTATTGGAAGAAAAAAGGCTACCGTCAGCAATCAGTAAATCTAACAATTCTTGTGGACCCGGCTCAGTATTGCAGAGATACCGAAACCGAACTGACAATGTGTTCGGAGAACCTTAGCACTAAGGGCTGCAACAGTACCTGTGGCATAGGCGTTGGACGGATAAAAAAGTAACCAAAATAAAACATTTCATCAATTTTCAAAGTACTTGGATTTCTGTTTAATATGTGATTATTTTGGCCGACTGAAATGACATCTTAAAAAACCGGCTCCATTTTGATGAAATAATACTAAAATTTATTCCGTATGAACTCAAACAGAACGAATAATCGATACGTAGATACACTTCCTCCCAAAATCGAATTGTAAACAAATGAAAAATCAATCTGATTTTTCAAAACCAAAATTAGGAATTTCTTTATATGAAGATTGATAACTCTAATCAACGTTCATTAGTAAAAAAAACCGAGAAGTTTGTATTTATTTTTTTCGATTCACATCCTCCTATCTCTCTCTGTCTGTCTCTCTCGCTCTTTCTCTATCTTTCTATATATGTATATATATATATATATATATATATATATATATATATATATATATATGATATATATATAAGATGAGAGAGAGAGAGAGAGAGAGAGTGAGAGATCTTTCTGTCTGTGTATATATATATATATATATATATATATATATATATATATATATATATATATATATATATATATATAGATAAGAGAGAAATCTTTCTGTGTGTGTATGTGTGTATTATATATATATATATATATATATATATATATATATATATATATGTTATTTTAAGGCGAAAAGCACAGTAAGGCTACTATCGCCTCCCTAAATGTAAGTGTGTTAAGACTCGGGTACCGCGAGGGACGTCTAAATCCTCTCAATAGGTGCAGCTAGTCTGTACCCCCCTGCGGAGTATGTATATATATATATATATATATATATATATATATATATATATATATATATATATATATATATAAGAGAGAGAGAGAGAGAGAGAGAGAGAGAGAGAGAGAGAGAGAGAGATTAGATTCGATTCGAAACTAGAGAACGGGATTATACAATCCCAAGCACTGCGATCAACGGACCTATTATGCAACTAAACCTCTTGAATACTACTTTAGTAGATTGGTGTCCTTAGTAAGTTCCAATAATCCACTGACTAGGTCATTCTGCTGCAGATCTCTAGGGCCCTAGAAACCAAATACTCTTAGCCTCCTACTAACAAGAATTTTACAGTCATGAATTATGCGTCCTGCAGTTCCCTCCTCTTTCCTGCACAACCTACATACGGTTTTTCCGTGATTACGTACTTAGTCTGCTCATGTGCTCACCTAGACCACAGTGCCCTGTAATGAACCCCATGATATTCCTAAGACGTTGCTCTGCCCAAGATGTCTGTTGCCTCTCTAAGTCCTCCATAAGGAAACTTACTTAATTTTTTTTTTGCACACTTGGGCTGATGCAGACGATGGGATGATTTATAGCGTATGAAAATGCCAAGCCCTGGCCGGGAATCGAACCCGGGTCCTCGGGGTGAAAGCCTAGTACGCTATCAACTATGCCACCGAGGTGGCTCGGAAACTTACTGAAGAGGCGTTTTCTTATTGAATACCCATTAAGGTTATCCCATCTCGCCTGGTGTTGCTTGTTAATCCACCTATTAATAGCAGGCCTGACCAATGACACAGATATCGCTAAAGCCGGCTCAGGTCCGATAAACTCTGATGCAGATGCAGTCCAGCCATTCGATCTGTTTCCTCATTACCCACAAACCCCTTATACTCCGGAACCCAGTGAAGAGTAACCTCATTACCGAGGGACAGAGTGTTAAGGTTCTTGCGACACTCCCACACCAGCTTGGGCCGAATTGTAGGACCCACAAGTCCTTTTATTGCTGCCTGATTGTCGTCATCAATATGAATACGAACCTTTTTAAAGGCCCGTTTTCAAATTCATTCAAACACAGACATTAATGGCCATTACTTCAGCCGGAATACTATTGCATACTGTCCCAGGGTAATAACTTTCTCCAATCGCAGTCTCAGGCAGCACACTCCAGCACCCTGAAGACTGTCTACTTTGGAGCCAACTGCATATCATACTACATCTCCAGAGTTACCCAACACACAATCAACCTTTTCAAATTAAAGGATCTAAAAGCAGAATCTAATCACTGATCTTTCCTGTCATTCTAGCATCCACTAAAGTTGCGAATAAGGAATGTATTTATACATATTTCAATTTCAATTCGCTTCACTTATTTCATTCAGTTACATATTTTTATTTATGAGCTAATTTTGAAAAAAATCGAGTCGACTAGTTTTGTTGCGCTAGGCCATATGTACAGTTTCTTATAAATAGTTTTACAAGGAATAACTCCATATAAGTTTTGTTGCGCTAGGCCATATGTACAGTTTCTTATAAATAGTTTTACGAGGAATAATTCCATATAAGTTTTGTTGTGCTAGGCCATATGTTCAGTTTCTTATAAATAGTTTTACGAGGAATAACTCCATATAGGATATGTTGCGCTAGGTCATATGTACAGTTTCTTATAAATAGTTTTACGAGGAATAACTCCATATAAGTTTTGTTGCGCTAGGCCACATGTTCAATTTCTTATAACTAGTTTTACGAGGAATAACTCCATATAAGTTTTGTTGCGCTAGGCCATATGTACAGTTTCTTATAAATAGTTTTACAAGGAATAACTCCATATAAGTTTTGTTGCGCTAGGCCATATGTTCAGTTTCTTATAAATAGTTTTACGAGGAATAACTCCATATAAGTTTTGTTGTGCTAGGCCATATGTTCAGTTTCTTATAAATAGTTTTACGAGGAATAACTCCATATAAGATATGTTGCGCTAGGCCATATGTACAGTTTCTTATAAATAGTTTTACGAGGAATAACTCCATATAAGTTTTGTTGCGTTAGGCCATATGTACAGTTTCTTATAAATAGTTTTACGAGGAATAACTCCATATAAGTTTTATTGCGTTAGGCCATATGTACAGTTTCTTATAAATAGTTTTACGAGGAATAACTCCATATAAGGTTTGTTGCACTAGACCATATGTACAGTTTCTTATAAATAGTTTTACGAGGAATAACTCCATATAAGTTTTGTTGCGTTAGGCCATATGTACAGTTTCTTATAAATATTTTTACGAGGAATAACTCCATATAAGTTTTGTTGCACTAGACCATATGTACAGTTTCTTTTAAATAGTTTTACGAGGAATAACTCCATATAAGTTTTGTTGCGTTAGGCCATATGTACAGTTTCTTTTAAATAGTTTTACGAGGAATAACTCCATATAAGTTTTGTTGCGTTAGGCCATATGTACAGTTTCTTATAAATAGTTTTACGAACAATAACTCCATATAAGTTTTGTTGCGCTAGGCCATATGTACAGTTTCTTATAAATATTTTTACGAGGAATAACTCCATATAAGTTTTGTCGTGCTAGGCCATATGTTCAGTTTCTTATAAATAGTTTTACGAGGAATAACTCCATATAAGTTTTGTTGCGCTAGGCCATATGTTCAGTTTCTTATAAATAGTTTTACGAGGAATAACTCCATATAAGTTTTGTTGCGCTAGGCCATATGTACAGTTTCTTATAAATAGTTTTAAGTTTTGTTGCGCTAGACCATATGTACAGTTTCTTTTAAATAGTTTTATGAGGAATAACTCCATGTAAATTTTGTTGTGCTAGGCCATATGTTCAGTTTCTTATAAATAGTTTTACGAGGAATAACTCCATACAAGTTTTGTTGCGCTAGGCCATATGTTCAGTTTTTTATAATTTAGTTTTACGAGGAATAACTCCATATAAGTTTTGTTTTGTTTTGCTTCTCTTAAATTCGCAATTTAATTAAATGCGACAATTTTTGTGTAATAGACCTTTTTATTTTTTAATGATAATCATTTTAAATAATCATTATTGAACTCTTTACAGATCGGGAAACGGTAGATGTGAAATGCGCGGTATTTCCAAGTCTCTGCTTTTACATTTTGACTACAAGACGTGCACTGTGGACTCGACAACCTGTCCTGACGGCTGGTGCGATCCTCTGGAAGAACGTAGTTTCGGTATCTGCCCGCAAGATTGCGTAGTTGAAGGTAACACGTGTTTATGGACCAACGTTATTTACAATATTCAGATAATTATATAAGGATGTTTCTTATTGGACTCAAAATTGCAGATGACCTTATTGGGCCGGCGAATTTGAATCCTTCGGGAAAAGGCATAATGTCGAGCACTGGTCATTGCACGTGTGACAGCACCAGGAGGTGCACTTGCTTAATCCCGGGCAAAGGTGGCAAAGAACAAAAGAAAACGACAACTGAAACGAGTCTTTCGCTGTCGAATCCCAAGAAGTACCTGTCTTCAACTTTATCGGTGTCTACACAGCCGTTATCAGGTGCGCAGAATATCAAACGAAGTATTTATTTAAAAATAAACTAGTATGAACTATTAGATAATTAAATATTATTGCAACATATATGTTGGGTATAAAATTATTTAAATATGATATTACGGTCTATTTTGCAGAGGTAATAAAAACAGGAAGCTGTTGGTTACTATACGTGACATTTAACCACTTCCGGTACATGCCTGCTTTATAGCCTTTGTTTTTCAGTGAAGTATGTTTATGTTGAAATAAACTGCTGGTTTGATTTACAAATTCACTCGTATACTTTGTTTTAAGCGATAAAACGTAAATATTATAATATTTACTAATAATTATGCCTTACACAACAGTTTCCTTAATAGGATAGTCAAACTTTATTTTTTTATTTTTTTTTTTTATTATTTTAAGGCGAAAAACACATTGAGGCTATTATCGCCTCCCTAAATGTAAGTGTGAGTGTAAAGTGTTAAAGTCGTAAATATAGTGTTTATAACTACGTCCAGTATAATGATCTGCCTTCCCTAGCTTCTTCAATTCTACTTTCGTTGACGCGTTTCGGAGAACCTCCATCTTCATAAACTCTATACTCAACGCATATAGTTTTTGAAGATGGAGGTTCTCCGAAACCTTTTATTTTAATTAATAAGGTAGTATTTTAAACCTGAATAATGGTACTATAATTTTTATTTCTTGTTGTTATTTTAAGACGAAAAGCACATTGAGGCTATTATCGCCTCCCTAAATGTAAGTGTAAGTGTAAAGTGTTAAAGTTGTAAGTGTAGTGTTGTAAGTGTAAGTATGTTAGACTCGGGTACCGCGAGGAACGTCTAAATCCTCTCAATAGGTGCAGCTAGTCTGCACCCCCCTGCGGGGTAGTCAAAATTTAACAATACTTATTAGGGCTTAATAAATATTTACACAACTGAAAATTTTAAATTATTATCTACGCGTATATTCTGACACTAATTAAGAGGACAAAATCAGATTTTAAAAAATTTTTGGTTATGTGAAATTTTAAAAACGGATGGGGATATTCATTTCAAAACTAATGAATAAATTGCTGACTAATACAAATGTTCAGTTTGTTAAATGTCACGTGTTAAATTTAACTCAAATCAGACTTAAGAAAAATAAATAACTGAGACGTTAAACGGCTTAAGGTAATGTATAATCAATTTTAAATTGAGAAAAAACATTTAAAATTGTTTCACAGTCCCTAGGTTAATAGAGTTTGTAACGTGTGGCTTAAATTATAGAAAAAATATGATTATGTTAACCAGATCGACGACGTTTTGATGTCCAACGTTAGGCTGCGCCACTGTAGCAACACATCGAGTAGTATTACCAAGTCCCCCAGTTTTCATCTCTAACAGTGGAGTCGTGCATAAATTAGAAAGACTAGCACGCAACAACCGGCAACACCGCTACAAGAAATCGGCATATGAAGTACAAAGCGCGATCTTCTGTTTTAAATCTCAACTATAAACCAGTTAACAACTCGCCAATACTAATTTGAAATAGGTTAATAGAGTTTGTAATGTGTGGCTTAATACATAGAAAACATATGATTATGTTAACCAGATCGACAAAGTTTTTATCTCCAACGTTAGGCTGCGCCACTGTAGCAACACATCGAGCACTGTATTGGCAAGTCGAATAACCTTTGTCTGTTTTCAATCTGAACTATAAATCCAGTTAGCTACCTGCCAATAATTTCAGCCTTCTGTGCGTATTCAGAAAGGTGTTTAGGTCAAACATTGATAGCCCTTTTAACACATTCGTTGGTGTTCACTTACTGCACCGTGTTGCCACTCAGATTTTCATTCAACCAAGGTCATGATATGCACGTGTGCGTCATGCGCTTGGCAAGACAGATCGTTGCTTCTATTGGTCCAACAATGCCCAATGGCGCGCACGTGAATGTCAAATTTAAAGCAGTTTACGAAGGTAATTAAACACAAAATTCATTTTTAAAGTAACTAAAAGGTTTTAAAATATTTTAATTATAAAATAGTACATTATTATTTGTATTACTTTTTTGGTCATTTAAAAAAACATATAATAAATATTTTAAAATTAGTGACAAAAACGATTGAAATAACTTTTTGATTTATAAAATGATATTTGTTTACGTTACACATGATAGGCTTTGGTAGTATATTCTAATACGTGGTTTTAAGCACAATCCTGGTTGATCTGGACAGTCTGGACAGAAGTAGATGGTATCCTTGGAAAAGTTTTGCTTGTAGAATAGTCTACAACCTTTTTTTGCCATTGTTTGTTTTTCTGTTTACCTCTCTCCATCTCTTATGGAACATGCGTATTTGCAAAGTCTCTTCGTGGTGATGGCATTTATGGCAGTAAAGTTTCACATATTGCTAAACGATAATCATGCCCACTAATGACAGACTGACGGGAAAATATTGAATATAATTGATGAAACAATTGTAGGTACCTTTTTTCTTGTCTTTGTGAATTAGTATCGAACTTTGAAATGTAAACTTAAATGTTTTGATTTACCAGTCGACCGAATAGTTAATTGAAAAACTCGATCGTTCAGCATTTGGTTTGTGTGTTTGTTGTGCAGTTTTTGCCAAACGCATTTACCGATTGTTTTGAAATTTCATACGGAGGTACCTTTATAAAACCCGAATGACGTAAATTTTTTTCCAATTCATTTTAAAGGTAGCAGCTTTGATTTACAATAAAATTTACGCAATTTTAGTCGAACGCATTGACCAATTGTTTTGAAATTTGGTAACGAAGATATCTTTTACAAAGATCAAATTATGTAAGTATAACTTTCTTCCTACCTATTTCCGTTTTTAGAGGGCGACATCTGATTTAACGTTGGCGAGTGTAAGCAATTTCAATGCAGCACGTTGGCCGATTGGTATGAAGAAAGCTTGTATAAAACCCGAAAGACGTATATGTAATATTTTTCTCCGTTTCAAGATGTCGGCTATGATTCAACGTTGAGAGTGTAGTTGCTGGTTGTTTCCTGTAATAGTGGTTAAACTGTAAAACCTGTCATATTTTTGACCGTTTCATAGAAACAGAGCACAACATTTCCAATAAAGTTTGCCCAGTAACATTTAAATTTTAAATATTTCCGTTTTAAATTGGCGGAAAAGTTAGGAGCGCTCTTTATATTAATTAAGAATATACTTCGAGGTCTGCTGTTCTTTGAACTACTAGTTACAAAGCTGACCCAAGAATGTATCATCTGACTTTCGTGTCGGCTATATTGTCACTATGGTGTACCGTGCCATGCCCACAAAACTGATAGCGCGAAACGTGCCACGTGTAGCACATTTTCAAGAGAAGCGGCACAGAGACGTCCATAAATACAAAAAAAAAATTAAAGTTTTTAAAAATCCTGAAAAACATTTTTTATTTTTTATAAACGTTAAAATTATAAATTTTTAGAATGTCTAACAGATCGTAATGAGACCCCCTCTCCTGAAAACGTGAAGACGGGGGGTATGAAAACGTGAAGACGGGGGCATGAAAACGTGAAGACGGGGCATGAAAACGTGAAGACGGGGTCATGAAAACGTAAAGACGGAGGCATGAAAACGTGAAGACGGGGGCATGAAAACGTGAAGACGGGGGCATGAAAACGTGAAGACGGGGGCATGAAAACGTAAAGACGGTGGACATGAAAACATGAAGACGGGTGCATGAAAACGTGAAGACGGGGGGCATGAAAACGTAAAGACAGGGGATGAAAACGTGAAGACGGGGGAATGAAAACGAGAAAACGGGGGGAATGAAAACGTGAATACGGGGGACATGAAAACGTGAAGACGGGGTCATGAAAACGTGAAGACGGGGTCATGAAAACGTGAAGACGGGGGCATGAAAACGTAAAGACGGGGGACATGAAAACATGAAGATGGGGGGGGGATGAAAACGTGAAGACTGGGGCATGAAAACGTGAAGACTGGGGGCATGAAAACGTGAAGACAGGGGGCATGAAAACGTGAATATGGGGGCATAAAAACGTAAAGACGGGGGACATGAAAACGTGAAGACGGGGGCATGAAAACGTAAAGACGGGGGGAATGAAAACGTGAAGACAAGGGGCATGAAAATGTGAAGACGGGGGCATGAAAACGTGAAGACGGGGGGCATGAAAACGTGAATAGGGGGCATGAAAACGTGAAGACGGGGGCATGAAAATGTAAAGACGGGGGGCATGAAAACGTGAAGACGGGGTCATGAAAACGTGAAGACGGGGGGCATGAAAACGTGAAGACAGAGAGCATGAAAACGTGAAGACAGGGGGCATGAAAACGTGAATAGGGGGGCATGAAAACGTGAAGACGGGGGCATGAAAACGTAAAGACGGGGGACATGAAAACATGAAGACGGGGGCATGAAAACGTAAAGACGGGGGGCATGAAAACGTGAAGACAGAGAGCATGAAAACGTGAAGACAAGGGGCATGAAAACGTGAGGACGGGGGGGCATGAAAACGTGAAGACAGAGAGCATGAAAACGTGAAGACAGGGAGCATGAAAACGTGAAGACAGAGGGCATGAAAACGTGAAGACGGGGGCATGAAAACGTGAAGACGGGGGCATGAACACGTAAAGACGGGGGCATGAAACGTGAAGACGGGGGCATGAAAACGTGAAGAGGTATGACGGCTTAGTATAAACTCTTTACGTGCAAAAATTATACACATTTGAAAGCCGTATAAATTCAAGTTTTAAGTGTGATATCCATACCAGATAAATAACTATACAAATATTTTTACTTTTAATATTTTAACTCTTAATTACTCGTAAATAGTAGTTTATCGTCAATAATATTACATTTTTCCTGGGTTTTCCGAGATAAGCTATATTTTCTCTAATTGTTTTAGTCACCGGTCACATTTTTACGAGTAAGAGATGTAATACCAACAGACAAACATACACGAGCTTGTATTTATGAGTTCTTGGTTTTGCTTAAAATCGATCACTGAAAATGATTGAATATACTGCGCTTCCAGATTACCGAAAGAAAACTGGATTTATGTTCAGTATAATGATCTTCTTTCCCTAGCTTCGTCAATTCTACTTTCGATGACGCGTTTCGGAGAACCTCCATCTTCAAAAAGTATATCTATACTGGTCACCAATATTATGGCCCGTCTTATTTATAATTTTCTATCTCCACCTCGTACCTCTTCTCTATTCAACATGTGTACATTAAACCTGACGTGCTCGCTTCTGATTGGCTCTTCAAAATCATACGTTTTCGGTCTCTTTTGATTGACTCCTTTCAAACTTTCTCTTCAACGGTCGTCCCTGCTGTTAATTTTTGAAAATTTTTAGATTTTTAAACGTAATATCTGCTTACGACGATATCTGTTCATTTATTATGTTTTCTCCCTTTAATTTAGATTTAAAAATTTCCAAGTTCTCTAAAATGTTCATACGTCTTCCTTTTTCTGCCATATGTAATACCTTCATTGAGTTTTCTATTTTTGAGGTATGTGTCCCTCTTTTAATAAATGTGACGCATAATTTGAATCAATTTTGCCGTATTTGAATGATCTTACATGTTCTTTAAACCTATTTCTAAAGATCATTCAAATTATGATCATTCAAAATCAATTCATTCAAATTCAAATCATTCAAAAATGATTCAAATTATGCGTCACGTTTAATAAAAGAGGAACACATACCTCGAGAAATAGAAAAATCAATGAAGGTACTACATATGGCAAAAAAAGGAAGACGTATGAACATTTTAGAAAACTTGGAAATTCTTAAATCTAAATTAAAGGGAGAAAACGTAATAAATGAACTGATATCGTCGCACGCAAGCAGATATTATGTTTAAAAATCTAAAAATTTTCAAAAATTAACAATAGGGACGACCGTTGAAGAGAAAGTTTGAAAGGAGCCAATCAGAAGCAAGCACGTCAGGTTTAATGTACACATGTTGAATAGAGAGGGGTACGAGGTGGAGATAGAAAATTATAAATAAGACAGGCCATAGTATTGGTGACCAGTATAGATATAGTTTTTGAAGATGGAGGTTCTCCGAAACGCGTCAACGAAAGTAGAATTGACGAAGCCAGGGAAGGCAGATCATTATACTGAACATAGTTATAATAATCCTAACAGAAAAGAAGAAGAATATAGAAAGAAAAACTGGATTTCCTTTCAAATACTGATCACAACACATTGATTGCTTAAGAAATATAATTAAAAAAAAGAAACAATTAAACTTAATTAAGAAGTATTTGCATACGGATTATAAAGGTAAGATTAGCAAAATAAAAGCTACTGTGTTCTACTAATGGGTTATAAAAAAAAGCTGAAAATATGAGAAAACAAGAAAAGCATGTGCATTTTACGTTTATTTGACAATTTATAATGTGTAAATATAATGTTTGCATTCCCTTTGGCTATACATACTGTTACTTACTGTAAACTTTTAAGTAAATTTAGAAGTATAATAAGTTTTTATAGTTGAACATTTTAAATTTGTTATTGTTTTTGTTTTCTCTGCAGGCCCGCCAATGACTCCACCAAAATGCGACGGTCTTTGTAAAGCCGGAGTTGTTGTATCCAGTCTGGTACTGAGCGCACTTCTGGGCCTTATGCTGCTTTTGTGTAGAAAAGGGTAACTGTAAAACTTCATTCGATAATTATTATAATATTTTACAATTCAAGAATGTTTTTTTTTATTTCTGTACTACTATATTTAAAACGCTTCTTATTCACTTTGATTTTTACAGAAAACTCGGAAAGAGTTGGAGACGAAGAGAAATGAAATTGACGGAAAGAGCTCCCTCAATTCAGGGTCACGAACGTGGTTTACCGTCAGCCAATACATTGCTCCTGACGTTTAACGACACAACGCCTACTACAAGTGATGCCAACTTACTTATGGTAATTTGAATAACATAAAGAAACTTAATTTTACTACTTCCAGTGATGCCAACGTACGTCTCAATAAAATAAACATGTGATTGAATAACAAACAAAAACACACACATAAACTTTCAAATTTAAAATATTATATTAAGAAGTATAAAGTATTATTAAAACGACACTGTTGTAGCCTACATTTAACATATATGACAAAATTGAATACTAATAATTCAGTTGCACTGGGTAAGTAATATAATGGCATTTAAATATTTATTATTCACACCTACCAATATATAATAACGTATAAAACGTTACACAGTTAACATTGCTTTATAACCTATAAAAAATGCTAACTTGGTTATTTTTTTAAAAGGTGGTAGTGGCACGACTGCCGACAGAAGTGACTACTTCTTATCACAGGTTATGGCTATATTTTACACCACAAAATAAAATTTAGAGTCCATTTTCAAAATCATGAGTACGTTCATTTCAGTTTAATATATTTCTAAATACAATATTATATGATTTTATGGTTTTTTGCCGACATAGATTTTTGCTACTCGACACTAGAATAGGCTATAACTGACCATGGGAGAAGCACGGAGTCCCAAATGTATTCCTGCTACTCTTAATATCTGACTCTGTGACTTATTAATTGTCATTGTAAATGGAAACTGCAATATTTTAATTTGGAAAGGCAGGTTGTTTGGAATTATAAGATTGTTTCAATTAAAATCAATGCAAATGTAAGCTTATAATTAATAATTTTATAATAAATAATAACAAGGATTCAGATTTTTAAAACGGGAATACATCTATGTTCATCTTAGGTACCTAAACCATGTTCGTTTTAAATTTCATCTTAATCATCCAGTAGTTAATGTGTGATTGAATAACAAACAAAAACACACACATAAACTTTCAAATTTAAAATTAAGAAATATAAAATATTATTAAAACGTCACTGTTGTAGCCTACAGTTAACACATATCACAAAACTGAATACTAAATAATTCAGTTGTACTGGGTAAGTAATATAATGGCATTTAAATATTTATTATTCACACCTACCAATATATAATAAACGTATAAAACGTCACTGTTACACAGTTAACACTTGTCATAACACTAAATACTAAATAAAGTTGAACTGAGTAAGTACTATAATGGCGTTTAAAATAATTTAAATATTTATTATTCACACCTACCAATATATAATAAACGTGTAAAAAGTCACTGTTACACAATTAATACTTGACACAAAATTAAATAATTAAGTTGGACTGGGTAAGTAATATAATGGCGCGAACATACAAATTTTCACTTCAAAAATACATTTTAAAAAGAGCGTGATGCGTGACGGCAAACTGAATTTTTCCCTTGCAAAACATACATCCATACCCCGCCATAAGAAGTATCCACATAAGATAAACATTAAAATGAGCAGCTCCAATACGCCCAATAATACCAACTTGATTTTGATTTGGAATTTGATTTATGGTACGAATTTTGTATAGCAAACAAACATTGCAGATGATAACATAACTGTGAAAACCCTTTTGAGTGTACAGCAATGTATTTCAATGGCATTGGACATTAATTTTGAAACAATTTCTAACATGTTGCAATTCTGAATAACACACTGAGTTTATTAAAATAATTTTTAATTAAAATACGGTAAAATCGAGACTCGGGTAAGATTTGATTTGAATGTTGTTTTTCTCGTCGCTTCTAAGAATCGTATTTAACGCACAAGTTAAAATAAATATTGACGTAGTTCTCTTGCGTAATTTAAATTTTCCGAAAAGGAAACACAAATAAATTACAGATATTTCCGGTCCGCATCATGTGATGTCAAAATACTATAAGATTCCCAAAACGTATAGGCTAACTACTTTACTATACTGAAAATAAATTACATATGAATGAGATTTCCAGAGTACAACATTGTGCAGTTTGATATGTGCTGTATTTATATATTCACAACCTGGCCAACCAATCTACAATGTTTTTAAATTTAGGCCTCATATTATTGATATTAATCTAGTCTGAGGCCATTCATCGAATATTCGTTTTTTTAATTTATTTTTCCAGCTTGATCCTAAGTTTGAGTTTCCCAGAAGCCAACTAATCATAGAGCAATGTCTGGGTGAAGGTGAGTTCGGCAGAGTGTTACGAGCTACTGCCAGGGATATATCAGGAATTCCAGGTAGGTTGACTTGTCTTCGTATTGTCTTTAAAAATGTTATTAGAGTACCACTCCGCAGGGGTGCAGACTGGCAGACTTCCCTCGCGGTACCCGAGTCTAACACACACTTACACTTACAACACTACACTTACGACTTTAACACTTTACACTTACACTTACATCTCAGGCGGAGATAATAGCCTCAATGTGCTTTTCGCCTTAAAATAACAACAAGAAATAAAAGTTATAGTGCCATTATTCAGGTTTAAAATGCTATCTTATAAATTAAAATTAAAAAATGCAACTTCTATGAAGAATTATGTAGAAGCTTTTGCGAATTAAATTTGGAACTCCTTCTCTTTATTTGTTTCACCCAACTTTGTGGTACACTAAATCAATCACTTTTTAATGTTCTGTGCCTTCCTCGTAGCCCAGTATCGCTTCATTTGTTGTGATCTTGCTTTTCTTTCTTCGTCAGAGATTTGGATCGTTCGCTTGGATTTGACTTTGCCTTGGAACCGTTGTTTCTTGTCCTTGGTTATTGTTTTTTTCTGTTCTGTCCAAGAGCATAGTGTCAATGATTTGTAGTTCTGTTATGTCTTTCTCCGTTTCTCTAAACCAAAGTGGTTTGGCTCTTTTATTGCGAAAGTAGTCAAATATTTTTTTGGTTAGTCTATTTTTGTCCATTGGGAGGATGTGCCCATAAAAATTAATTCTCCTTTTTCTTATTGTGTCTGATAGTGTTTCAGTTTTTTGGTAAAGAGTTTCATTCCTGATGTGGTGTAATTGGTTGTTACGGAATTTGGGGCCTAAGATTTTTCGTAATATCTTTCTTTCTTTGATCTCCAGCCTTTCAAGTGGGCCCTGGGTTGTGAGAGATAATGTTTAAGCTGCATATAATGCTTCTGGTTTAATTACCGTATGATAATGCCTTATCTTTGTATTCCAGGATTATTTATTTAATTTCCTTATTTAATTCCTCTGACGTACAATTGTAAGATTTTTAATGTCATACTTTCAGGCTCGACCACAGTAGCGGTGAAGACTTTAAAAGAGAATTCATCTCCTTCTGAGTTGGCCGACCTGCTGTCAGAGTATCAGATGTTGAAGGAGGTTTCACATCCGAACGTAATCAAACTATTGGGTGCTTCAACGATACCCGGAGGACCGGTTTACCTGATAATGGAATTCGCGGAAGAAGGATCTTTGAGGTGAAATAAAGATGCCTTTCTTTAAAAAAACTTTTAAACTAAATGTTCATAACTAAATGTTCAAAAACTAAATGTTCAAAACTAAATGTTCAAAAACTAAATGTTCAAAAACTAAATGTTCAAAAACTAAATGTTCAAAACTAAATGTTCAAAAACTAAATGTTCAAAAACTACGTGTTCAAAAACTAAATGTTCAAAAACTAAATGTTCAAAAACTAAATGTTCAAAAACTAAATGTTCAAAACTAAATGTTCAAAAAAGTTATAATGTTTACTGAGAAAATATTTTAAATAATAGTTAAATTAAAACTTCGTTTTCTTCTAACAGACAAAAAGGAGGTAAGTATAACACCTGAATTCAAAATATGTTCAAACCATTTAACAATTAAACTTTTTTATTTTAACAAAATGTGTTAAAATAGTGTATTTATTTGTTATATTACAAATAGCGTGTTAGTTAAACAAAAGCTAAACAATACGCACAATTAAAAAAAATGGATTCCAACAAAATGTTTAAAATATTATCAATTACAACTATATTGTTACACTTCTAACAGTAATATGACTTTAATATGATCAAAACTACGTTATTATGATACTGAATTATGTTCAGCACAGATCATTAATTTTATTGTAAATACACGATATACAATAAGTCACTACTGAACAAGCTCCCACCTTTATTCTTGTAGCCGGTAAGTTTAAGCCAGGTTATAAATACAATGTAAAGTGGTATTTCTTGTTCAGGAATTACCTGAGACGCAGCAGACACTTATCAACAGCTGATGACAATCTTCAGCATAAGAGCAACGTCGAAGTTTCGCCCACAAGTACGGACCCTATCAAGCCACGTGACATTCTTAGCTTTTCGTGGCAAATAGCAAAAGGAATGGCATATCTCACTGAAATGAAGGTCATTAAATCTATTACTCGTACTTTTGTGTATAGGTTTATTAATGTTCACTCAGATGTTAAAAGAAATTATTTATTTTATAAGCAACTATGCAATAATTCTGAAAAAAGAAAGTGAAATAGTTAATATTGTGATTTTTATTGTTTATGATTGCTTTTAATTATTAACGAAATAACACGAATTGATTCCCGTGTCTCATCAATTTTATGCAAGGAAGTCAGACGTATTCAGAAAAGGTTTTTGCAATGCTTTTAGAATTTTTTTTTTTTAAACGTCCGACTATTGTGTACACTTGTGCTAATGCAGACGATGGGATGATTTACAGCGTATGAAAATACCAAACGCCCTGGCCGGGAATCGAACCCGGGTCCTCGGGGTGAAAGCCCAGTACGCTATCAACTAGGCCACCGAGGCGGCTTCCTTTTAGAATTAAAACGAGGTTTAAATATTAGTTTAAAATTACTCCATTATTATGTGACAATATTGCAAAATTACTCCATTATTATGTGACAATATTGCAAAATTACTCCATTATTATGTGACAATATTGCAAAATTACTCCATTATTATGTGGCAATATTGCAAAATTACTCCATTATTATGTGACAATATTGCAAAATTACTCCATTATTATGTGACAATATTGCAAAATTACTCCATTATTATGTGACAATATTGCAAAATTACTCCATTATTATGTGACAATATTGCAAAATTACTCCATTATTATGTGACAATATTGCAAAATTACTCTGATCGAAACAGTTCAGTTAATTACATTTCACATTCGACATTGCAAATCTTTGAAAAAATAAACAAACAACCTTCATGTTAGGTTATTTTAGACTAATGTAATCTTAGATTTATTTTTAAACACCAAAAATCAGCGTAAAGTGTAAATGCTGCGTTATTATCGAATGAAAGTTTTGAAGTTGCCTGTACACTGTTCAGTGTTACCACAATTGTTTGTACTATGTCTTTAGCTTGTTCATCGGGACTTGGCGGCTAGAAACGTCCTCGTAGCGGCAGGGAAAATATGCAAAGTCTCGGACTTCGGCCTTACCAGAGATGTTTACGTGGATGACGCTTACCTGAAAAGAAGCAAAGGAAGAGGTAACACCTGTTTATTAAATTTTGCCACTTATGCGTTGAGGCAGGGTAGCCCTTAAATGCGGAGCGGAGTGAAATATGCATTCAAAACATAACCTCAGTGTGACCACTGAGAGCGTAACAGAACTTCGCTCTGCCTAGGTTTGGTTTTGAAACTGACTTCGCTTCTCTCCACACTGACACCTCCAAACTTATTGTGTCTCGTTGCCTAGGTTACGGTTTTTAAACATAATAATTCCTAGAATCCATTACAGTAGACCTAACCCCCAGTAGCACACATTGTTGGCCCAATGTTGGGATTTTGGCCCAATGTCGGCAAAGTTGGACAATGGTTAGTTAATACGCCAACGAATTATCCTCAATTAGCCAACGAGCTGTTTCTTTACTAGGCCAACTGTTACATTCATGAAAACCTCTGCTGTTGGCCCAACATTAATTCTTAGTTGGCAGAAAGTATAAAATATATTTTGTTAAAATAAATAGGGTATAATTATTCCAAAAGTTTAAAAATAGTGTCTTATTTGTTAGTATAACAGTATTTTATCGATGTTGTAAAATTTACTGCAAAGTGCAAGCGCACGTGATGACACACAGAATTGCCAACAACAGAATTTTTAGCATAATTGTGAACAGAATAATATTATTTCTTTAATTACTATACTAACAATAGTGTTAAATTTAATTTAATGATTAAAAAATTTTAAAAATTCTTATTTTATTTCTACTTAACTATAATCATTTACTATGGATGATTTTGTGATGTAATTATTATTTGAAATATTGCCAGCACTGTGGAAAAGTGAAAGTTTGTCCGTTACTGGTTTACTTCTTTGTCACTGACCAAGCATAGTTGCGCGAACCTACATGTGTACAGTTATAGTTTTAATCTGGTGATATAGTGCTTTTTTTTATTTGGCTTTTCACAATTACCATTTAAATAAACGTTGTTTGTGTGAATTTTGTCTCTTTTTGTAAAACAACCTTGTTTCAGTAACGAAATATGCTATGTTGGTTACTCAACTAACTTTCAATAGTAGGCCTAACCCTACTAATTACCAATATGTTTAAAGTGTTATATTTTATTTAATTGATTAGTGAACTTAATATCAATCATAACTTCTCAACATTTGCGAACACATGTGAATACCTTTTCTTATCAAATTCAATTTGTATTATTACTCAAAAGAATATGTACATTATAATATACAATTAAAAAGCTAAAGTAGGCTACATATTATATATTGCTTCGAGTAAAAATATTCTATATTTGATAATAAAAGCTATTCAAATATGTTCGCGAATGTATAGAGAAGTTACGATTACTATTAAGTTCACTAATCAATTGAATAGAAATATAATACTTTGAACATGTTGGTAATTAGTAGGGTTACCATTAAAAGTTAGTAGGGTAACAGTTGGGAGTAAGTTGGGCCAACAATTTCTTTGTTGGTTTTTGGTGATGTTTAATTGTTGGCCCTTTGTTGGGATTTAGTTCGTTATTAATTGGTAGGCATTTGAGCCAATTTTAACCGTGTGTGAAAACAAAATACCAACAATGGGCCAACAGAAAATGCTACTGGGGAATTATTTATATTTAAAAGACACACGCTTTCTTTAAACTGACTAAATTCCGCTTCTGGTTGCCGGTTATCTTCATTCCGCTTCTGGTTGCCGGTTATCTTCATTCCGCTTCTGGTTGCCGGTTATCTTCATTCCGCTTCTGGTTGCCGGTTATCTTCATTCCGCTTCTGGTTGCCGGTTATCTTCATTCCGCTTCTGGTTGCCGGTTATCTTCATTCCGCTTCTGGTTGCCGGTTATCTTCATTCCGCTTCTGGTTGCCGGTTATCTTCATTCCGCTTCTGGTTGCCGGTTATCTTCATTCCGGTTGCTTCTGGGTTGCCGGTTATCTTCATTCCGCTTCTGGTTGCCGGTTATCTTCATTCCGCTTCTGGTTGCCGGTTATCTTCATTCCGCTTCTGGTTGCCGGTTATCTTCATTCCGCTTCTGGTTGCCGGTTATCTTCATTCCGCTTCTGGTTGCCGGTTATCTTCATTCCGCTTCTGGTTGCCGGTTATCTTCATTCCGCTTCTGGTTGCCGGTTATCTTCATTCCGCTTCTGGTTGCCGGTTATCTTCATTCCGCTTCTGGTTGCCGGTTATCTTCATTCCGCTTCTGGTTGCCGGTTATCTTCATTCCGCTTCTGGTTGCCGGTTATCTTCATTCCGCTTCTGGTTGCCGGTTATCTTCATTCCGCTTCTGGTTGCCGGTTATCTTCATTCCGCTTCTGGTTGCCGGTTATCTTCATTCCGCTTCTGGTTGCCGGTTATCTTCATTCCGCTTCTGGTTGCCGGTTATCTTCATTCCGCTTCTGGTTGCCGGTTATCTTCATTCCGCTTCTGGTTGCCGGTTATCTTCATTCCGCTTCTGGTTGCCGGTTATCTTCATTCCGCTTCTGGTTGCCGGTTATCTTCATTCCGCTTCTGGTTGCCGGTTATCTTCATTCCGCTTCTGGTTGCCGGTTATCTTCATTCCGCTTCTGGTTGCCGGTTATCTTCATTCCGCTTCTGGTTGCCGGTTATCTTCATTCCGCTTCTGGTTGCCGGTTATCTTCATTCCGCTTCTGGTTGCCGGTTATCTTCATTCCGCTTCTGGTTGCCGGTTATCTTCATTCCGCTTCTGGTTGCCGGTTATCTTCATTCCGCTTCTGGTTGCCGGTTATCTTCATTCCGCTTCTGGTTGCCGGTTATCTTCATTCCGCTTCTGGTTGCCGGTTATCTTCATTCCGCTTCTGGTTGCCGGTTATCTTCATTCCGCTTCGCATTTGTTGAGCCGCCCAGCCTTACACACAAATACAAAAATTTAATTTCAGTTGTATAAATATGTTCCCGGCTATAACGTTTGCACCGTTGAACATTATTAATAAAACGAGTTTTTTTATTATTATTCAATTCCTACTATTAGTTCACACTCCCTATATATAGGCTACTTGACTATCTTGTTCAAATTTTCAATCGTTAATCAAACACTTTCTATTCATCCACTCAAGTTCAAATACATTTTTCTAAACTTGCAGTGGATGACTCTTAACGCTAATACAGTTTTTCCAAATACTAATTCATTAATTAAATTAAATTAATTAATTTTAATTTTATATGGGAGAAAAACATTTCTTTTAAATAAGATACTTAGCTGGATATAAATTTAGTAATAAATTGTCGACCTAAGTAGGAATTTATTTTAAAATTTGTTTTATATTACTTGTTTATACAGGTAACTTGTAAAAAAAACAACAAAAGCTTAAAATATTACATTCTCTTTTTGCCTCTATTAGGCCATACCTATCGTAATTATTTTAACTTTGTTGATTAATCAATTAATACTAATTATAACTAATTTTCTTAAAATTTAATAAAATTCTGTTTTGTTGAAACAACAGTACCGGTTAAGTGGATGGCGCTGGAGTCTCTAGCAGACCATGTATACACGACCAAGACGGATGTGTGGAGCTTCGGAGTCCTGCTGTGGGAGTTGGTTACTCTTGGAGCATCTCCGTACCCAGGAGTCGCTGTTCACAACTTGTTCCATCTGCTGCGTGCTGGATACCGCATGGAGAAGCCGGAGAACTGTTCCCATCAGCTGTGAGTACGATTGTTGAATGTTTAGCCCTAGAAGCGCTGAACGACTTATAAGCCGTTTAAAATCCTACCTCTAAGTGATGAGCGACTTATAAGCCGTTTAAAATCCTACCTCTAAGTGATGAGCGACTTATAAGCCGTTTAAAATCCTACCTCTAAGTGATGAGCGACTTATAAGCCGTTTAAAATCCTACCTCTAAGTGATGAGCGACTTATAAGCCGTTTAAAATCCTACCTCTAAGTGATGAGCGACTTATAAGCCGTTTAAAATCCTACCTCTAAGTGATGAGCGACTTATAAGCCGTTTAAAATCCTACCTCTAAGCGATGAGCTACTTATAAGCCGTTTAAAATCCTACCTCTAAGCGATGAGCTACTTATAAGCCGTTTAAAATCCTACCTCTAAGTGATGAGCGACTTATAAGCCGTTTAAAATCCTACCTCTAAGTGATGAGCGACTTATAAGCCGTTTAAAATCCTACCTCTAAGTGATGAGCGACTTATAAGCCGTTTAAAATCCTACCTCTAAGTGATGAGCGACTTATAAGCCGTTTAAAATCCTACCTCTAAGTGATGAGCGACTTATAAGCCGTTTAAAATCCTACCTCTAAGTGATGAGCGACTTATAAGCCGTTTAAAATCCTACCTCTAAGTGATGAGCGACTTATAAGCCGTTTAAAATCCTACCTCTAAGTGATGAGCGACTTATAAGCCGTTTAAAATCCTACCTCTAAGTGATGAGCGACTTATAAGCCGTTTAAAATCCTACCTCTAAGTGATGAGCGACTTATAAGCCGTTTAAAATCCTACCTCTAAGTGATGAGCGACTTATAAGCCGTTTAAAATCCTACCTCTAAGCGATGAGCTACTTATAAGCCGTTTAAAATCCTACCTCTAAGCGATGAGCTACTTATAAGCCGTTTAAAATCCTACCTCTAAGTGATGAGCGACTTATAAGCCGTTTAAAATCCTACCTCTAAGTGATGAGCGACTTATAAGCCATTTAAAATCCTACCTCTAAGTGATGAGCGACTTATAAGCCATTTAAAATCCTACCTCTAAGTGATGAGCGACTTATAAGCCGTTTAAAATCCTACCTCTAAGTGATGAGCGACTTATAAGCCGTTTAAAATCCTACCTCTAAGTGATGAGCGACTTATAAGCCGTTTAAAATCCTACCTCTAAGTGATGAGCGACTTATAAGCCGTTTAAAATCCTACCTCTAAGTGATGAACGACTTATAAGCCGTTTAAAATCCTACCTCTAAGTGATGAGCGACTTATAAGCCGTTTAAAATCCTACCTCTAAGTGATGAGCGACTTATAAGCCGTTTAAAATCCTACCTCTAAGTGATGAACGACTTATAAGCCGTTTAAAATCCTACCTCTAAGTGATGAGCGACTTATAAGCCGTTTAAAATCCTACCTCTAAGTGATGAGCGACTTATAAGCCGTTTAAAATCCTACCTCTAAGTGATGAACGACTTATAAGCCGTTTAAAATCCTACCTCTAAGTGATGAGCGACTTATAAGCCGTTTAAAATCCTACCTCTAAGTGATGAGCGACTTATAAGCCGTTTAAAATCCTACCTCTAAGTGATGAGCGACTTTTAAGCCGTTTGAAAACACTGTAAACCTTAACACACTTTTTTAACACATTTATCCTGTTGCAATCTTAATAAAATAAATACCATTAGAAAGTAGAGATTCTAAGCTTTATTTAGCATGTTTTAGATTTATGGAATTTGTATATAAATTGTTACAATAAATTAATAAGTAAACACACTAATTTCTAGTACTCGCCTTTGCTTCTAGGCGTCCGCCATATTACCTGTTTTCAAACTAATATTTGACCTAGTAAATAATTTTAAATAGAATTGTGGTTGGTATCGTTTGAAAGATTGATCCTTTCTCTTTAATTCATCTGTTGAATATTTTACCCACGAAATATATTTCTGTATCTGTGATTTTTCAAACTGTGGTCTACAAACGAAGTAAGAAACGACGAAATTACAGAGGTCCAAAAACTCCTCGATTTCTGGTATGTTTCTTGTCATAGATTAACTATTTTCTTCACAATTTTAGTTTGAAAGTTTCACTACAAAGTGATATATTGGCCATAGACTAAACCGAAAGGCCAAGCCTTTTTTTTGTCCTGAAATGTTGGTAATTTTTCGTCCGAGTAAGCATCAGTCCGCCATTGTGTGCCGTGCATGAAAGTGTGTGTTATTTCTCGTCATAATTTTGATATTAGTGTTGTTTTTGTTGTTGTTTAGTGTTTGTAATTGTGTAAATATTTCTTATTAGTAACACATATAGATTGTGAAATTAAAAATTGTTTTTATTTAAATATACGTGATAAAAGTGACTTGACGGCTAAGCCAAAGAATTTTTGGGTTATGTTTATTGCGTAAAATAAACTATTTTTCGAAATTTAAATTTTTGTAATTTTTTTAAAAGTGAAAATTGTTAGTTATGATATATGTTATTAATAAGTGGTTCTTTTTCTTCAAGAGTGTATAAAAAATATGTGTATTTGTTTCAGTTTACATACTGTTTTACACGGCTAAAAGTTACTTGGCGATTTTCAAAAACTGGTACTCAGAGTCTTTTTACGTTTCAAACATTAAAACTTATAAAACAAACATATGTTTTTGTATACCGTTTTATTTACAAATAGATTTGGAAACTTTTGTATATTTTGAAAAAAAATTTTTTTTAATATTTTTATTTTTAAATGGGGCTCTAAGTTGATTGTTTTGTTTCACAAAAAATACATATATTCCAACGGTAATAACTACCTTTAAATTTTTTTTTGAAATTTTCACTGGAACCATCATTGAATTCTATAGTTCTTTCAAAAAACATTATGTACAACTCTATAAGTTTTAAACAGAAATTATATTTTTATTTGAATTTCAAACATTACCGTGCACAGTACAAGGAAAACTGCTTACACTTCACTGTGTTCTGCATGACACTATTAGGGTTAGTAATGACAAGGGAGGTGAGGTGAAGTCTGAGGTATTTTTCACACTTAGGTGAAATCTTACGTATTTTTCAGGGCTTGGCATTTTCATACGCTATAAATCATCCCATCGTCTGCATTAGCCCAAATGTGCACATTACTCGGACGTTAAACACAAAAAAAAAGATAGTAAATAATTTTATTTGCTATATTCTGCCTGTTTACATGCAAAATCGTATTGAAATAACATGTGAATTGAAAGTTTCATTCACAAAATTTAAAAGTGACTTCTGGGGCTTTAAATAACAGCCCATACCGTAATTCTTGGAGAGTAATGAATATATTTACATGAATATTGTCAGACGCTGAAAAAGTATATTTTTTTTAATAAAAAATACCAAGTAAAAATTTGTCCAGTCATAAAAGCCACACAATGTAGAACAATAAGTCTTAATTCGCAATTTAGTCTCGGCAACCGTGTTATTTTGTATGAATATAAACGTAAATTATTTTAAAAATACGTTACGGGAACTTCTAAAACTCGAATTTCACTGTTGTTTTTTTATAGTGCTCAACATGTTTCGAAATTGTGCCGCCAGACTTGTCAATCGATGAACTCATATTACACTTTTCTCTTCTAATACTCTCCTTAACAAAATAAGCCGGTTCTATTCGTACGCTTTCGCGAGAAGTAAAACATATTTGAGTCGGATTTGTTTGTGTGTAATAAATGAAAAACTGAAACCTTCAACACAGTGCTTATAACGAATTAGATGTGAACCAATTACGTATTTAATTTACTTAATATTTCTTACTTATCTTAAAACATAATAACGTTCCAACGAAAAGTGGAATTTTTATTGTTATTAGTATGTTTATATTAATTATGTGACTTGGTACAAATTCGAATTAAATATAAACAAAAATTATAAATATAAACAATTTAACCCTAGGTAAACAATAACTATTACAGTTTCTGCCAAAATATTATTTAATCTTCCATGTATAAGTACTGAAATTAAAATTACGTACATTTGGCCAAAGTTTGAAATACAAATAAACAAAAATTGTTTTATACAAGTAATTTTATTTACAAGTCTTCGTCTCAACATTTTCGGTATTTAATTAAGTTTCAGCAAGCAACAAATCGCGCCTGTTATGCACAACAACAGGTGAGTGATATCATTGATCAGGAAGTCGGGTTCTTTCAAAAGGACCGTTTTATCCAACGCCATTTTTATCAATATACGTAGTGCTTTAAAAGGCAGCGACCACTGCATTTACGCAAAGCACGTTAGGCTATACGTTTATCAGAAAATTGTTTCATGTTCATCATACAGTCTTCCCTATTAGCCTAAACAACTTAAATGAAACAAATTTAATGCTGGCACACCCTGTAGTCAATTTGGCCGAAAATGTTTCCATGTATCGGCACTAAATGATTTTATTTAAAATATCAATCTATTTCTAGGTATCGTATAATGCGGTCTTGTTGGATGGAAGAACCAATCGAAAGGCCAACATTTAAGCATCTCACTTCTACTCTAGAAAAGATGTTGGAAGACGGGACCGATTATTTAGATCTTGAGCTGAAATCTAGAATAGCGATCAACCGCGCTTACTTCACGGATCTGCCCCCTCAGGAAGAATTTGGTAAATAAAAATGTAAAATTGTTGTGTCTCTTCAAACTGAACCCAAAATTTCCAATCTCTACGAGTTACAAATCAACTTTATGTGCCCAACCTCTGAAAATTATGTCGGTGAATTTTTATGTAAAAAAAGAATAATTAATGTTGGTTAAAAATAATAATAATTATAATAATATTGTTATATAACAATAATTATATAATAATATTGTTATTATTATTATTTTTTTTATTATTATTATTATTACTATTGCTTTTGCTATTGCTGTTGCTGTTGCTGCTGTTGTTACTGCTGCTGCTGTTGCTGTTGTTGCTGCTGTTGCTACTGCTGCTGCTATTGCTGCTGTTGCTGCTGCTGCTGCTGCTGCTGTTGCTGTTGTTGCTGCTGTTGCTACTGCTGCTGCTATTGCTGCTGTTGCTGCTGTTGTTGCTGTTGTTACTGCTGCTGCTGTTGCTGCTGCTGCTGCTGCTGCTGCTGCTGCTGCTGCTGCTGCTGCTGCTGCTGCTGCTGCTGCTGTTGCTGCTGCTGCTGCTACTGCTGCTGCTGCTGCTGCTTGCTGCTGTAATTACTGCTGCTGCTGCTGTTACTGCTGCTGCTGCTTGCTGCTGCTGTTGCTGCTGTTGCTGCTGTTGCTGTTGTTGCTGCTGTTGCTACTGCTGCTGCTCTTGCTGCTGCTGCTGCTGCTGCTGCTGTTGCTGCTGTTGTTGCTGCTGTTGCTACTGCTGCTGCTATTGCTGCTGTTGCTGCTGTTGCTACTGCTGCTGCTATTGCTGCTGTTGCTGCTGCTGCTGCTGTTGCTATTGTTGCTGCTGTTGCTACTGCTGCTGCTATTGCTGCTGTTGCTGCTGCTGCTGCTGCTTTGTTGCTGCTTGCTGCTGCTGCTGCTGCTGCTGCTGCTGTTGCTGCTGTTGCTGCTGTTGCTGCTGTTGCTGTTGTTGCTGCTGTTGCTACTGCTGCTGCTATTGCTGCTGTTGCTGCTGCTGCTGCTGTTGCTGTTGTTGCTGCTGTTGCTACTGCTGCTGCTATTGCTGCTGTTGCTGCTGTTGCTGCTGTTGTTACTGCTGCTGCTGTTGCTGCTGTTGCTGCTGTTGCTGCTGTTGCTGTTGTTGCTGCTGTTGCTGCTGCTGCTGCTGTTGCTGCTGCTGCTGCTGTTGCTGCTGTTGCTGTTGTTGCTGCTGTTGCTACTGCTGCTGCTATTGCTGCTGTTGCTGCTGTTGTTGCTGTTGTTGTTGTTGTTGCTGTTGTTGTTTTTGTTGTTGTTGTTGTTGTTATTGTTGCTGCTGCTGCTGTTGCTGTTGTTGTTGTTGTTGCTGTTGTTGTTGTTGTTGTTGTTGCTGTTATTGTTGTTGTTGTTGTTGTTGTTGTGTTTCTTGTTTTTATTGCAAGTATTAATATTTTTGTTAAAATGTATTTATTTTTACTACTGAGGTAAGCAACCAAAAACTTTCTAAGTTCAAGAAACAAAAAAATAACAATTTTAAAAGTTTCAACAATCTCCTTTTGACATATAAATTACTTTTATTTTTCAATAAAACAAAGAGCTATTTTGTAACAGATCAAAGTGCAGCTAGAGATTAAATTAGCCTGCCTTGAAACTAATGCAGTTAAGTTGTCACACCTGCAAGTACTTTGTTCACTTGGATTACCTTAATGCAATCTAATGCACGGCTGACAATGGACTAGACTCAAGCTACTTATTGCAATCTAACTTGTTAACTTTTAACTAAGAAATAGTTTGTTTTCCACTTTGTGAATCTACTAATTTAATTATTTTATAGCTGGGTGCCGTTTTAGTTATCACTAAATATTTCAGTTACAATAAACGGCGCTTAATATTGCATAAACTTCTCCATTTAAAATGGATTATCTCAGGAAAATCCTCGAAACCGTAAAATCAACAACAGAAAATTTACAAATTAGGAATAGGAATCCATTTATTTCACTCATATCAACAAGTGTGACAACTCATATTTGGCTGAGAGAAGTTATGTTAGAATAATGGGGCTGTAAGTTAGAAAAATGTTTGACAACACAAGGAAAAGCCAATTGTAGTAACTAGATTCGAACCTTTGTGCAGTACCGAGTTCTAGCGAACTGCCACTGTCCTGCCAACTAAGTTACAAGTCTTGACAAAATTAACCTATCTACTTATTATTATTATTATCTCTTCATTTGTTTCACCCAACTTTGGGGTACACCAAATCAATCACTTTTTAATGTTCTGTGCCTTCCTCGTAGCCCAGTATTGCTTCATTCGTTGTGATCTTGCTTTTCTTTCTTCGTCAGAGACTTGGATCGTTCGCTTGGATTTGACTTTGCCTTGGAAGCGTTGTTTCTTGTCCTTGGTTATTGTTTTGGCTGTTTTGTCCATGAGCATAATGTCAGTGATTTGTAGTTCTGTTATGTCTTTCTCTGTTTCTCTAAACTAAAGTGTCCATTCGTAGGACGTGCCCATAAAAATCAATTCTCCTTTTTCTTATTGTGTCTGATAGTGTTTCAATTTTTTGGTAAAGAGTTTCATTACTGATGTGGAATAATTGGTTGTTACGGAATTTGGGGCCTACGATTTTTCGTAATATCTTTCTTTCTTTGATCTCTAGCCTTTCAAGTGGGCCCAAAGTTGTGAGAGATAATGTTTCAGCTGCATATAAGGCTTCTGGTTTAATTACCGTATTATTATTGTTATTATTGTTGTTGTTGTTGTTGTTGTTGTTGTTATTTTGAAATAATTTGAACTTAATGAAAGGTAACAAATCCTTTGTAGATCGCAGAAAGCAAAGGCATTTAAGAAATTACATTTTTTCTGTTGATGATATTCAAGGAGTTTGTTTTTTGAGTTCTCAAACGGAATTTTGAAGAAAGAAAAATTCTAAATAGTACATAATCCGATTTTTCCCAAAATGAATTTAGACCAAAATGAACTGTAGGGACCACAATTTGTCATAATTTAAACAAAAAATTATTCAATAACCATATTGATTTTCAGAGATACCAAAATAAAAAGTAAAATTTTTTTCATGTGAGCATGCAAAGCAAAAAAAAGTGTTTTAGAACAAGGTTCAAAAATAAAAAACTTTCATGACGCACAGTAAAACTATAGCTTTATGAACAGTTTTAAAATTTCTTTTTTTATTTTAAAAAAGCTAAACAAAAAAGTACATTAAAAAATGTATAATTAAATGTATTATAATGTTTTTTTTATATTTCAGTTAACCAAATAACGCTTTTTGATTACAAAATTCCACCGAGTCGGTACAACTTAAACACCGACGAAAAACTGCCAATGAACGGGAAAGTGGTATTTCCTGAAGATGAAGAAGAAAATAATACCACGTACGCGAATGGAAAAAAGATCATTCATTACGAGAACGACAAAGTTTCTGCAGAAGATAATCAAGAAAGGTACGAGAGCCCGGTTAGAGTGATAAACACAACACTTAGCACACAAATACCCACTGCTTACGTCGCCATGGGGGCAAGACCAGGAGACTAAATATTTTATTGTTAACAACAGTTTTAAGCAGTTAAATTGTATATTTACAGATATTTATTTATGTAAAGTCATACCTTCATTTAGCTATGCAACTTCAAAGAAATTAATAAATAAAAAAGGAAGGATACAATTAGATTAATAAAACACAATGTGATATCATAAAACATTAAAGAACGGTATAAGGATAATTATGAATAATGAAAACTTTGCCCCGAAGTAAAACATTTATTTTGTTTTATTTTTTGTTTTTGTTTTTCTGGGGTTTCTTTGTAAATATATATTTATCAACACCAAAATTTGTTTACAGTTGTTTTATTTAACTTTTATTTATTATTTTCTGAAATAAAATAAGAGATACTTGAACTGTACAAATGTTTACGTAATTATAATTTAAATTTATCTCAGTGATGTAAATTCTCTCCATAGAAAATTATATTACGTAGAACAATTTGTTTCGTAGAAAAAATAACTATTTTCTATAACAACAAACAAGTGACTGACAGTTTTGACAAATTAACACAAAGTTAAATACAAAAAAGTAATTGGCAATTTTTCCAAAAGCGATTTAAAAATAAAAGGTAAATAATTAACAAAAGTTTGACACACGCAACAGTAAATGTTAATTCTATTAAAATTTGTAAAGCGACTTAAAAATAAAAGGTTTACAAATTAACACAAAATTTAATACAAAAAAGTAATTGGCAATTTTTCCAAAAGTGATTTAAAAATAAAAGGTAAATAATTAACAAAAGTTTGACACACGCAACAGTAAATGTAAATTCTATTAAAATTTGTAAAGCGACTTAAAAATAAAAGGTTTACAAATTAACACAAAATTTAATACAAAAAAGTAATTGGCAATTTTTCCAAAAGCGATTTAAAAATAAAAGGTGAATAATTAACAAAAGTTTGACACACGCAACAGTAAATGTAAATTCTATTAAAATTTGTAAAGCGACTTAAAAATAAAAGGTTTACAAATTAACACAAAATTTAATACAAAAAAGTAATTGGCAATTTTTCCAAAAGCGATTTAAAAATAAAAGGTGAATAATTAACAAAAGTTTGACACACGCAACAGTAAATGTAAATTCTATTAAAATTTGTAAAGCGACTTAAAAATAAAAGGTATACAAATTAACACAAAATTTAATACAAAAAAGTAACTGACAATTTTTCCAAAAGCGATTTAAAAATAAAAGGTGAATAATTAACAAAAGTTTTGACACACGCAACAGTAAATGTAAATTCTATTAAAATTTGTAAAGCGACTTAAAAATAAAAGGTTTACAAATTAACACAAAATTTAATACAAAAAAGTAACTGACAATTTTTCCAAAAGCGATTTAAAAATAAAAGGTGAATAATTAACAAAAGTTTGACACACGCAACAGTAAATGTAAATTCTATTAAAATTTGTAAAGCGACTTAAAAATAAAAGGTTTACAAATTAACACAAAATTTGATACAAAAAAGTAACTGACAATTTTTCCAAAAGCGATTTAAAAATAAAAGGTGAATAATCAACAAAAGTTTGACACACGCAACAGTAAATGTTATTTCTATTGAAATTTGTAAAGCGACTTAAAAATAAAAGGTATACAATTTAACACAAAATTTAATACAAAAAAGTAACTGACAATTTTTTCAAAAGCGATTTAAAAACAAAAGGTGAATAATCAACAAAAGTTTGACACACGCAACAGTAAATGTCAATTCTATTAAAATTTGTAAAGCGACTTAAAAATAAAAGGTATACAAATTAACACAAAATTTAATACAAAAAAGTAATTGGCAATTTTTCCAAAAGCAATTTAAAAACAAAAGGTGAATAATTAACAAAAGTTTGACACACGCAACAGTAAATGTCAATTCTATTAAAATTTGTAAAGCGACTTAAAAATAAAAGGTATACAAATTAACACAAAATTTAATACAAAAAAGTAACTGACAATTTTTCCAAAAGCGATTTAAAAATAAAAGGTGAATAATTAACAAAAGTTTTGACACACGCAACAGTAAATGTAAATTCTATTAAAATTTGTAAAGCGACTTAAAAATAAAAGGTTTACAAATTAACACAAAATTTAATACAAAAAAGTAACTGACAATTTTTCCAAAAGCGATTTAAAAACAATAGGTGAATAATTAACAAAAGTTTGACACACGCAACAGTAAATGTTAATTCTATTGAAATTTGTAAAGCGACTTAAAAATAAAAGGTATACAAATTAACACAAAATTTAATACAAAAAAGTAACTGACAATTTTTCCAAAAGCAATTTAAAAATAAAAGGTGAATAATTAACAAAAGTTTGACACACGCAACAGTAAATGTCAATTCTATTGAAATTTGTAAAGCGACTTAAAAATAAAAGGTATACAAATTAACACAAAATTTAATACAAAAAAGTAACTGACAATTTTTCCAAAAGCAATTTAAAAATAAAAGGTGAATAATTAACAAAAGTTTGACACACGCAACAGTAAATGTTAATTCTATTGAAATTTGTAAAGCGACTTAAAAATAAAAGGTATACAAATTAACACAAAATTTGATACAAAAAAGTAATTGGCAATTTCAATGCAAGTTTTAAAACAACTTAAAAATAAAAGGTGTACAAACTAACACAAAGTTTGATACAAACAACGTAATTGGAAATTTTAATGCTAGTTTTAAAGCTACTTTAAATATAACGTAAATAAGTTAACACAAAGTTTTGACACAAAAAATAACTAACAATTTTATTGAAATTTTAAAAGCGACATAAAAATTAAAGACAAATGAACTGACACAAACAAAGAAATATAAGAACGTTTTTTCATGTTATGAATTATTACTATTACAAATAAACTTGTACGAAATATTAAGCAAATGTAGAATAATCTTTATTTTGTATATAAATTTTTTTTAAATATTATTGTTACATTCATTCTATTAACATATGAACGGCCAAGGGTGTAAGGTTGCGAAGTATGATTACATTTTAAATAGATCAGACTAATATTATCAGAAAGAAGCAGCTAATTGGCCTTCCCACCGCAAATGTTTCGCCACCTAAGCAATAAATCTCTGTCCGGTTCTTTGAACAATAATAGTTTCACACACACACACACACACACACACACACACACACACACACACACACACACACACACACACACACACACACACACACACACACACACACACACACACACACACACACACACACACACACACACACACACACACACACACACACACACACACACACACACACACACACACACACACACACACACACACACACACACACACACACACACACACACACACACACACACACACACACACACACACACACACACACACACACACACACACACACACACACACACACACACACACACACACACACACACACTACTTTATTGTGTTGTGCGACAAGCCTTCTTAGAAGCTATAATTTATAATACAAAACGAATAACCTTACAGCAATACTATGTCCTGTTTATGTATATAAAATTGAGCCCAATAAGCATTTACTTATTTGCTATTCACTTTTTTGGATAATTACAATTTTGATTCGTCTGACACTGTGCAAAATAATAAATATTTTAACAGAATACATATCTATAAGAGCTTTACATATTCCAGTAACGGTAATTATTTTTTTAATTAAGAGTTATTAAATTATTTTAAAATTATTTCTTAATTTCTAGTATTTCGTTATAATCTGTTAAGTGTTAAATTTTGATTCAAAAAGAACAAAATAATTGAATTTTGGTAATATTTTGGATAAATTCGTTTACAAGTTAGTTCCGTTGATTCATTCAAAACCTTTTTTTTAATCTGATGTCATCGTCCTAATCAATGTTAAAAACTGTCCTTTCTATACTACGAAAACATACTTGAACGCTTTATGATATTTTGCATAAAGGTTTGCTTTACGAAACGAAAATAAACTTTTCAAATTCATTTATGTAATTTAAATCAAGAGGGGTCTGAAAAGTTTCCGACCAAACAAAGATACAAGACATTTTTTCAGAATTTTTTTTTATTTTTCAACATAGTCTCCTTGTACCTCTACATACTTCTCCCAGCGATGCTCCCATCTCTGTAACCCGTCCAAATAGTACTCGGCGTTTTTCTCTGCAAAATAATTGTTCACGAAGGTGATTGCCTCTTCATTTGATGAAAATCTCTGTCCTCCGAGCGCAATTTTTAGATGAGGGAACAAAAAGAATCTGATGAGTAAGGCGGATGGTCAAGCAGTTCAAACCGTAATTCGTGGATTTTCGCCATAGCAACTGCTGAGGTGTGAGACGGTGCGTTGTCTTGGTGAAACAGGATTTTCTTTTTCTGCAAATGTGGCCGTTTTTCCGCAAGTTCTGACTTCAGCTTGTCAAGTAATGATGCGTAGTATGCTCCTGTAATGGTTTTTCCTTTTTGAAGATAGTCCATTAAAATAACTCCATGGCTACCCCAAAAAACAGTCGCCATCACTTTCCCAGCCGAAAAAACAGTTTTTGCTTTTTTTGGAGCCGGTTCCCCCTTTGCAGTCCACTGTTTGGACTGCATTTTTGTTTCGGGCGTATAATGGTGTATCCACGTTTATCTACAGTAATTAATCGGCGCCAAAACTGGGATTTATTGCGCCTAAACTGCGCCAACAGAGCATTGGAAATGTTCATTCGAACACGTTTTTGGTCTAACGTGAGCAAACGCGGTACCCAACGCGCGGACAGCTTTCTCATGTCTAAATGTTGATTTAATATGTGACAAACACGTTCTTTTGACATGTTCATAACGTCTGCTATCTCTCTCACTTTAATTCGGCGGTCATCTAGCACTATTTGGTGAACTTTGGCGATGTTTTCGTCGGTAGTTGCAGTTTTTAGACGTCCCGAACGTTCATCTTCTCCCAAGCTCTTACGGCCACGTTTAAATTCAGCTGCCCAAAATTTCACTGTAGTAAATGATGGTGCAGAGTCCCCATACACAGAATTCAACTCATCTTTGATTTGCGTAGGCGTATTGCCTTTCAAAAACAAATATTTAATGACAGCTCGATACTCGATTTTGTCCATTTTCATAAAAATACTCTCATCAACTCACTCAAACGTCTGTTACATAACAACTGCGTGTCCAAAATGGCTGAAACTTTGATGAGTAACTGTCAACAGATGAACAACGAAACTCGAGTGCTGCCACCGACGAATGCTGCTATCTTCATGTTGAGGTCGGAAACTTTTCAGACCACCCTCATAGTTGGCCAATAACGTTTCGAAAATTAACTTATAAAGCTGATTACGTTGGTAAAATCAGATTTTCAAGAAAAGTGAAAAGTATAAAGTTGTTGTTTATTTGTTAAACTTTGAATTGCCTCTATTTCAAAATGGATAAATAGATTTTGGTGGTTAACGAACTTTTCTGAAATCAATTTGTGCGCCAAGAACTGGAAATGTTCATTTACGTGAAACTAGTTTACAGAAATTTGCTTCCATCTCGACGGAAAAATATGTTCTTACCTCGATTATTTATTAATAATTTCAAAAACTGAAGAAATTCGATTAGTTAAATTTTTAATAATTATGTTTTACTGAAAGTAACGGCAGTCGATAGAAATGTTAAGCAACTTAATAACTGAAGAAAATACAAAGTTCAATTAATCACGCTAAATATTTTATTTACCAACGTAATAACGTTCGACCTTACTGATCGGTCAATCAGCTGATTAAAATCGCTGTTAAACTATCAATGTTAGCATTTTATTCAAACGTGTTGCATGCATTTTTTTAAATTTCTTCCACGTTATTGATTAAATTTTATAACAATTAGGGTGAACTGTACCTGCTTAACGCTTCTTGTAAGATATAATGTCTTTCATAAGCAAAAAGATAAAATTATACTGTACAGACGAAATTTAATTGCTCTTAAATCTTACATAATAATAAGCATCAACTTGATATATTTGTTTATAATGAACTACAAAGAATTTATAATGTAATATTAATAGTAGTGTTGTCTTTATGTCTTTGTTAGATCATTTTGGAGTGCCTTATTTTTTTTTCTAAACAATTTACGTACTGTTTTGTTTTTCTTTTATAAGGTTTGTCTTATAAAATGTGTACTTTCTCCCACATTTTGTATAAGGCCGAGGTGAATTCGCTAAAGTATATATAAAAAAAAGATGGAGTATATATATATATATATATATATATATATATATATATATATATATATATATATATACTTGAGGATATATTTGTAGATATATTATATCACTTTTTTGTGAAAATGAGGTACTCTAAAATGCTTTAACAAAAAAACTACAAAAAGCAATGTTTGTACAGGCAGAACTATGTATATCTCAGCCTTAATATATTTATGTACTTAAAGAATGATATACAGATTTTATACATTCCAATGAGTGCGTGCATACATAATTTTACCATACACGTTGCATGCATTGTCAATGATCAAGGTCGTTGTATTGTACCGTAGTTAATTACTGTAACTTATGACTGAATAGAAGCATGTACATTTTGTAAATAATAAATATCGTATAAAGCTTAACGATTTTTCTTGATCACGATTTTCATTAATTTCGCCGGATTACCAAAACAACCTTTATTAAAAATATTTAAACGATATTTTTGCAATTTTTTTACCTGTAGGATGTAGATGTTGATGTTTGTAGAAATCCCCAGTAGCATTTTCTGTTGGCCCATTGTTGGTATTTTGTTTTCGCACACGATTGGGCAACGGTTACAATTGGCACAAATGCCTACCAATTAATAACGAACCAAATCCCAACATAGGGCTAACAATTAAACATCACCAAAAACCAACAAAGAAATTGTTGGCCCAACTTACTCCCAACATTTACCCAACTAACTTTCAATGGTAACCCTACTAATTACCAACATTTTAAAAGTATTTCTATTCGATTGAGTAGTGAACTTAATAGTAATCATAACTTCTCCATACATTCGCGAACATATTTGAATACCTTTTATTATCAAATGTAGAATATTCTTACTCCAAGTAATATATAATATGTAGCCTACTTTAGCTTTTTAATTGTATATTATAATGTACATATTATTTTGAGTAAGAATACAAATTGAATTTGATAAGAAAAGGTATTCAAACGTGTTCGCGAATGTAGAGAAGTTATGATTATTATTAAGTTCACTAATTAATTAAATAAAATATAACACTTTAAACATATTGGTAATTAGTAAGGTTAGGCCTACTATTGAAAGTTAGTTAAGTAACCAACATGGCATATTTCGTTACTGAAACAAGGTTATTTTACAAAAAGAGACAAAATTCACACAAACAACATTTATTTAAATGTAACGTTTCATATTATGTTACATTTACTCTTTAACGAGTAATAAACACTTTTTTAAGTCAATTCCTACTTAGGTATTGACTTCCATCACGTCAGCGAGACAGTTGCGTGCTGCGATTCCTAAAACCAACATAGGATAGAACATAAGTGTTATTTAAATCAAATTCTATCGTATAGTCTGTACAAATATGCGATATTAATATTTGGCAAGAAAACTGTATTAACATCAAGTGTCATCCACTAAAGGTTTTATAATAAAGAAATTATTATGTGTTATCTATGCAGTAAAGAAATGTATTTGAACTTGAGGGGATGAACAGAAAGTATTTTATTAACGATTGAAAATTTGAAGAAGATTTTTTTTGGTGTTTAACGTCCGATTATTGTGCACACTTCGGCTAATGCAGAAGATGGGATGATGTATAGCGTATGAAAATGCCAAGTCCTAGACGGGAATCGAACCCGGGTCCTGGGGTGAAAGCCCAGTACGCTATCAACTAGGCCACCGAGGCGGCTAAGTTGAACAAGATATATAAATATATATTGGGAGAGTTTGAATTAACAGTAGGGATTGAAAAATATTAAAATATTCATTATCAACACAGCGTTACATTAAAGAAATACTTGATTTTTTTTCATTATTGCAACATAGCCACCGGACCACATATTTAAGTAATTCGGATTATGACATATTCTGCCCGTCAGTGGTCTATCTACTCATCTCGTAGAGGCTACCGCGGTTTCGAAACTCTATTGTTTCATCTTCAGGCCGTGATACAAAATGTTAAATCCCTCTGTCGAGGTCGTCACAAAGTCAAACGAAACATTAAAAACATACGAACTATGTTCAGAAAGTAACGAGAATTTTTAAATTTCGCGGGCTTGGAGGTCTGATTGTCAAACTTTTTTTTTATTATGTTGGTATACATGCCCTTGAAGTATGATAAAACTTTCAGCTGTTTTCATTGTTGACTTTGTCTGTGACAGCCAATAAGGTTAGACGTGTTTTTATGAGCTTGGCGATTTTCGTTTGTTAAAAGAAATGGATCAAAGAATTTGTATCAAATTTTGCGTAAAAAATGGAATAAAGTGTAACAAAGTGTGTGAAATGTTAACAAAGGCCTATAGTGAGTCTGCTATGAGTAAAGCAAAAGAGTTTACGAGTGCTATAAGCGTTTCCAAGAAGGCCGTGAAGACGTTGACGATGACGATCGCCCTGGACGACCCAGCACATCAACAACCGATGAAAACGTGGTAAAAGTGAAAGAAATGGTTATGAACAATCGCCGAATCTCAATTAGAGAGGTCGCTGATGATGTTGGCATATCGATTGGATCATGTCATGGCATTATTTCCAATGTTTTGTGTATGAACTAAAGACTATCTGAAAGATCGAGTTTGAGAAGTGTTTCGAGGACTGGAAGAAGCGCTGTCTCAAGTGCATAATTTCCAATGGGGACTATTTTGAAGACAACAACATCAATGTAGAATAATAAATAAATATTTTTTTCAAAAAATTAAAATTCACGTTACTTTCTGAACACACCTCGTACGTCACAAACACTGAACACAATTACACGATTAAAATACGTACGATGAAATTTGGTTTGGCCAAACGATACTTGCAACTCGTATGCCGTTACATTCCGGATTTTTTTTTTATAAAATAAACAAACTTACAAAGAATAAATAATACCAAAATAAATAAATACTATCAAAATACAGTAGCAAATTTATGACCTTTTGTCTCCTTGTCGTTCCTTATAGAATTTAATAGAAAAGTTCTCCTTTTAAATTAGTTAAATCTAAATAGTGAAAGAAATAACTTGAAGGGGTACAGATTTGTTTACTGTATCACTGGCAGACGTAACATGCCTTTGCAGACGCATGGCAATCATTAACCAAGAAGTGAAACCCACTTGTTTCAAAACTCGTAATTTGTCGTTTTAGCTAATATATAAAATTGAATAGTCTCACGTTTTACGAAACAGTGTGTTTACAATGGTGTTTATTTTAATTTTAGAAATGTTTGTCAACATTTAATCTTAACAATGTGAAAACGAATGAAATGTTTTTATTTGAACATATTATCTTCCTAATTTAAAACAAATTATCCAATCTTTAAGGTACAACCATTTTACATTGATATGTAAAATAATTTTTGAATACTAAATAATTAAGTTGGACTGGGTAAGTAGTACGATGGCGTTTAAAATATTTTAAACATTAATTATTCACACCTACCAATATCAATTATATGTAATAATTTTATAAAACGTCACTGTTGTACAGTTAACACATGCCACAAAACTAAATATTAAATTATTAATTTGTGCTGGGTATAATGGCGTTTTTTAAAATAGGCCTACGTTTATCTCAGATACCTAAACCATGTTCATACCAAATTTCATTTCAATTGGTACAGTAGTTAAAGCGTGATTCAATATCAAATAAACAAATAAAGAAACACAAACTTTCAGAAACATAAGAGTGATAAGATTCAGAATGCATTTTTCATAACTAAAAATTGAAACTCAACTAAAGTATAAAAAGTATAAAAGCAGTGTTACACTTAAATAATTCCTAAGTTGTAAAATTCTGAAAGAATTCAATACTGATATTATTCAAGTGTACTTTAAATATAGACTATTGAAAAAGAGTGTTCTTCTAGGCAACGATAAAAAAGAGTGATCTTCTATGCAACGATAAAAAAGAGTGTTCTTGTAGAAAACAATAAAAAAGAGTGATCTTCTATGCAACGATAAAAAAGAGTGTTCTTGTAGGAAACAATAAAAAAGAGTGATCTTCTATGCAACGATAAAAAAGAGTGTTCTTGTAGAAAACAATAAAAAAGAGTGATCTTCTATGCAACGATAAAAAAGAGTGTTCTTGTAGGAAACAATAAAAAAGAGTGATCTTCTATGCAACGATAAAAAAGAGTGTTCTTGTAGAAAACAATAAAAAAGGGTGATCTTCTATGCAACGATAAAAAAGAGTGTTCTTGTAGAAAACAATAAAAAAGAGTGATCTTCTATGCAACGATAAAAAAGAGTTTTCTTGTAGAAAACAATAAAAAAGAGTGATCTTCTATGCAACGATAAAAAAGAGTGTTCTTGTAGGAAACAATAAAAAAGAGTGATCTTCTATGCAACGATAAAAAAGAGTGTTCTTGTAGAAAACAATAAAAAGAGTGATCTTCTATGCAACGATAAAAAAGAGTGTTCTTGTAGGAAACAATAAAAAAGAGTGATCTTCTATGCAACGATAAAAAAGAGTGTTCTTGTAGAAAACAATAAAAAAGAGTGATCTTCTATGCAACGATAAAAAAGAGTGTTCTTGTAGGAAACAATAAAAAAGAGTGATCTTCTATGCAACGATAAAAAAGAGTGTTCTTGTAGAAAACAATAAAAAAGAGTGATCTTCTATGCAACGATAAAAAGAGTGTTCTTGTAGAAAACAATAAAAAGAGTGATCTTCTATGCAACGATAAAAAGAGTGTTCTTGTAGGAAACAATAAAAAGAGTGATCTTCTATGCAACGATAAAAAAGAGTGTTCTTGTAGAAAACAATAAAAAGAGTGATCTTCTATGCAACGATAAAAAGAGAGTTCTTGTAGGAAACAATAAAAAGAGTGATCTTCTATGCAACGATAAAAAGAGTGTTCTTGTAGGAAACAATAAAAAGAGTGATCTTCTATGCAACGATAAAAAGAGTGTTCTTGTAGGAAACAATAAAAAGAGTGATCTTCTATGCAACGATAAAAAGAGTGTTCTTGTAGGAAACAATAAAAAGAGTGATCTTCTATGCAACGATAAAAAGAGTGTTCTTGTAGAAAACAATAAAAAAGAGTGATCTTCTATGCAACGATAAAAAGAGTGTTCTTGTAGGAAACAATAAAAAAGTGATCTTCTATGCAACGATAAAAAGAGTGTTCTTGTAGAAACAATAAAAAAGAGTGATCTTCTATGCAACGATAAAAAGAGTGTTCTTGTAGGAAACAATAAAAAGAGTGATCTTCTATGCAACGATAAAAAGAGTGTTCTTGTAGAAAACAATAAAAAAGAGTGATCTTCTATGCAACGATAAAAAGAGTGTTCTTGTAGAAAACAATAAAAAGAGTGATCTTCTATGCAACGATAAAAAGAGTGTTCTTGTAGAAAACAATAAAAAGAGTGATCTTCTATGCAACGATAAAAAGAGTGTTCTTGTAGAAAACAATAAAAAGAGTGATCTTCTATGCAACGATAAAAAGAGTGTTCTTGTAGAAAACAATAAAAAAGAGTGATCTTCTATGCAACGATAAAAAGAGTGTTCTTGTAGAAAACAATAAAAAGAGTGATCTTCTATGCAACGATAAAAAGAGTGTTCTTGTAGGAAACAATAAAAAGAGTGATCTTCTATGCAACGATAAAAAGAGTGTTCTTGTAGAAAACAATAAAAAAGAGTGATCTTCTATGCAACGATAAAAAAGAGTGTTCTTGTAGAAAACAATAAAAAAGAGTGATCTTCTATGCAACGATAAAAAAGAGTGTTCTTGTAGAAAACAATAAAAAAGAGTGATCTTCTATGCAACGATAAAAAAGAGTGTTCTTGTAGAAAACAATAAAAAGAGTGATCTTCTATATGCAACGATAAAAAAGAGTGTTCTTGTAGAAAACAATAAAAAGAGTGATCTTCTATGCAACGATAAAAGAGTGTTCTTGTAGAAAACAATAAAAAAGAGTGATCTTCTATGCAACGATAAAAAAGAGTGTTCTTGTAGAAAACAATAAAAAAGAGTGATCTTCTATGCAACGATAAAAAAGAGTGTTCTTGTAGAAAACAATAAAAAAGAGTGATCTTCTATGCAACGATAAAAAAGAGTGTTCTTGTAGGAAACAATAAAAAAGAGTGATCTTCTATGCAACGATAAAAAAGAGTGTTCTTGTAGAAAACAATAAAAAGAGTGATCTTCTATGCAACGATAAAAAGAGTGTTCTTGTAGGAAACAATAAAAAGAGTGATCTTCTATGCAACGATAAAAAGAGTGTTCTTGTAGAAAACAATAAAAAGAGTGATCTTCTATGCAACGATAAAAAGAGTGTTCTTGTAGAAAACAATAAAAAAGAGTGATCTTCTATGCAACGATAAAAAGAGTGTTCTTGTAGAAAACAATAAAAAGAGTGATCTTCTATGCAACGATAAAAAGAGTGTTCTTGTAGAAAACAATAAAAGAGTGATCTTCTATGCAACGATAAAAAGAGTGTTCTTGTAGAAAACAATAAAAAGAGTGATCTTCTATGCAACGATAAAAAGAGTGTTCTTGTAGAAAACAATAAAAAAGAGTGATCTTCTATGCAACGATAAAAAGAGTGTTCTTGTAGAAAACAATAAAAAGAGTGATCTTCTATGCAACGATAAAAAGAGTGTTCTTGTAGAAAACAATAAAAAGAGTGATCTTCTATGCAACGATAAAAAAGAGTGTTCTTGTAGAAAACAATAAAAAAGAGTGATCTTCTATGCAACGATAAAAAGAGTGTTCTTGTAGAAAACAATAAAAAGAGTGATCTTCTATGCAACGATAAAAAGAGTGTTCTTGTAGAAAAACAATAAAAGAGTGATCTTCTATGCAACGATAAAAAGAGTGTTCTTGTAGAAACAATAAAAAGAGTGATCTTCTATGCAACGATAAAAAGAGTGTTCTTGTAGAAAACAATAAAAAAGAGTGATCTTCTATGCAACGATAAAAAGAGTGTTCTTAGAGAAAACAATAAAAAGAGTGATCTTCTATGCAACGATAAAAAAGAGTGTTCTTGTAGGAAACAATAAAAAGAGTGATCTTCTATGCAACGATAAAAAGAGTGTTCTTGTAGAAAACAATAAAAGAGTGATCTTCTATGCAACGATAAAAAAGAGTGTTCTTGTAGAAAACAATAAAAAGAGTGATCTTCTATGCAACGATAAAAAGAGTGTTCTTGTAGAAAACAATAAAAAAGAGTGATCTTCTATGCAACGATAAAAAAGAGTGTTCTTGTAGAAAACAATAAAAAGAGTGATCTTCTATGCAACGATAAAAAGAGTGTTCTTGTAGGAAACAATAAAAAAGAGTGATCTTCTATGCAACGATAAAAAAGAGTGTTCTTGTAGAAAACAATAAAAAAGAGTGATCTTCTATGCAACGATAAAAAAGAGTGTTCTTGTAGGAAACAATAAAAAAGAGTGATCTTCTATGCAACGATAAAAAAGAGTGTTCTTGTAGAAAACAATAAAAAAGAGTGATCTTCTATGCAACGATAAAAAGAGTGTTCTTGTAGAAAACAATAAAAAGAGTGATCTTCTATGCAACGATAAAAAGAGTGTTCTTGTAGAAAATAATAAAAAGAGTGATCTTCTATGCAACGATAAAAAAGAGTGTTCTTGTAGGAAACAATAAAAAAGAGTGATCTTCTATGCAACGATAAAAAAGAGTGTTCTTGTAGAAAACAATAAAAAGAGTGATCTTCTATGCAACGATAAAAAGAGTGTTCTTGTAGAAAACAATAAAAAGAGTGATCTTCTATGCAACGATAAAAAGAGTGTTCTTGTAGAAAACAATAAAAAGAGTGATCTTCTATGCAACGATAAAAAGAGTGTTCTTGTAGAAACAATAAAAGAGTGATCTTCTATGCAACGATAAAAAAGAGTGTTCTTGTAGAAAACAATAAAAAGAGTGATCTTCTATGCAACGATAAAAAGAGTGTTCTTGTAGAAAACAATAAAAAAGAGTGATCTTCTATGCAACGATAAAAAAGAGTGTTCTTGTAGGAAACAATAAAAAAGAGTGATCTTCTATGCAACGATAAAAAAGAGTGTTCTTGTAGAAAACAATAAAAAAGAGTGATCTTCTATGCAACGATAAAAAAGAGTGTTCTTGTAGGAAACAATAAAAAAGAGTGATCTTCTATGCAACGATAAAAAAGAGTGTTCTTGTAGAAAACAATAAAAAAGAGTGATCTTCTATGCAACGATAAAAAGAGTGTTCTTGTAGGAAACAATAAAAAGAGTGATCTTCTATGCAACGATAAAAAGAGTGTTCTTGTAGAAAACAATAAAAAGAGTGATCTTCTATGCAACGATAAAAAGAGTGTTCTTGTAGGAAACAATAAAAAGAGTGATCTTCTATGCAACGATAAAAAGAGTGTTCTTGTAGAAAACAATAAAAAGAGTGATCTTCTATGCAACGATAAAAAGAGTGTTCTTGTAGAAAACAATAAAAAAGAGTGATCTTCTATGCAACGATAAAAAGAGTGTTCTTGTAGAAAACAATAAAAAAGAGTGATCTTCTATGCAACGATAAAAAGAGTGTTCTTGTAGAAAACAATAAAAAGAGTGATCTTCTATGCAACGATAAAAAGAGTGTTCTTGTAGAAAACAATAAAAAGAGTGATCTTCTATGCAACGATAAAAAGAGTGTTCTTGTAGGAAACAATAAAAAGAGTGATCTTCTATGCAACGATAAAAAGAGTGTTCTTGTAGAAAACAATAAAAAGAGTGATCTTCTATGCAACGATAAAAAAGAGTGTTCTTGTAGGAAACAATAAAAAAGAGTGATCTTCTATGCAACGATAAAAAAGAGTGTTCTTGTAGAAAACAATAAAAAGAGTGATCTTCTATGCAACGATAAAAAAGAGTGTTCTTGTAGAAAACAATAAAAAAGAGTGATCTTCTATGCAACGATAAAAAAGAGTGTTCTTGTAGGAAACAATAAAAAAGAGTGATCTTCTATGCAACAATAAAAAAGAGTGTTCTTGTAGAAAACAATAAAAAAGAGTGATCTTCTATGCAACGATAAAAAAGAGTGTTCTTGTAGGAAACAATAAAAAAGAGTGATCTTCTATGCAACGATAAAAAAGAGTGTTCTTGTAGCTAACGATAAAAAAGAGTGATCTTCCATGCAACGATGAAAAAGAGTGTTCTGGTAGGCAACGATAAAAAAGAGTGTTCTTGTAGAAAACAATAGAAAAGAGTGATTTTCTACGTAACGATAAAAAAGAGTGTACTTCTATGCAATGATAAAAAAAAATGTTCTTGTAGGCAACAATAAAAAAGAGTGATCTTCTATGCAACGATAAAAAAGAGTGATCTTCCATGCAACGATGAAAAAGAGTGTTCTGGTAGGCAACGATAAAAAAGAGTGTTCTTGTAGAAAACAATAAAAAAGAGTGATTTTCTATGTAACGATAAAAAAGAGTGTACTTCTATGCAATGATAAAAAAAAAAAATGTTCTTGTAGGCAACGATAAAAAAGAATGATCTTCTATGCAACGATAAAAAAGAGTGATCTTCCATGCAACGATGAAAAAGAGTGTTCTGGTAGGCAACGATAAAAAAGAGTGTTCTTGTAGAAAACAATAGAAAAGAGTGATTTTCTATGTAACGATAAAAAAGAGTGTACTTCTATGCAATGATAAAAAAAAAATGTTCTTGTAGGCAACGATAAAAAAGAGTGATCTTCTATGCAACGATAAAAAAGAGTGTTCTTCTATGCAACGATAAAAAAGAGTGTTCTTCTATGCAACGATAAAAAAGAGTGTTCTTGTAAGCAACACGTACGTGTAATTTGTACGTAGTAATAATGTTATTTATGTTATTATTACTGTTTTTCATACTTTTGTTATAATTTGTCTACATAAATTATTACACGACATTTCGAGAGGTGATCAACATTTTTCGATCCCTACAAAGAGTTGATCCAACACTCATTGTACCCATATTGCTAATTATGTTATTATTACTGTGTTTTCAGACTTTTGTGATTATTTGTTTACGTAAATTATTATACGACATTTCGAGAGGTGATCAACATTTTTCGATCCCTACAAAGAGTTGATCCAACACTCATTGTACCCATATTGCTAATTATGTTATTATTACTGTGTTTTCAGACTTTTGTGATTATTTGTTTACGTAAATTATTATACGACATTTCGAGAGGTGATCAACATTTTTCGATCCCTACAAAGAGTTGATCCAACACTCATTGTACCCATATTGCTAATTATGTTATTATTACTGTGTTTTCAGACTTTTGTGATTATTTGTTTACGTAAATTATTATACGACATTTCGAGAGGTGATAAACTTTTTGCGATCCCTACAAAGAGTTGATCCAACACTCATTGTACCCATATTGCTAATTATGTTATTATTACTGTGTTTTCAGACTTTTGTGATTATTTGTTTACGTAAATTATTATACGACATTTCGAGAGGTGATCAACATTTTTCGATCCCTACAAAGAGTTGATCCAACACTCATTGTACCCATATTGCTAATTATGTTATTATTACTGTGTTTTCAGACTTTTGTGATTATTTGTTTACGTAAATTATTATACGACATTTCGAGAGGTGATAAACTTTTTGCGATCCCTACAAAGAGTTGATTACAAAACTTCTTGTATTTCTTTATATAAACAAATGATGGCCAATGCCCGAAGAAACAGTAGTAAAAATTACATAAATATTCCTTCTTTAAATAACAACTTTAAAAACATAATGTTATATAAATAACTTTAATGTTTCATTAAAGACTTCAAAGCTGAAGCAAAATCTTCAGTAGCATAAATTTTTAGTAATAATACAATTATAATAATAGAAAAAAGTCGTAATTTTTTTCTTTCACGTTTACACAAAGTAAAGGAAATAAAAATTTAATTTTTTAAAGTAAAAAAATTTTGTTATTTTTGTTACACTGATACAACGCAACTTAGAAAGTGCAAAAACCAAATCTTGATTCAATATCTAACACATTTCTGAATTTAATTTTTTCTGTAAAAGTACAATATAATCTAAACAAAAATTAGGAGTTATCTGAAACAATTTATCATTATAAAATATTTTTACGGTAATTGCTGGTGTATTCATTATGTATTTTAAAACTGACCGAGATACTTACAAGAAAACACTGTAAAAAAATTCCTTTTTGATGGTTATAAATCTGAGCTTTATTATACTAAAATACCTTCAAGAAAATCCTGGATGTCTTGTTGAACTTAGTTTAAATTGTTTGCCCGAAGGTAAAGGATTAGAGGCACTTACAGGATTTATTCTCTTTGGGACAAAATAACTGTTATTCTTTAAAAGTTTAAGTTGTCTACTGTTGTAAATCCTTTTAAACTTTTAAATATTAATGTTTACTTGTTCAAAGGAACAACTTACAGTTTTTTAAGTTTTTCAACTGAACAAGCAATAAAATTACAATTTTTGAATTAGTATATTTCCGAAAACGTTTTTTATTTTGTGTACATTAATTCAAATTGCATAAAAATCGTATTTACAAAATGTTTGAAGTGTTCTTTAATATAACTTGTTTACGAAGCATTAAATCAAAAGACTTGACTTTAAATCTGTCTTTAAATGTAAATAATTATTTACATAATATATAGGCCTTTACAATGAGCGTGTTTTATTTCATAAACGGACTTTTTACGAGTTAGATAACAATGCATTACTCTACATATATCGAACTATGTACTCATACATTATAAACGATTAATAGATTATTGGAAGTTTTAAAAATTTACAAATCTAGCTTAAAAACATTTCTAAAACAAGATAGTTGTTTTATTTGCAAGTATAAAAAGATTGTTTTCATTATTTTTGAAATTATTTCTGCAGGCTTTTATTAAGTAAAATAATTAAGGTTATATTGTTTTGAAAATACAAAATTCAGTTTTCACTTAAACAGACTTTTATTGTCCTTCACTTGTCGTTCAAAATTTTTGAACTTAGGTAACTTTAAATGCATCATGTTGTAAGTGCAAAATTTACAAAATGAATATTTAATTTGCTACTTACATTGAGCGATTTCCATTGGGAAAATGAACTATTGTCATCATGGTAACACCCAGACTCAGGATCTTGAAATGAGCACGTATCCTGACACCTAGATCACTTTTTGTGTTCGTTCGCAATTCTTGTCCGATTTTATTTAAACGTAGCACAAAAATCGATTACGGTAATATCTTGGACAAGTTCATTAACCAGCAAAATTCGTTCAACAGTTTCAAAATGGTGGCGGTCGTTTAAAATCTTAAAAAATTCGTAACTCTTTCCAATAGAATTTTTTTTAAATCCAAATACATCATTATAACCAGCCTTAAAAAATGCATTAAATAACATTTTGAATTTTCAAAATCCGTTGATTTTTTTCCGGCAAAAAACCTTTAAGTTTATCATCGCCGCAAAATCTATTAAAATGAAGAAATTGGTTTTGACGAAGGTCAGTATTCATTTTTGTATTGTCACCTTATTTTAAAAGTGTAATGTGCTACAATATGCAGATTGTAATGCTGACTACGTAGGAGAAATGAGATTTTCAAAAATTATAAGATAAAAAAATACTTTTGGAAATACGCTACTATCACGTCAGCGAGGTAGCTGCGTAACACAATTATCAATATGTGCGGCCTTTGTAACAAACTATCGGTGAGTTTCAATCGATACAAAAGCATTTATTTTTATTTTTACATTTCTAAATGTTTATTGGATTTTTCTACTTGTCGTTTTTGAGCCCATTTTTACATTGTGAATACGTTTTAAGCGTCTGAGGACATACTATAACACAATTGTTTGACCTTAAGGGTAGTTCTGTGATAAATCAACTGCTACCAACTGTGTCCAATTAAACTTAGGGTAGCTCAATGTCGTCTCCGTTGTCTTATGTAATGTAGGGTCACTGTAATTAAAGCAATGACTTGCTGGTTGTGTTTAGGGCAAGGGCTTATTGAATTTATTGGTTCGTCGAATCCTCGGTAGTCGAACATTACTAGGTAAAGAATGTCTCACCCACCATTTTTCTAAGTATTATCGAAGTGCATTGTGTTTTCTAATCGCTAAAATATACTTGATAAATAAGTATAGTCCACTTTGTGGTTCCACCCCTACTTGGTTTTGGTTTCTTCGTGGTGAGTGTTTCCAAATGAGTCTTCGATTACCTTTTTTAACATTAAAAGTATTACTAACCTGTAAATTTAACTGGTGTTCATAAATTTACAAATAAAATACGACATTAAAATTTCGTCATTTAAGAAAAGGTAGATGTTTCAGTTAGAATTATAAGGAAGTTAGAATCATATAATAAGAAATAAATTTGCCTTTCCGTCCACTTATGAAAGATATATTTAATTTAATGTAGGCCTAAACGTAATAATAACAATACAAAATATGAGAGGACCCTAAAGATGTAGAAATAATGAACGTTTTGAACTTTGATAAAACACATTCTCAAGGTATTTTGCAAAACTCGATACAAAACAAAATTTAAACTGAAAGTTTCCATCCGCTTTCATGTTTCTTAAATTTAGGAGGTTTTGTTCTTTTTTTCCTACTGAAGTTACATTTTCAGCAAAAATCGAATGTATTCTTCTTATTTTATATCGATTGAAACAATAAAACATTACATCGGTCTCAAAATATAAACAAAACAAATAGGCCTAAAAACTAAAATTCTTTTACAAACCAGGACGAAATTTTAAAGGCCTATTTAACAAAAATTGTTTTGATAAAACTACATAGTAATTTTTTTTTTAATTTTCCAATAGAATTAATACTTTTAAGTAATTTTGGCCAAATCTGGCTTATTTTTTAAATATAAATTAATCCCAAATATCGACAAAATAGACATGCGTTTTCAATTTCATCTAACACAATCTAATCAGTTCGTCCAGTCTCCAGAAATATGCACATGCAAAGAAAACTAGTGTCGTATTAAGTAATGAAACACTTACGAGGTCTATTCAGAAAATAATAAGAATTTTTTAATTTCGCGGGCTTAGAGAGTCTGTGAAACATTTTTTTAATTATGTTGGTATACATGCCCTTGAAGTATGATAAAACTTTCAGCTGTTCTCATTGTTGACTTTGTCTGTGATAGCCACTAAGGTTAGACGTGTTTTTATGAATTCGGCGATTTTCGTTTGTTAAAAGAAATGGATCAAAGAATTTGTATTAAATTTTGCGTAAAAAATGGAATAAAGTGTAACAAAGTGTATGAAATGTTAACAAAGGTCTACGGTGAGTCTGCTATGAGTAAAGCAAGAGTTTACGAGTGGTATAAGCGTTTCCAAGAAGACCGTGAAGACGTTGAAGATGACGATCGCCCTGGACGACCCAGCACATCAACAACCCATGAAAACGTGGAAAAAGTGAAAGAAATGGTTATGAACAATCGCCGAATCACAACTAGAGAGGTCGCTGATGATGTTGGCATATCGATTGGATCATGTCATGACATTGTTTCCAGTGTTTTGTGTATGAAACGCGTGGCAGCAAAATTCGTCCCGAAATTGTTGAATTTTGAACAAAAACAGCGGCGAATAAAAGTTGCTCAGGAGTCACTAAATGAAGGCAACGACGATGCAGAATTACTGAAACGTATTATAACAGGTAACGAAACATGGGTTTACGGATATGACGTCGAAACTAAGGCTCAATCATCCCAGTGGAGGCATTCTGGCTCGCCAAGACCGAAAAAGGTTCGACAAGTTCGGTCGAACGTGAAGGTTATGCTTACTGTGTTCTTCGATATTAATGGCATAGTGCATAATGGATTCCTGTTACCAGGTGAAACGGTCAATAAGTACTACTTATAAGTTCAAAGCCGTTTGCGTGAAGCAATCCGAAAAAAACGCCCGGATCTGTTGAAAAACAATTCATGGCTTTTGCACCACGATAATGTACCAGCTCGCACTTCATTGTTTGTTCGTGAATTTTTGGCCAAAAACAGTGGTGTAACGATGCCCCAGCCTCCATATTCGCCAGACATGGCTCCGTGTGACTTTTTCCTATTTTAAAAAATAAAGAGAACCTTAAGGGCCGTCATTTTAGCCGTAGATGACATTAAAAGCGCATCGCTGAAAGATCGAGTTTGAGAAGTGTTTCGAGGATTGGAAGAAAAGCTGGCACAAGTGCATAATCTCCAATGGGGACTATTTTGAAGGTGACAACATCAATGTAGAAGAATAAATAAATATTTTGTTCAAAAAATAAAAATTCTCGTTACTTTATGAACACACCTCGTATATTGAAGAAAAATTTCTGTCTGTGATCGTTTGAATTACATCGTTGAATGTTTAAAGTATAATTTAATTATAAAATATGTGTTTATCACAATTACTAAGAGGTTTTGTACGAATAAAGTAAATAAAAGTGTTGTCATTTTTCTAATAGCCATATGTAGTTAATAAATTAATTATTGAAACATTAAGTACTGCAATCTGTTTACAAAAGAAATCTTCTAATATATAAACATTTCTGCTGTAATGTATTCAAGGCTAATTGAATTCGTGAAATATTCCAATACGTGTGAAACAAAACTGAAATCTAGTGCAGCCATCGTTGTTCGATTAATATTCAAATTAGGTTTCGAATATTGGTTCAAAAACTCTTTACGGTTAAATCAGATTCTGAACAACATAAGTTTTAACCTGAATACTATTACTATTTTACCGGGAAAAAAATTTAATAACAAATAATGTGTTCAATACAGTGATTGTAAAAAAGTAAACAAAACTATTATTACTTTTTTAACAATAAAATAAATACAATATATTTTAATGATCTTTTGTCCAGTTAATAAGACCATTAGTATTCATATATTAAATGGCATCGCCTACATAATGTCACAAAGTTTTCTTACTTTATAGGAATTCATTTTTATATTTTTACGACAAAACTGAGAAGTCGTTTGAAACATAACCTCAAAATTACCACATCGAATAAAATTATGATAAAAATAGGCCTATTGTTCTGTTACACATACAATACTAAATTAAAAGTTGTGTCAAGTTATTTCTTGTAAATATAAATGTGGATATATTTTTACAAACTATAATATTGCTTTATGTACTTTTATGTTACTTTATGTTAAATAGCGTTATTTTATATTAAATAGAGTAAGGTTTTAATTTATGACGTCATATTCATCAGCTGATTCCAGGAAGAGAGATGGCACAGAATTTTGTTACTTAGCAACACCGAGTTGTTCGAATTAGTGCAGTAAAGCCCATTTTAATGGTATAATTTATGGGTTGAATTAATGGGTTTTTGCTGCAATTCGATTAGCGTTGCTTCTCTTTTGAAACATGCATTGTTTTATGGATAAAGAACAGTTTTATCGATTAAAATTTAAAACTGTTTTTATAATTTATACATAAAACTGATTTTGTAAAACATAAAATCAAAGTCACATAAAATGTGTTTTTATGGTTTGATGTAATTAGCCACTGAAATATTCAAGTATAAGTAATTATCGAAAACCCATTCTGTAGTATTGTAACTACTAGGTGTGATTTGCTTAGTAGAACAGAGTTGCAGTAAACAATCACAAAATTTATTTCGGATTATAATGTAATGTTCTAAACTTTATCACTTATGAATTACGTTTTTGTTTACTAATTTATAATTGTTTTTATTTTCTCATTCAATGCAGATATATTACCGTTATATCAAACATCATATTGCACATTTTCAAACAAAATAAAAACGGTTAAAGTCGTACATTTGATGTATCAGAATGTAACATGACATTTACAATATAATTCTATTTATCTTTCAAATTTTCTTTCTTAACCTATTAAATGTGAATTATTTATGTAATCTAGAAAAAAATTAACAATTTATCTTGAAATAAACAGGCTTAAAAATCTATTCAAAAACGTCATTAATAAAGTTAATGAACTAAGAGATTCTTCTTATTAACATTCAATGTTGTTTTAAATCTTGCACTCTCTCTCTCTCTCTCTCTCTCTCTCTATATATATATATATATATATATATATATATATATATATATATATATATTATTATTATTATTATCTGCGCATAGACTTCTATCTGTTCTACATATAGGCTATATATAGGCTTCATATATAGGCTATATATAACTAACTATATATAATATCGTTAGTCACAATCTTTGCAGGGGGTGCAAACTAGCTGCACCTATTGAGAGGATTTAGACGTCCCTTGCAGTACCCGAGTCTAACATACACTTATACTTACAACACTACACTTACGGCTTTAACACTTTACACTCACGCTTACATTTAGGGAGACGATAATAGCCTCAATGTGTTTTTCGCCTTAAAATAACAAAAAGCGATAGTCAATGGATAACTTATTAACATAAAAATGCATTATACAAGTACGTTATTGGCTCGAAAATGTTAGAAACTGGACAATTACGTATCGCCTTCGAGAAAATTAGAAATTATAAGACTATGCATTAATATTTGTTCAGGCACTTCAAGAAAATGAAATATGTGTGTTAAAATATTGTAAACATTTAAATATGGGTTCCAGCTTGTGAATTACTATAATATAATCAGATCGAACGAAATATACTAAGAATTAGAACGAGGAAACAAAATACAGATGGCTGAGATAGATTTCGTTTTATTGTTTCTGGGTTGAAGATTCTAATGCAAGAGAAGCGGAATTATATAAACAGACTTATAGAAATATTTATTGAACTATTATTCTCTGATAAAATAACAAAATAAAATTTTAATTTTATTTAAATTAGGTAATACATATCCATTTTCTAATAAACAAATATTGACTTCATACGAAAAGGCAGATGTTTCAGTTAGAATCAAAAGGTAATAATAGCAAATAAACTTGCATTTCTTTCCACTTATTAAAGCCATATTTTATTTAATGTAAACGTAGTAATAACATTCTTTTTATATTCTTCTTTTCAGCTAAGATTATTATCACTATGTTCAGTATAATGATCTGCCTTCCCTAGCGTCGTCAATTCTACTTTCGTTGACGCGTTTCGGAGAACCTCCATCTTCAAAAACTACATCTTGAGTATAGATATATCTTGAGTATAGTATATCTTGAGTACAGATATAGTTTTTGAAGATGGAGGTTCTCCGAAACGCGTCAACGAAAGTAGAATTGACGAAGCTAGGGAAGGCAGATCATTATACTGAACATAGTAGTAATAACAATAAAAAATACGAGAGGACATTAAAGATGTAACAGTGCATGATTTGAACTGTGATAAACAACATTCCCAAGATAATTTGCAATACTCAATTTTAATGCTTTTTATTTTATTGCCAGTTAATTTCCCACGATACAAATCCATTTTGGAACCATAGATCCTACTATAAGACTGTGCGCGTAACAATATGTATAAGAACTAGATCATACAATATTGATTTTGTACTTTTAAGCGCTACATTTTGTTAATATTAATAACAAAACAGTTGCAAAAACTTCCGAATTATCGTTGCGTTAAATAATAATACAATCAAAATATAAATGCATTATCTAATTGTATTTAATTTTACTTGCATTACTGTAAAATAAACTAAAATGGCGTACTATATTTGCATGAAAGCTACATTTTGCAGCGAAACTTTGCTAGATTGTTTTATCTTTTGTTCATGTCAAGGTTCCGTATGACGTCAGTATTTAATAAAAACTTATTATTTTCCATAAAATTTCTTTTCAGAGTTTGTATTGTGTTAAAAAAAACGTTTTTATGGTTCCATCATAAATTACAACAAAAACATCTCAAATGAGCAAATAGAAGAGAGTTTTCATTACACCGGTAGTATAATAATTAATGGATCTTAATAAACTTTATTATATGAATTAAAATTTTGTTGTATAATAATTGGTGATTATTTCTTCAAAAGACCTTCCATACTTCACTGTCAAAGGCGTTACCTTATTTTGAGAATAAATTCTCGAGTTACAGTCCCAGTTGTTAACTGGAAAGGATTCCTATTTAGTTCACTTAGGAGATTTTCCGCTACCTCTAAAGCTATCCAGCCGAACCGCGTGGAGGCTCGTCCGAACTGATATCTAGACCTTGTGCGGAAAGGAAAAGACAGTGTATAAACAGATAGACCCAATTACAAGTGTTATGAAAAAACGAAGAATTGCCCATCTCTTCCACGTCCTTAGGATGCCCAACAGCAGAATTCTGAAACAGCTGGTCATGAGAAATATTAATAGGAAGAACCAATAGCCGCCTCGGTGGCCTAGTTGATAGCGTACTAGGCTTTGACCCCGAGGACCCGGGTTCGATTCCCGGTCAGGGCTTGGCATTTTCATACGCTATCGTCTGCATTAGGCCAAGTGTGCACAATAGTCGGACGTTAAACACAAATAAAAAGGCCCAAGGACGCTACGTCTCGCAGGCTCTGAAAGAGATGTGTTTGCGGATCGAGGCTGCACCGTACAGAACGAGAATCAGAAGCATTCTGAAAAACATCAGGTTTGACGTAGGAAAGCCGAAACGATGAGGGACGGTGGAGGTGTCAGACGAAGTCAGGAGGCGGAGATCGGATAGGATGAAGGAGTATTGGAGGAAGAAGTTGGAATCCTCACAGTGCACTAACACGGATAAGAAAACGAGATCGAAATATTGACTCAAAGTGGTCCCTAATTTAAAAAAAAATCTGATTATTTTCAATATCTAACAATCAATTTTTCAAAATATGATTTCGATCTTACAATCATATCCTTTATGGACGTCCTCTATTTATACATAATTAATAAATTTATGTTATCTTATAAATAATAATTTATCTCATAATATGTTTGTTAATGTAACATTAATACCTATTACATGTAGTCACGCAGCCGCCAAGTTGGAAGGTCGGTATTTTTTAGTAAACTGTGTAAACTGTGTAAACTGTGTAAACTGTGTAACTGTGTAAACTGTGTAACTGTGTAAACTGTGTAAACTGTGTAACTGTGTAACTGTGTAAACTGTGTAAACTGTGTAACTGTGTAAACTGTGTAAACTGTGTAAACTGTGTAACTGTGTAAACTGTGTAACTGTGTAAACTGTGTAAACTGTGTAACTGTGTAAACTGTGTAAACTGTGTAAACTGTGTAAACTGTGTAACTGTGTAAACTGTGTAACTGTGTAAACTGTGTAACTGTGTAAACTGTGTAAACTGTGTAACTGTGTAACTGTGTAAACTGTGTAAACTGTTAAACTGTGTAAACTGTTAAACTGTGTAAACTGTGTAACTGTGTAACTGTGTAAACTGTGTAAACTGTGTAACTGTGTAAACTGTGTAAACTGTGTAACTGTGTAAAATGTGTAAACTGTGTAAACTGTGTAACTGTGTAAACTGTGTAAACTGTGTAAACTGTGTAAACTGTTAAACTGTGTAAACTGTGTAAACTGTGTAAACTGTGTAACTGTGTAAACTGTTAAACTGTGTAAACTGTTAAACTGTGTAAACTGTGTAAACTGTTAAACTGTGTAAACTGTTAAACTGTGTAAACTGTGTAACTGTGTAAACTGTGTAACTGTGTAAACTGTGTAAACTGTGTAAACAGGTGACCGGTTCTGACGGATTTCAAAGGGGATTTAACAAAGTTTAACTGTACACTTGGCGTGTCACTTTACCAAATATTGTGAAAAATGATTATGATAATTTAAATTATTAAATAATTGTTGAAGAAAAGAAAATGTTTATGCAACGAAATTGAGGGTTAACGTTCGATCGTAACAGCCCAGTACTGTATGTTGATTTTTTTTTTGTAAGTTATTGAACAAAGAGATTTTTAAATTTTTCGTAACGCATGGTAACAAATCATGTGTTATTGATCAGCTGTTCAGTAAAAGTAAATAATTCCGAAATCGCTAATGCTCAGTTTATTGCAATTTTATAATATTTAAAACACAACAAATTGTAAATCTACTTGTTTTTACAATTTTTTTATACAAAAAGCAAACACTGCAACCATGGCGGGTAAAATTATTGACCACTGATAAAATTTGGTTCAGCAGTTCAATATTTTGCAATCTTAAATCATTTTTTCTGATAGTGTTTGCAATTTAATTATTTTTTCCATATTTTTTTTTACTTTTCTACAAAAAGCACCTAAGTGTAACCATGACGAATAAAATGAGTCATCGTTGATCAAAATTGGTAAAAGTAGTTAAGGCTACATAAATGTTACTAAAATTTTTGCGGTTTTTTCGCAATTTTACAAGCGTAAACCCATTTATTTATGGATTTTTTTTTCATGCAATAGAACGGATAATACGATACATTTTGATAGAATTCGGTGCAGTAGTTTAGCCTGTATTTTTTTTAAGGCGAAAAGCACATTGAGGCTATTATCGCCTCCCTAAGTGTAAGTATGAGTATAAAGTGTTAAAGTTGTAAGTGTACTGTTGTAAGTGTAAGTGTGTGTTAGACTCGGGTACCGCGAGGGACGTTCAAATCATCTCAATAGGTGCAGCTAATCTGCACCCCCTGCGGTTAGTTTTTCCTGTAGACGCGTCAATGTTGAAGAAAAAGAAAATAGTTAAAAATGTAGTTTCTAAATCGCTTTTCAACGCTTGGACTCTACCAGATTTTATTTATTTATTGTTATTTTTATTCCCGCCACTTCGCCATGCTCCATAACGTGCTTACTGCTAACACTATAGAAGCTTCCGTTATTAAATTATAGCTATATGAAAACTGCAAATGCGTATATGTAACATTTCGGCTACTTGGGTGTTTTGACGGGACGGGACGCTGACGCGTTCCTCGACACGTTTATTTGCTCATAACTATCTCACTCATTATTGCTAAAACATCAGTACAGATTGACGCATTTAATTCGTTGGATTTTGTATATTATTTACATTAATTCCAGTCACTATTGAATACAGAACGTTTAAAATTTGATCAGAATCTGTTGGAAACGTTTGTGAGAAATTTTCAAATTTTTCTCTGCCTATTTTTGATTGTTCCCATAATCCTGAACAAATATTTTTGATACATAACAACTCACACTTTTTGTGTAACTTATGCACTTAAAGGTAACAAATATTCTTAAGAAAATATATACAAATGTTACGTTTCAGTAAATACTGTACATTGTACATCCGACTAAAAGCAAACGTCAGACTTTATATAATAATGTCTCGTTATATACAACGGCCGGTGATTCTTTGGAGGGAACATCACAGATTATGGTTAAAGTTTTCCTCATTATAGCGCTGCACTTACTTTAGAAGATAAAATTTATGATCAGAGACTGTTTTTGCTGCACAAGAAATCTATCTATTTTTATCAGGTATTTATAAATAATATACGAGGGCTATTCAGAAAGTAGATTACGTTTTTGGATAAAAAAAAAACTAAGTACAGGAAAAAAATTTTATTATATACATTTGAAAGAGGAACTAAAATACTATTTTTCGACATAATCGCCAAACAAATTTAGACATTTGTCATATCGGTGAACTAGCTTTGAAATTCCCGTGTCGTAGAATTCCGCCGCCTGTGACGCCAGCCAGTCAGTCACGCCCGCGCGGAGATCTTACGACAAAGATGGTGAATCATTTCTTGATCGCATCGTAACGGGAGATGAGACTTGGGTTAAGCACGTTACCTGTGAGACAAAACTACAGTCTATGGAGTGGGGGCACACAAATTCCCCAAAAACCGAGGAAATGTTTGCAAACCCTGTCAGCAAGGAAGATCATGGCGACCGTTTTTGGGACAGGAAAGGTGTTCTTCTGGTTGACTTCCTAGAACGTGGAGCAACCATAAACTCAGAAAGGTATTGCCAAACATTACGAAACTTAAGACGAGCTATCCAGAACAAGCGGAGAGGAAAACTGAGTGCAAAGTGTTGTTTTTGCACGACAATGCCCGCCCTCACACGGCAAATCGAACAAAGACGTCTTGACGGCCTTCAAGTGGAGATTTTCCCTCATCCACCCTACAGTCCGGACCTGGCACCTAGTGATTTCCACTTATTCCCGAAGATGAAGACTTGGCTTGCAACACAGCGCTTCGATGACGACGCAGATCTCCGCGCGGGCGTGACTGACTGGCTGGCGTCACAGGCGGCGGAATTCTACGACACGGGAATTTCAAAGCTAGTTCACCGATATGACAAATGTCTAAATTTGTTTGGCCATTATGTCGAAAAATAGTATTTTAGTTCCTCTTTCAAATGTATATAATAAAATTTTTTTCCTGTTCTTAGTTTTTTTTTTATCCAAAAACGTAATCTACTTTCTGAATAGCCCTCGTATTTAGCGTATTATTCCTTTTGTTTATCATACCACTTACGAAATATACAGTGTCTATGAACTAAACGTTTTTCTTGTGCTCGCACAAGAACTATTTAAGAACTATTTTGGGATTATCTCGAGTTTTAAATTGAAACTCCTGAGAAGACAATCTTTTTATTGAATAAACAACTTGCTTTTAAACAAACGTTTTGTTGGAAGAGGACTTTCTCACCACAGTTTTTTTGATAACTGTTTAAAATAACGAATATTTCAAACGATTGTTCTCGAGACATTTTGAACTTGGCATTTTTTTATGGACGTCTTTTACATGGAGTTATAGAACATCTTGTCAAAAATCACAGGTTTTGTTTTTTTGTTTTTTTTAAGGCGAAAAGCACATTTAGGCTATTATCGCCTCCCTAAATGTAAGTGTAAGTGTAAAGTGTTAAAGTAGTAAGTGTAGTGTTGTAAGTGTAAGTGTGTGTTAGACTCGGGTACCGCGAGGGACGTCAAAATCCTCTCAATAGGTGCAGCTAGTCTGCACCCCCCTGCGGGGGAATACAGGTTTTGTTACATAACGAGCGTTATATATATTATTTGTACTTGCTAATTGTTTTTTTGTATTTATTACAAAACAATATTTGATGATATGAAAATCAGTAGTACTATCCAAAACACAACGGATTTTTTCCAGTAAAAGCAATTTTTAATTGTAAAGTTTATTACCAATAACAATTATTTTGCTTAGCTATGGTTCTCTTTTATACGAGGTGTGTTCAGAAAGTAACGAGAATTTTAATTTTTTGAACAAAATATCTATTTATTCTTCTACACTGATGTTGTCTTCTTCAAAATAGTCCCCATTGGAGATTATGCACTTGTGCCAGCGCTTCTCCAATCCTCGAAACACTTCTCAAACTCGAACTTTGAGATAGTCTTTAGTTCTTTCAGCGATGCGCTTTTAATGTCATCTACGGCTGTAAAACGACGGCTTTTTAAGGTTCTCTTTATTTTTGGAAATAGAAAAAAGTCACACGGAGCCATGCCTGGCGAATATGGAGGCTGGGGCATCGTTACAGTACTGTTTTTGGCCAAAAATTCACGAACAAGCTATGAAGTGTTAGCTGGTGCATTATCGAGGTGAAAAAGCCACGAATTGTTTTTCCACAGATCGGGCGTTTTTTTCGGATTGATTCACGCAAACGGCGTTGAACTTGTAAGTAGTACTCTTTATTGACCGTTTCACCTGGTGGCAGGAATTCATGATGCACTATGCCATTAATATCGAAGAACACAGTGAGCATAACCTTTACGTTATACCGCACTTGTCGAGCTTTTTTCGGTCTTGGCAAGCCAGAATGCTTCCACTAGGACGATTCAGCCTTAGTTTCGACGTCATATCCGTAAACCCATGTTTCGTCACCTGTTATAATACATTTCAGTAATTCTGCATCGTCGTTGACTTCATTTAGTGACTCCTGAGCAACTTCCATTCGCCGCTGTTTTTGTTCAAAATTCAATAATTTTGGAACGAATTTTGCTGCCACTCGTCTCATACACAAAACATTGGAAACAATGTCATGACATGATCCAATCGATATTCCAACATCATCAGCGACCTCTCTAATTGTGATTCGGCAATTGTTCATAACCATTTCTTTCACTTTTTCCACGTTTTCATCGGTTGTTGATGTGCTGTTACGTCCAGGGCGTTCGTCACCTTCAACGTCTTCACGGCCTTCTTGGAAACGCTTATACCACTCGTAAACTCTTGCTTTACTCATAGCAGACTCACCATAGGCCTTTGTTAACATTTCACACACTTTGTTACACTTTATTCCATTTTTTACGCAAAATTTGATACAAATTCTTTGATCCATTTCTTTTAACAAGTGAAAATCGCCGAGCTCATACAAACACTTCTAACCTTAGTAGCTGTCACAGACAAAGTCAACAATGAAAACAGCTGAAAGTTTTATCATACTTCAAGGGCATGTATACCAACATAATAAAAAAAATGTTTGACAATCAGACTCTCCAAGCCCGCAAAATTTAAAAATTCTCGTTACTTTCTGAACACACCTTGTATAATGCACTGTTTTATTATATTCAGGGAAGAATTATATTTAACTAAACTAGTTAAAATGAAAACAAAAATTATTTTTAATTTATTTTTTTATTTAAGCTAGGACTTGAAAACTCAACAGTTTAGAAGTGTATAGAAACTAATGATTGTAAAGCTACGGTAAAAACGCTATAGTAATTTCACAATCTTTAATAATTGTTACAAATGCTATGAAACGTTTATTTTTTATTTATTTTTTTATGGTTTGTAGCGTTTAGCCACTGCGCTACACGAGTAACTGTAATTATCGAAAATCCATTACAGAACTGTACTGAGTTCTGCCTGGCTTAATCTACTTTCAGCAGCAACAACAACAAAAAACAGATCAGAAAATAACGTCTAATTCCCGTCACAAGTCGTATTTCTGTCACCATCACTGGCACTTGTGTTTAATGTGCAAAGTCGTTTGTGTTGTATGTATTGTATTTTATTTATTTCGTATATAATGTATTTTAATGTAATGTAGAGTAAAGTTTAAGGCCGGGCGACCATTAAATGAGAATCGGACTTGCGATGAACATAACTCAGTACGCAATCAAAACCTAAACTATTGTTTTTATTGCAAGTTCACTGTGTTTTTCGATATTAATGGCTTAGTGCATCACGAATTCCTGCCACCAGGTGAAACGCCGTACTACCTACAATTTCAACGCCGTTTGCGTGAAGCAATCCGAAGAAAACGCCCGGATCTGTGGAAAAACAATTCGTGGTTTTTGCACCACGATAATGCACCAGCTCACACTTCATCGCTTGTTCGTGAATTTTTGGTCAAATACAGTACTGTAACGATGCCCCAGCCTCCGTATTCGCCATACATGGCTCCGTGTGACTTTTTCCTATTTCCAAAAATAAAAAGAACCTTAAAGGGCCGTCGTTTTACAGCCGTATATGACATTAAAAGCGCATCGCTGAAAGAACTAAAGGCTATCTCAAAGATCGAGTATGAGAAGTGTTTCGAGGATTGGCACAAGTGCATAATCTATAATGGGGATTATTTTGAAGGCGACAACATCAATGTAGAAGAATAAATAAATATTTTGTTCAAAAAATTAAAATTCTTGTTACTTTCTGAACACACTTATTAGGCCTACTATCCAAATATTTGATTTGGATATTGATAGTCAATAAATGCTAGTATTTAAAAACATGTTTTATAGGCACAATTTATGTTACAAAATGAAGATATTTAGAAATAAATTAGGAAATTACAACTATGCTTTTAGTTTTATCGCCTGTATTAATGCACCTCATTAGGGTGAGCTTGATTTTTTTTACGATATTGCTTATAGATTTAATCAATAAATATTTTGTTTGACAGATATCGTATATAAAATTGCGTGTCGTGTCACAGCCACAATAATATCAGATAATTGTACATTTTTAAACTAAAATGAACATTTGAATGAAATTAAATGCATTTGCTAATATTATAGTAAACATTTATTACAGTAAAACGAAAAATGAATACATTTATTTACAAATGGATCGTTGTAAATATTACATGTTCAACTGAACAGAGGGTACACTAAATTTTTTAATGGATGTTAAGTAAGATAGTACGAAATATCTTGGATAGAAAAATGATTGGAGAACGCACTTGAAAGTTTAAAAATTTTCTGTACTGAAAACTAGCCTAATTAATATTATTTAACGAAATTCATCTTGGGGTTATTAAAATTTTGAAATTCTTTTTATATTCTTCTTCTTTTCTGCTAGGATTATTGTCACGATGTTCATTATAATGATCTGCCTTCCCTAGCTTCGTCAATTCTACTTCGTTTCTACGAACGAAAGTAGAATTGACGAAGCTAGGGAAGGCAGATCATTATACTGAACATAGTTGTTTTCAAGACTAGTTTTAGCACTAGTATTCCATCTTGTTTAAAACACGATGATCAATGCTTAACCAAAAAAAATATACTTATAACTAATATAATAACAAAGACATAACAGAACTACAAATCACTGACACTATGCTCATGGACAGAACAGCCAAAACAATAACCAAGGACAAGAAGCAACGGTTCCAAGGCAAAGTCAAATCCAAGCGAACGATCCAAATCTCTGACGAAGAAAGAAGAGCAAGATCACAACGAATGAAGCAATACTGGGCTACGAGAAAGGCACAGAACATTAAAAAGTGATTGATTTAGTGTACCCCAAAGTTGGGTGAAACAAATAAAGAAGAATAACAACAAAGCCTACAAATTCTTAAATAATGGTTTCAGTACATTCTTTACGATTTCCAAAATTACACACTCTTTGTGACGAAGTATTTCAACAGCACCTAACAACATGTCATTAAAATTTATAACGACTTCGCTTAATTACCTTCATTAATTTCCTTGGCAGCTGAACTAATGAACAGAGTCCCCAACATTAAGACATTGATTCGGATTGTCAACTCCTTTCGGTTTGTAGTAAAATGTGATATGCTTAGGCCTACACTTTACAAATCTAAAGAAAACTTTAATATATGAAGTTTTCGCTCACAAAAGTTATCTGAAACAAAATGTGTGTGTGTGCGTGTGCGTGTGCGTGCATGTGTGTGCGCGCGTGTGAGCGCGTGTGCGCGTGTGCGTGTGCTTGCGTATGTGTGTGCGTGCGCGTGCGTGTGCGTGCGTGCGCGTGCGTGTGCGTGCGTGTGTGTGTATGTGTGTGCGTGTGCGTGCGTGTGTGCGTGTGTGTGCGTGTGCTTGCGTGTGTGTGTGTGTGTTTGTTTGTTTGTATGTGTGTGTGTGCGTGCGTGTGTGGGTGCGTGTGAGCGCGCGCGTGTGTGCGCGTGTGTGTGTATGTGTGCGCGCGCGCGTGTGTGTGTGTGCGCGCGCGCGTGTGTTTGTGTGAGCGCGCGCGTGTGTGTACGTGTGTGTATATATGTGTGTGTGTGTGTGTGTGAGTGCGTGTGTGTGATTACGATGTTTTCATTTAAGACACAATTATTGCAATTGGTGGACAACAAAAACAAAACAAAAAACAATCATGAATAAGTAACCGACAAGTCCCAAAAAACGTCTTGTACGCAGCGATATTGACGAGCTCGGGCTTAACAGTTCACCTGATTAAGATTGTCTGAATCGATTTAATCCTTCATTCTGTGAGTTGTTTTGTACGACGTTTATATATTTAATTTTATTTCGATTTTGTTATTTTATGGCGAAAAGCACATTGAGGCTATTATCGCCTCCCTAAATATAAGTGTGAGTGTAAAGTGTTAAGTGTAGTGTTGTAAGTGTAAGTGTGCGTTAGTATCGGGTACGTCTAAATCCCCTCAATAGGTGCAGCTAGTCTGCACCCCCCTGCGGGAATTTTATTTCGAAACATCCCCTGCGTGTTCACCCTTGTCGCAAGTTTTCACGCAACGTGAAATGCAAATAAATCCGTGAAATGCGTTGATCAGCTGACCAAGGCGGCAGAACTCATTGGTTACTGAAAAAAGCGTCCCTTCTGAAACAAAATTACTGCACTCCACTTTCCTAACCTTTTTAGTTCTGAGCCGCCTCGGTGGCCTAGTTGTTAGCGTACTGGGCTTTCACCCCGAGGACCCGGGTTCGATTCCCGGCTAGAGCTTGGCATTTTCATACGCTATAAATCATCCCATCGTCTGCATTAGCCCAAGTGTGCACAATAGTCGGACGTTAAAACACAAAAAAAATTTTAGTTCTGAGTAAATACAACTTCTAAAACTTCCAATATATAAGAGTGTTTAATTAAAATATGTCCACAAAAAAATCCAACCCTATAATGGCTCCAAGATACGTCTTATTTACATGTAAAAGAAGGTTCGGTACTAAATCTCTTCAGTCCCCCACAAACTTCTCAATTTAATCAAGTCGTACCATTAAACCGACCGTTATATCGATAGTTTACGGTTAAATTGGTTTTAATCGAGCTTGAAGTACATACGGGTAAACATTTATGGTTAATCGATACACACATAGTCGTAAATCACTACGACCTTGGAAGCTGAAGTATTGTTAGTTCACTTGAGATAGCCTAAATATAAGGTACTTTTTACTGTGTTCGAGGATAATTTGTTAGAACAATTATTTATTTTTTAAGGAGCTTCTCGATCTGAATGAAAATATTTGGAAATCTCCAGTATAAACATGCCGTTGTTTTTCCCATTGAATCGACATTTTATTTCAACCAGGCTAATTTTACCAACCGTTACATATCTCCGTTGAAAAATATCGCTCACCAAATTGTTCTCTCATTTTTTTTGCGTAAAGTATAGAAAAAAATAATCATTTGTTTTATGTTTTTGCATATTTCCATAAGAAAATGAGATTTGGAGCAGCCATCATGGTAAGCCCCAAGACCTTGAAAAGCGCCAGTCTTAATCTCTAGATCAATTTTTTAAATGTTCGTTTATATATATACACACACACACAAGGTGTGGCTATTAAATAACGAGACTGACGCTGCGGCGGAACAAGTGCGCATGCGCCAACCGCCATTAACCGACAGCTGTTTAGTGTGAAGCTTTCTCCTCAGAATGCAGTTAGTTTCGTTTGTGTGTAACCAACACCGTTTAGCGTATATATATATATATATATATATATATATATATATATATATATAACGTATATATATAGCGTTATATATATATAACGCAAAATCTTGAGGAAGATCCTTGGCCCGAGATTAACAGAAGATGGATACAGGTTGCACTCCCGGAAGACCACAGAGAAGGTATCGAACCTGGCAGCAGATATCAGAAGAAGGAGGCTTCGGTTCTATGGACACATCAGTAGACTCCCAACAACGAGACTTGCCAACAGAATCCATAAGTATATACAAGAAGTCAAATCAACAACGTCGTGGATCGCACAAGTCAGAATAGACCTACATGACGCAGAAATAGACTCAACAGACGTTGAAGACAGGCACGCATACAGGAGAAAGATGCTCGGTTGGAAGGTCCCAGAGAATGAAATCCCAAAGAGAGCAGGGGTAAAATGGACGGAGGAGCGGAAGAGGATCCATGGGGACAGGATGAGGGAGGTGTGGAGGATTAGAAGGAACAAGACATGAGTCGGAGTGCTTTGCGTGATCAAACAGGGTCTATACGCAAATAATATATATATATATATATATATATATATATATATATATATATATATGTGTGTGTGTGTGTGTGTGTGTGTGTGTGTGTGAGTGTGTGTGTGTATAATGTAGGCCTATATTGTGTGTGAGCGCACTTATGATACCAAGCTCATGTTTAGTCCGATTTGATTCAAACTAGTAGTTCTGTCAATAGTAGAGACAGAACATTACTACATTAGTACTACATTAAGCCTTAAGTATTGTTCTTTATTTTTAAAATTTGCTTTTATCATGTTTGCGATACTATTTTATAACGATAATTGTATAGCGTGTCCTCAGCATATAATTACCAAGTATGCACAGAACAAAAAAGCTATTTTTATTTCAGTATGGCGTATTTACTTCTTCAGTCTGATGATAACGAAAGATGGAGGTCGATTCTTAAATCGAGACGAAATACAAGCGGTAACAACGTCTGCCTTTTTTTTGTCAAACTTAAATTAATTGTAATTCTTTTTATATTCTTCTTCTTTTCTGCTAGGATTATTGTCACTATGTTCAGTATAATGATCTGCCTTCCCTAGCTTCGTCAATTCTACTTTCGTTGACGCGTTTCGAAGAACCTCCATCTTCAAAAACTATATCTATACTCCTTATACTGAACATAGTTAAATTAATTGTATTTTAGACAACACATGGCAATAATGTTTATATATTATTGTCTTGTATTTTAATTGTCTTCATGGCAATACATTTTTATATTTTTCTTTTTAGTAATATTTTTTCTCAAAAAACTATTATTAAATTATGTAAGAGAGAGATAATGTCTGGAGTAACGAGGTTAATACTTCAATAAATTTAATTTTCTTTAAAATAATTCACCAGTTATAAATCATAGAAATAAAAGTTGGATAGAAGTTTCCAAGAAGTTTCAAAACATTGATTAATCCTTCCTGGTAATGCAACTTGGTGAAGATGAAAAATTGTTATCTAGATAAATTATGTTGAATTCAATGATTTCACTTGCACATGGACGTTTTAAAAGAATAGGTGTGTTCTTTAAGTTGGACAAAACATTTAATATAATTTATAATTTATAATACAACTTTAATATCCACAATGCCTCAGCTACGTGAGTTACAATCTCTGGAATTGCAGGTGATAATAATCTCTGCTGTTTTTTCGCTTTAAAAAAGTGCCCAGATTTAGTTTGTTTGAAATAAAACAATTGTTAGTATATTGTTTCGCTGTTTAAATGAAATAATATTTTAGTGGACGAATAATAATTGCAGATTTTATGGGAAAGTTATTTTTATCTTAATTTTTTGGAAATTCTAATTTTACTATCGTAGGCCTAAACAGCATTAGATTTTTTTTTTTTTTTTTAGTGTTTAACGTCCGACTATTGTGCACACTTGGGCTAATGCAGACGATGGGATGATTTATAGCGTATGAAAATGCCAAGCCCTCGCCGGGAATCGAACCAGGGTCCTCGGGGTGAAAGCCCAGTACGCTATCAACTAGGCCACCGAGGCGGCTTAACAGCATTCGAATCTGCATACGCATTAGCATTTTAAAATTTTAAACTAGAAACTAGAAATACGAAAATGAAATCAGACCGCCTTCGAATAAAACTTTTTAATTTCAACAGATTATGAAAATACGAAATGCTAACTTATGCAGCTTTTAATGCTGATTACAACGGTGACAAAATTTTCAGAAATACGAGGGTTGTCCGTAAAGTAAGGTTCCCAAGGCGCTATAGTCGCTGCGAACGTTGTTACGCGGGATCCGGTGACCTTGGCTAGCAGCTTGGTTCCTCCACTTCCAATCCCCACTTCGCGAGTGATCTGCGACACTCAGTCTTGGCTTGGTAGCCGTTAATAATGGAGTTGCTTTTTCTGTCTCCCACCAAGGGCAAATTACACTCTGTGAATCGTTTTTTCTGTGCCGGTGGACATTCACATCCAACTGTGTGAAGTCTACTGAGAAAAATGTATGAGCATACAACATATGCGCAAATGGTGCAGAGAATTCAAAAACGGACGTTCATGATGAACAGCGTTCCGGACGGTCATCTGTTTCGGACACAACGATTGCGAAAGTTGAAGAAGCAATGCTGAATGATCGAAGGGTGACTGTTTCGGAACTCTCCGAGATGATCCCTAATGTCAGCAAGACCTGCATTGATAAAATTTTGACAGTCCATTTAGGGTATAGCAACATTTGTGTGCAAAGTGGATCCTAAGACAGTTTACAGCAGACTACAAACGGCAACGGATTAATGCGGCCCGCGAATTTCTTCAGGCCTACGAAACCGATGGTGAGAAATTCTTGGACTCCATTGTCCCTGGGGACGAGACCTGGGTACACTATACGACACCGGAAACGAAAGAATAATCACGTCAGTGGAATCATCCAGAGTCGCCGAAGCCGCGGAAGTTCAAACACTGTCTGTCAGCAAAGTCATGGCGAGCGTGTTTTGGGACAGAAAGAAGTTATTGTTGTGCGAATTCATGGATACAGGAACAACAATCAATGCTGATCGTTACTGTGAGACGTTAAAGAACCTTCTCCGCGCTATTCAAACAAGAGGAGAGACATGCTCACGAAGTGAGTCTGTTTCCATCAAAACAACGCTCGTCCGAACACCGCCCGTATAACAACCGATCTCATCAACCAGTTTGTAAGAGGTACTGTCACACATCCGCCCTACTGCCCGAACTTAGCCCCAAGTGACTACCATGTCTTCCCTAATTTGAAGAAACACTTACATTGATCCTACATTGATTTTGTCGCCTTTAGCGATGCGATTTTAATGTCATCTACGGCTGTAAAATGACGGCCCTTTAAGGTTCTCTTTATTTTTGGATATAGGAAAAAGTCACACGGAGCCATGTCTGGCGAATATGGAGGCTGGGGCATCGTTACAATACTGTTTTTGGCCAAAAATGTACGAACGAGCGATGAAGTGTGAGCTGATGCATTATCGTGGTGCAAAAGCCATGGATTGTTTTTCCACAGATTCGGGCGTTTTTTTCGGATTGATTCACGCAAACGGAGTTGAACTCCTTTTGACTCCTTATTGACCGTTTCATCTGATGGCAGGAATCCATGATGCACTATGTCATTAATATCGAAGAACACATTGAGTATAACCTTCACGTTCGACCGCACTTGTCAAGCCTTTTTCGGTCTTGGCAAGCCAGAATGCCTCCACTGGGATGATTGAGCCTTAGTTTCGACGTCATATCCATAAACCCATGTTTCGTCACCTGTTATAATACGTTTCAGTAATTCTGCATCGTCGTTGACTTCATTTAGTGACTCCTGAGCAACTTCCATTCGCCGCTATTTTTGTTCAAAATTCAACAACTTTGGAACGAATTTTGCTGCCACGTGTTTCATACACAAAACACTGGAAACAATGTCATGACATGATCCAATCGATATTCCAACATCATCAGCGACCTCTCTAATTGTGATTCGGCGATTGTTCATAACCATTTCTTTTGCTTTTTTTCCATATTTTCATCGGTTGTTGATGTGCTGGGGCGTCTAGGGCATTTGTCATCTTCAACGTCTTCACAGCCTTCTTAGAAACGCTTATACCACTCGTAAACTCTTGCTTTACTCATAGCAGACTCACCATAGGCCTTTGGTAACATTTCACATGCTTTGTTACACAAAATTTGATACAAATTCTTTGATCCATTTCTTTTAACAAACGAAAATCGCCGAGCTCATATAAACACGTCTAACCCTAATGGCTGTCACAGACAAAGTCAACAATGAAAACAACTGAAAGTTTTATCATACTTCAAGGGCATGTATGCCAACATAATAAAAAAAATGTTTGACAATCGGACTCTCCAAGCCCGCGAAACTTAAAAATTCTCGTTACTTTCTGAACACACCTCGTATGTACATTGAGTATTTGTTTAGGCTGATGTAACCATGACGACATTGACAATTCCAGGTCAGACCAATTTGATTTTAAGACGCAACATGATTTTGTAAGCTTAATAAATTTTAGCCAACATAATATATCCTAAAAAACTTTTACATCTATTAAAAATTAAGTAAATATATTACAAAAAAAAAAACAATTAATTATAGGACACGTTTTCATGATTAATGATGACGTACAGCCTGCTTCCAGGAACGCTGACTTGTTTTGAGGTTAATTGTGTTGGGCCACATTTTGGCATTGTGTTACTGTTAAACCGGACCCGCCTCTTTAATTAAATTAGGTGAGTGCTAACGTGTTGTCCAGTTTTATTATGTTAATTGGGATTTAATTAGATGAAACTGAAAAGAACTGTGTACATTCAACAATACGATTTTGTTGTATTTAATTAAAATCTCACTCTGTCCCCCTCTCTCCCTCTCCCTCCCTCTCACGCGCGCTCACGCACGCGCACGCACGCGCACGCACGCGCACGCACACACACACACGCGCGCGCGCACACACACACGCGCGCGCGCGCACACACACACACACACACACACACACACACACACACACACACACACACACACACACACACACACACACACACACACACACACACACACACACACACACACACACACACACACACACACACACACACACACACACACACACACACACACACACACACACACACACACACACACACACACACACACACACACACACACACACACACACACACACACACACACACACACACACACACACACACACACACACACACACACACACACACACACACACACACACACACACACACACACACACACACACACACACACACACACACACACACACACACACACACACACACACACACACACACACACACACACACACACACACACACACACACACACACACACACACACACACACACACACACACACACACACACACACACACACACACACACACACACACACACACACACACACACACACACACACACACACACACACACACACACACACACACACACACACACACACACACACACACACACACACACACACACACACACACACACACACACACACACACACACACACACACACACACACACACACACACACACACACACACACACACACACACACACACACACACACACACACACACACACACACACACACACACACACACACACACACACACACACACACACACACACACACACACACACACACACACACACACACACACACACACACACACACACACACACACACACACACACACACACACACACACACACACACACACACACACACACACACACACACACACACACACACACACACACACACACACACACACACACACACACACACACACACACACACACACACACACACACACACACACACACACACACACACACACACACACACACACACACACACACACACACACACACACACACACACACACACACACACACACACACACACACACACACACACACACACACACACACACACACACACACACACACACACACACACACACACACACACACACACACACACACACACACACACACACACACACACACACACACACACACACACACACACACACACACACACACACACACACACACACACACACACACACACACACACACACACACACACACACACACACACACACACACACACACACACACACACACAGTAGGCCTACATTTGGCATGCGACCTTGTTCTGGTCAAAGTTGTACTCGTCACGTACAAAAAACAGCATGTGCAAGTGTAAACGTAAAAACGGCTTTTAAATTATTTTATTGCACGCCAATAAGTAATGAAATAATTCTTTTATTACCATTAAGTAGCCTATTTTAATGTCTGTTCGTTACAACAAACGAAATGCATGCGGTAGCGACAAAGAAGGGTATGAATCTCCTCCGCACGCCTTACTCCATACCCACCCTTCCCGTACAATGTCAAGCGCTCGGCTAAACCAATGAATACAGAATCTATAAGAAGGACACTTCTTGCATGGAAAAGTCAGCCCATTTTATTCGACCGACAATGCTACTTGGATTCCCCGTCAATAGGCAGCGCTGCATGTTATTTTTCTAAACTTGCAACTCAGAGAGAGATACATATATGGGAGCATTTTCTGTCTCTCTCTCGCTGTCTGTCTGTCTGTCTTTCCCTCTCCAAATCCTACCCTAACGCTTGACCTGTTTGGGAAATTTTGACTACAGTCAACTTGTGAAAGTTATATTTGCAAACAAGTAACGAACCTCTTCCCGCCAGTCATCATCGGTTCTGTCATTGGACAGTAAGTTATATTAATATACAGGATTGGTCAAATGTTGTCGTGACTCATACTTTTCTTGTTTATTTATGGAGAAAAACCAAACTTATGAAGCGTTTAGAAGACATAAAGATGTACATTTCAGTGCACGAGGCAACTTTGTCTCGGCCTCCAAAATCTGCAATTACCCCATACTACATGTACTAAAAAGTACATCATTATGCCTTATAAATAATCATTTCATGCTTTTAGTTTCTCTCCATTAATAAAGTAAAAAGTTACTCGGGTGTCCCGATATTTTTGACTAACACTGTGTGTTAATAAACTGTTTATAAATAATAGAAGCTTTGTGAATGAAACTTAAAGCAAAAATTATTAAAATCATTAATCGTTTTACTCTCTGCCTAAATGAAGTATAAAAGAAGGTTTGGTGATCGTAAAAAATTGATCTTTAAATTAAATAGATTCTGTATTCATTGGTTAAACTGCGTCAACTGAAATTCCAGTAGTTGGAGCGTCACGCGCAGGCAGCTTGGAATTGTGACGTCACTGGCACCGAGCCGTGCTGGTTAAATGTAAATAGCACAGATTCATTAACACTCGCCATTTGAAGTACTTAGGCTAATTTGGTTGAAAATTTGAAATTTTTTCGCCTTCGACCGGTCGGATTTTATTGTTAATTGATTAATCACAATTGTTATTTAAGTATTACTAAACTCAATTGTTTCTTATCAAGCAAAATAATATTATTATCAAATTTCAATTAGAAAAAGAGCTATTTTGTATAACTCATATTCGCGACCATAAATATGTGCACCTTCTAAATCATTTTTTAAAGAGTACGTTTGAAATTTTGTTCAAACTTATAGTGAACATCGTTTTTGGTAATAACTTAAACAAATTTATTTTGCAACTTTGGAATCTTGTTGCATTTCAACATATCATTTTCTTATACTAAAAAACAATTGGCTACGTATTCCTCACAATTATTTTTAATATTGTACTAATATATTTAGTTATAGAATAGAACCAACCAATGTACGAGTATAACCAATATGCTCCCTACAGGTCCTTTATGTATAGTTTATGTATACTTCAAACGATTTTTTTTTTTATTTTATTTTAAGGCGAAAAGCACATTGAGGCTATTTTCGCCTTCCTAAATGTAAGTGTGAGTGTAATGTGTTAAAGTCGTAAGTGTAGTGTTGTAAGTGTAAATGTGTGTTAGACTCGGGTACCGCGAGGGACGTCTAAATCCTCTCAATAGGTGCAGCTAGTCTGCACCCCCCTGCGGAGTACTTCAAACGAGTTTTGGTAATAAATATTATTATTATCAAATGGATCAGTGCGAAAATCAAACCTATCTAATTTTTAATGGATTTTAAAAATGTACATTTTAAGGAATTTCTTTCAAATCTGATTGCTTATATACTACGTAGAGATAGCTTTTTCAAGGAAATTAAAATTCATAAATAAAAATATTTTTACCGAAAAAAACACGTTTTCTAATAGTTAAATAAGTATTAAACTTTTTAAAAAAATAATTGTATTTTCAATTCTTTATTGATATATGAGCAAGAATAAAAAAGAACATTCCTATTTTGATAAACTTTTCAAAATACCAGTTTTTGTCAAATTTTGTTAATATATGATATTTCTATGATTTTATAAATATTCAAGTCAGTGTATTTGAAATAAAAGTATTTACAGTTCGAGATTAATTCTGAAAAACAAAAAAAACCGTGACGGATGTCATGGTTTATTTCATGGTGTGTTTCTACAATTTACTCCAGAAAAGCATAATTTACTTACAATTTAAATTTTATAAGTCGGCATCAGTTGTGTATCTTCATTTCTTTATTGTCGATACACGCTTTGTTTGGGTACTTATATCAGTTTTTTAATATATACTTATAACTTTAAGTCATTTGGTACTTTTTTTAATAATATATCCCAGTGGTTGGCAAACTTGTCATCCAAAAAAAGTCATATATAAAAAATAGAAAATTGAAGTTTATTCAAAGAGCCACTTTTTTAAACTTAAGCTTTGCTTTAGCAAAGACATTTTTATAGAAATAATTAGAATTAAAAGTACACTCTCGAGCTTACCTTCGCTAAATATGTATTGGTTTAACTAACGGTGCATTAAATAAAACTTGGTACCGTACTTATATAAAGATAATATTTATTTAAAAATATATCAAGTTAAATAATATAAAAGGTTCTCTTAAAAAAAAACTACAAATACTCCACTAATGTGAACAATATCCTTGCATTTCCTTAGAAAGTAAGGGTGTCAGATTTGTATGTTGTCTCTAAATCGGTATAAAGACGCTCGAATTTTGAGCTCCACAATTCTTTATTTTTTAAATCCAGCAACTGCATTTCAATGTTACCAATATCAATATTAAAGGGCGAAAACTTTATTTCTGTTACCGTGGCGTTCAGAGGTTTTTTAACAAAGACTAACGTCGCGTTGCTGTTTTTAAAGTCTTTGAACCCGATGAGAAAAGCTTCCTTCACATTTAACAGTGTTGTTCTGAAATAGCAAATGTCAATATTTGACTTATTTTCTCGACAATATTTCAATAAGCACGGAAGTGTATTAGAGTTTCTCTTTCAAAATCTTCGGGCAAAAGGCAACAATTTGTTTTCGAATGAAATTACTTCTTCCAAAATTTCCGTAGGCTCGCGTTTCAAAAAGTTTACTCATCTCTTACAAGGCAAGTTAATAAATATTCCGTGTCTGCACTAAACATTTCGTGGAAGAGCCGCGGTTTGCCGACCACTGATATGGCCTAATAACTAACACGTGTATTGGAGCGTGCATTATTGAAATCAGCTGTTTAACTAACATTATCACTTTACAGCACAGATGAAGTGTATAATCGAAGCAGACTTCGATTACAAAAAAAATAAATTAAAGTAGCCTATACTTGCATAATTTATTTAAATTATAACTATTTAATTTTTATACAAGGTGATTTTTTTAAAGAAATCTCAAGCCATCGTTCATTGCTAAATTGTTATTTTGGCATATGTAAGTTTCATTGTTTCGAGATCAAAAGAAGCAACCACTAAAATGTTTGTGATGTTTCTACTTATTTTCGTATTGTTTGCTGGTGAATCTAGTTTGCCGAAACGTTCGGTAGAGCGCAGCAGCAGTATGAGATGAAATTATATTCATTGTGTGTGTGTTTTGTGTATGTGTGTGTGTGTGTGTGTGTGTGTGTGTGTGTGTGTGTGTGTGTGCAAGATTTACTGTTTTTTTAACTACTGTATAGTATAAATGTATTTTTGACGAATACTATTGGTAATAATAGTGTGATTTAATTGTTTCAAATCAATGGTCATACGATAACGCTTAACACTCTCAGACGGAAAAAGATGGTGTCTTACGTAATGGACGCTATTGCACTGTTACCCGTTGTTCGATAGTTTCGACAGTTGAACTATTGCATAGGAATATAAACGGGCTGTAACAACTTTTCAAGTTTTTTATAACAATTCATAGTTGTTCAGTTATTATCATTTAAAATGTTTAAATGGTCGACATTTTGAGATTATTGAATTTTTTTTTGTTTAACGTCCGACTACTGTGCACACTTGGGCTAATGCAGACGATGGGATGTTTTATAGCGTATGAAAATCCCAAGCCCTGGCCGGGAATCGAACCCGGGTCCTCGGGGTGAAAGCCCAGTACGCTATCAACTAGGCCACCAAGTGGAATAAGATGATTATTTCTTAAGGAGTTATTTACATTGACGAGTAACGTACAAAATTTCAACACAATCGGTTATGCCGTTCTAAAGACACAAGTCATTATTTAAAACAAAAAGCAAACGGCGGATAGCTGATAAAGAAGAGTTTCCGGGACTTAAGTTTATGTGAATTTTTTACTTTTACGTAGAGAACTTTATGCTTCCGAAGTTTCTGCATATCTTTGTAAATCGTCCAGTAAGTGCCTACACACAGAAAGAGTTTTTTTAAAGAAATCTCAAGCCATCGTTAATTGCTAAATTGTTATTTTGGCATATGTAAGTTTCATTGTTTCGAGATCAAAAGAAGCAACCACTAAAATGTTTCTGCTTATTTTCGTATTGTTTGCTGGTGTAATCTAGTTTGCTGAAACGTTCGGTAGAGCGCAGCAGCAGTATGAGATGAAATTATATTCATTGTGTGTGTGTGTGTGTGTGTGTGTGTGCGTGCGCAAGATTTACTGTTTTTTTAACTACTGTATAGTATAAATGTATTTTTGACGAATACTATTGGTAATAATAGTAGATATGTGGTTTCAGATTTTAAAATTGTTACTCAACCTACTTCAAGTTGCTCCAACTTGTTTACAAAATATTTATGGACTTTATTCAAACAGCTAATTTTTTATTAATTTTTAAATGCATTTAAATGATCAACTAGGCCATTCTATGCTATTTCTACTAGTTTTCTTTTCTACCTTCCTTAAAACTTATAATTTTAAATTTTGATGTTGCTATTTATAATAGTTGAAGACAAAATAGTTTACCGATTTTTATGAAATATTTCATATATTTATATGATGTTAAAATGTATTCTTCAGAATTTTTTTAACTATTAGTACTTTTTTGCAAGAAAAGGATTGCAAAAGAGTTTTCCTGTGATCGGCTCTAATGATTCCGAGTAACTTTCCCTACTTCATAAAGAAAGTTCAATGTACATAAAAACAAAACATTCTTCTTTGTCAGCAACAGTCTTAACTTAAAATGATACTATCATGAAATTATATTAATCGAAAGTCAGTAAAAGTAACAGTTGCACATAGTTGTCTTGCTGGGTAATCTGATGGGAGCGAATTTCTAAAAAGCAACACTGTCATATTACATGGCAATACTTGTATGTACTTTTTTAATCAGATTTTATCATTATAACTACCTTTGAAATCTGCTTAACTTATTTTAGTTTTTAATGGAATTCAAAATGTTATGTATTAATTTATGCAGTTTTTAACGTTGAGAAATCAGACATTCAAAAATCATAACATGAAAAGTTATTTTTTTAAGACCACTATTTTGAAAAATTCAACAAATTTCTTTGGTATCTACCTAGATCAAGTAAAAATGATACCAGTGCCTAGATTCAAGTTGATAAATTTATAACTAAATTCATTTAAGTTTAAATCAAATCTGACCAAAATTCTGATCTCTAGTCGTGTTTCAAAGTCGAGGCCCTACCATATTGACTACATCAACAAGTCATTTTTCAATGGCATTTTGCTGATACTGGAAATTTCTCTTATTTCAAATGTAATCAAATGTATCTTTATTCTATTTGATTACCATTTATGTGAAATTTTAACAAACTGTTTTGAGAATTAATTTTACAGGTTTTGGCATCTGTTCGTTTTCAGTCGTCGTTAGCTCTCGACGGAATATTGTTTTTGTTTTTGGTGACTTATATGTTTTCTTTGGTTGTTTCATTTGAACCCACCATATCATCATATTTAAATTTGTGGTTATAACTTTGTGCATGTGAAACAAATAAGGAACAGAAGAAAAAAAACTTAGTTAAAAATAAACAAAGATATTTTTTACGTTTATTTATCATCACAAACATCAGAAGTGCAATGAGTATGAAAACAAACAACATTCTTCAATATCAACAAACATTTTTTTTATTTAAAAAAATTCTATTGTCAGAATAAACATTATTATTTATTTTGGAAATTAAAAAAATAAAATTGCTCTTAATTTATTATACATTTTTATACTTTCCCAAGAAATACTATGAACACAATGAATTGATATTATTCAGAGTATATATGTGATTTTTTTAAAATCTATACTTGTATAAAATTTGGAAATGTGATACAAACAATATTGAAAAAAAACAAGATACTTAGATCATGAGAAGTTGCTTAAAGTATTAATTAGGAAAGCTAAGGTTAGTCATGAAACAAATCTGCTTAGATATGCTGATGCTAAAAAGATGTTGATTTATGTCAACAAAAAACTGGATAAGAAAAATTAAAAACATCAAATAAATGACATTATTATAAACAGTGTACCGTATAACAACGATCTAGAAAAAGCTAATCATTTTAATAAATTTTTAGCACAATTGTGTCAATGCTAAATAATAAAGCTGTTCCTCCTGTAATACGGCGTGAATTTCCAGGTATTTTTATTTAATCAACATACCATATTTTTGACTCCTACAGATGAGTATGAAATACAAAATACTATTATAAAGTTAAAGAACAAGGCTGGCGGTGCGGACAATATATATATTGCGCCTGCACTATCTCATATTATTAACACTATCATGGTAGAAGGAATATGCCCAGTGCAGTTCAAGTCAGCTGATATATGTCCAGTTGACTTGTGAATAACTATCGTCCAATTGCCCTTATATCAAAACTTGCTATAGTTTTTGAAAAAAATACTGTATGCTAGATTATATAAATTTGCCATAAAATATAATTTACTTAATGTTAGACAATTGGTTTCGTTAAGGGTTTAGGTTCGGATGATGCTATAGCAATGTTAAGTAAACTCATATATGAAAATCTAAGTTGAAATAACCAAACTATAGCCACCTTTTTGGACTATTCCAAGGCCTTTGACACTGTTAACCATCAAATTCTTTTACCTAAACTGCATAACATGGGAATAAGAGGAGCCTGCTTAAAGCTCATATAAAGTTTCTTGAAACACAGACCTCAAATTGTCAAAGTCAGCCTTTTTTTTCAAATATTGGAGGTCCTCAAGGATCAATCTTGGGTCCACTTTTGTTCATACTTTATATCAATTATGTTGTTAATAGATTTGATGGCATATGCTGATGACACTGTTATGGCTCATGGCGTAACATGGTCTGAATGTGCACTTTTGATGTCTACTAAGCTTCATATGATTTACTCCTGGCTTTACCAAAATAACTTAATACTTAATTTTGATAAATCAGTTTTTATTACTCTTTGGAATTATGTGTATTCTGTACCTGCTAGGGTGGATATCAAAATAAATCAATGTACTCGAAACAGAGTCACTAGTAATAGGTACCTTGGTGTTACTTATGATCAAAATATCAAATGGGATAAGAATATTAACAACATAGTAAATAAAACTAAGTATTTAGTGTATGTTTTTCACAAGCTTAAAAATATATTATCAAAAAAACAGTTATTGCGATTATACTATTGGCTCTTTCATAGCATTGCTGTTTATGGAATAATTGGCTGGGGTGGACTTTATGATGCAGCTTTAATCCATTGGCAAGATTGCAAAATCATCTTCTTAAAATAATAGGAATATCTGATCAAGATGATAAGAAGCCCCTCGATATCAGACAAGTTTTTGTAGCGAACTGTGTTGTATATTTATATAATAAACTAGAGACCGAATATAGTGAAAATTCGATTAATACTCGATTTATAAGCCTTGTGTTACCTAGGCATCGTTTGACAATTGGTCAGAGAAGCTATTAGTATTATTCTAAAAAGTACTTTAATGAACTACTTAATATTATGATAAATTCAAGTGTGAGTAAAAAGACTTTAAAAAAACAATCAAACAACAAATTAAAAATAGTTTTGTGTTATAACAATCTTTTCTTAAAATTGGATTAAAAATTATATAAATAAATTAATTTAAAATATTGTAAACCATCTTATTAAGTTTGTATAAAATTTGTTTTAAAAAATAATAAATATGAATAGTTTAATTAATAATCGAGTGTGGTGCTCTTCGTTCTTCTTTTCTTTTTTGTATGCTTATATCTGAAATGTATAATGATATATTTGTGTGTGTGTGTGTGTGTGTGTGTATATATATATATATATATATATATATATATATATATATATATATATATATATATATATATATATATATATATATGAGACCAACCTATGCCCCCTATAGGTTCTTTTTTGCATATTTTTATATGTAAAAGAAATTTGGTAATAAATAATAATAATATCAGTATACTGCCTAAATGAGTTCTCCAATTTATGGAGGGGGAGTGGGAAATAATAATACAGTAATCATGTTAATATTAAATAGTATTTTTTTTTGATATTTTAAGGCGAAAAGCACATTGAGGCTATTATCGCCTCCCTAAATGTAAGTGTGAGTGTAAAGTGTTAAATTCGTAAGTGTAGTGTTGTAAGTGTAAGTGTTTGTTAGACTCGGATACCATGAGGGACGTCTAAATCCTCTCAATAGATGCAGCTAGTCTGCACCCCCCTGCGGGGTAGTAAATAGTAATAATAGCATAAAACTAATAAAATTAACCAAGGACAAGAAACAATGGTTTCAAGGTAAAGTCAAATCCAAGTGAACAATCCAAATCTCTGATGAAGAAAGAAAAGCAAGATCACAACGAATGAAGCAATACTGGGCTACGAGGAAGGCACAGAACATTAAAAAGTGATTGATTTAGTGTACCCCAAAATTGGGCGAAACAAATAAAGAAAACTAATAAAATTATTTTTATTTGAAAACCTTTTTAAAAAATACATGAGTTGTCCACTGCATTTCTGTAACATTTTCATTTCATTTCCCTTCTGCATAAATGCTTCTAATATTTGAAATTACCCCATTCCTGTAATTATACGACAGTGTGTGAAAATGTTTTGTAATTTATTAGTATCCTTCACTAACAGAACTGACAAGTTTAAACAACATAAGAAAATAATTTTTTAAAAATTGGGAATGTAATTGTTATAAATAATAGTTACTGAAAAATATTTACCCAATTTTCAGTTGCACACAACTTCAATCTTAATATCAAAATTTTAATTTTCCAATGCTTATGACATTACAAAATTTGCTACTACTAACAGCATATTTTAACAGAATATTTTAATGGTTTCCAGGTCTTACAGCATTACAAAGTTTAATTAATTTATCGTTATAGTTGTTGAAAGTTTGTAAAAAATGCATTCGTTAATGAACACTACAAAGCTAAGACACAAACAAAACATTAAAACCTCAAATACCAATACCCTTTTCATATCATTTGTAGTGAGATGACAGATTTCACTTTATTCTTTGATGTAATATCGCTTACAAATACTTTGCAAACACTCGCCGACTTTATTTCTATTCCTGATATGTAATTGTAGGTAGACATATTTCCATTTTGAACAATTTCAGCCACCGCATAAATTTCAGAAGGTCGAGTACTTACACCAATTGAACAACCTTGTAAAGTTTTTGGGTGCTCAAAAGATAAAAAATTACAAATTAAAAATGTTATCATTGCATTGTAATAGCAATGATTGTAGTTGATCAGAATTTGAAAGTTGTTTGACGAGTATTTGAAAATAGAAATTGCCTTTGACAAGTACGGATTTTCTTTTGTTAATTTATTTTCTTTAGAATTCTCACTGTGTAGAAATAATAAAACTGCTTTGAATATATTTTTCCATTTAATGCATGTAATGCATAAAGAGACTCGTCCTTTAAAAGACCACTATGTGAGTTAAGGATCTACAGCCAAATCTATAGTACTTTGAGATCTTAAATTTGTAACATAGATGTATCAGACAATACCTCAAAGCTGAATTTTCACATTTCCAATTTATTAATTGTTTTTATTAAATATTTAGCTGAAAATTACGCTAGTTTACAAAGAACATTAATTTAAGAAAACTTTTGAATTTCACAAACATTGCCATATGCTGGTACTGCTAGTATAAAATAATAATATTTTAATGTTAAATATATAAACCATAATTAATTAATTGTTTAGTAACTAAATAAAATATGCTAAGTACAAGCATGACAGAATTTCATCACATGCAATTTTAAGCTACTCTAAAAATAGGTTATGTTATAAGTCAGCTTTAAATAGATCTCAGGAGTGTGTTTCACAGCTGTTTGAAATTCATTTGCGTTTGTGACGATATCACTGTTATTGTTTTACTGAATATGGTTTTTGAAGTAAAAGTGAAAGCATCAGAAGCAGAACGTCATCTTGCTGAAATAACAACTCTTCTTTATGACAACAATAGGTTGTATAGTGGAGCTGATGATGGTAAAATAAAGGTAAAAAGTATGTAACTCAACAGTAATGTTAATTATCAACATCTTATATGACCTTCTTAGACGTAATGTCTAATACTTCGAACATATTGAGAAAAATGTTTTACTTTTTAAATGATTATTTCATTACCAGCTCTATATATGAATAAAGCATAGAAAGGTGATATTTTAAACACTAATAATTAATAAACAAATTGGAAATATACAAACTTTTAATTTATAAATAATTCATACATATTGGCATTTTATTTAAAGAGATTAGTTTCATTTTTTTTAAATTGGCTCTTATTAATGGTATTAGCCGCCTCGGTGGCCTAGTTGATAGCATACTAGGCTTTCACCCCAAGGACCCAGGTTCGATTCCCGGCCAGGGCTTGGCATTTTCATACGCTATAAATCATCCCATCGTCTGCATTAGGCCAACTGTGCATAATAGTCGGACGTTAAACACAAAAAAAATATATATATATATAAATGGTATTCATTTTTACTCTCTCGTTATTTTGAAGTATGAGGAAATTATAGTGACTGTGAAAACAATGACCATGTAATTTTGATATATCTATGTATTTTCTTGTCCCTTAGAAAAGAAAATTATTTAGATATTTGCTTATCTGAGAAGTGTTTGAAGTTTTTTTGACCGAAACCACTTTAAAATTTTAAAAAAACTTTTTTCTCAAATAAGCTCTAATGATTTTTATTAAATTTTACTGAAACGTAATCCTTAAAAATCAACTAAAACGTTCAGTATCATCCTGAAAAAATCTAGTTCAGAGTTCACAGACAAAAAATTAGTTCTTCGGAAACAGTGCTTCGAAATTTCTCAAGTTTTAACCCTACATGAAGATGCATAACTTGTCAGGAAATTTGAAATAAAAATATATTATATTTTATGAGTAAATTGGAAAAATATAAATCCTGATGGTCTGTAGTGTTTATAAAATTTACATTCAAACCATAATTTTCTTTTATTTAAAAACCGCTACACCTACTTCAATCTTTATCATGAAAATTTTGTTGAATTTAGATTAACCAATTTTGAGAAATTAGGCTCATTTCAGTTTTTGTTGAAAATTCTGAAATGGATTTTTTTTAAAGGGGGGAATATAAATATTTGAAAATGGTTATGTAATGTTTATGCACCACTTTATTTAGGTATGGGATAATAATTTGAACTTACAAGCTGAAATACAAGCCCACCCAGTTAATGTTTACAGTCTAGCAGTAGATGGTGATACACTCTACTCTAGTTCAAATGACGGAACAATTCAGGCTTGGAATATTGGATCATGGACATTGAAGAAAACCCTACTTAACAATCCCAATGATGAAGTTCTCAGGTTAAGGATCAGTAATGCAAAACTATATTCTGGAGATGATAAAGGACAAGTAAGTTTGTTATAATATTGACTTAGTGAGTCTAAAATTGAAATTAATTTGTATTTAAATTTAAATTGGATATACCGGTTAAAACTTTGTTGTAGGTAAGAATCTGGCAGAATGAAGAAGAAATTGGTATGATTGAAACACAAGAAGAAGTGTGGGATTTAGCAGTTGTAGATAAACTTCTAATAACTGTCAGGAATTTGGACGTTTCTGTTTTAGAAATGATAGGAGGTACTGTATGCATATTTTTTGAAATATTATTATTATTAGTGGAATGCACTAATTATTTTATCCTTGGAACCACTATGCACTATGCCATTAATATCGAAGAACACAGTGAGCATAATCTTCATGTTCGACCACACTTGTCGAGCCTTTTCGGTCTTGGCGAGCCAGAATGCCTCCACTGGGATGATTGAGCCTTAGTTTCAACGTCATATCCGTAAACGCATATGTGTGGTGCTCTTCGTTCGTCTTTTCTTTTTTGTATGCTTATATCTGAAATGTATAATGATATATTGACCAACCTATGACCCCTATAGGTCCTTTTTTGTATATTTTTATATGTAAAAGAAATTTGGTAATAAATAATAATAATAATAATAATAATATCAGTATACTGCCTAAATGAGTTCTCCAATTTATGGGGGGGAGTGGGAAATAATAATACAGTAATCATGTTAATAGTAAATAGTTATCTATCGAAATCTTAGTTTCAACGTCATATCCATAAACCCATGTTTCATCACCTGTTATAATACGTTTCAGTAATTCTGCATCGTTGTTGACTTCATTTAGTGACTCCTGAGCAACTTCCATTCGCCGCTGTTTTTGTTCAAAATTCAACAATTTTGGAACGAATTTTGGTGCCACACGTTTCATACACAAAACATTGGAACTCATACTGAATGAATCTTTATGATTTTTTTTTTAATTTCTTCTTTTGGTTTTTGTAAAAATTGTTTATGCACATTACAATAATATTGTTTTTGAGGTTTGTAAATAATTGTTCTGGAACATCTGATCTTTATAAGATAAAGAGTATATGCCTAACCTATACCTGTGTTAGGTATACATGATATATCTAACATAGAGTACAAAAATTAGTTTTATACATTCTTTCTTTTCTAAAATTATTGTTGTTAACATTCATGTTTGCAAAACATTTGCACGCTTCTATCATACTAGATGTTCCAATAAAAAATCTGCAAAAAATCAAACGTTCTGTTAAGTAATGTTGTTGGTTGAAAATTTGTGTTTAGTTGTGGCAGGGTATTCTCTCTTCTTTTATTATCCTTACTTTAAGACAAATTTTACTTAAATATTACCAGACATTGCACAATACTTGATCAAAATCATTCAGGTTTTTTCACAAAGAACTAGACCAGTTAAAAACACAATAATAAAAAATTGACAAAGCTAAAAAAGTTAGATGAAGGTATTCAATATAAAAATTATATTTCTTGCAGAAATAAAGAAGATTATATTAAGTATTTTAAAATATTGTTTAACAATGTTACACAGTTCTAAATGGGACATTCTATGTAATAACAATTTTATGAAACACAAAGAAAAACTTGTGTTCTCTCTCTCTCTCTCTCTCTATATATATATATATATATATATATATATATATATATATATATATATATATATATATATATATATATATATATATATATTAACAATTTAGAAAATAGTACACACAAAAATTTATAATATTTACATTATTTTATTTAAAATTGTTATAAAAACTTTCTAAACACATATTTTAAAAAGATTTTAAAAAATATTAATGAAAAAATAATTTGTAATAATTACTCTTTTATGAGTGATTAACTCATAATTTGGATTTTGTAAAGAAACTACTGGTATCAATAAAATAATACTTTTTCCCAATTGATATTATCAATTTATTGTGAATTAACTTATTATGAATAAAGGTAATAAAAAATTGACAAAGCTAAAAAAGTTAGATGAAGGTATTCAATATAAAAATTATATTTCTTGCAGAAATAAAGAAGATTATATTAAGTATTTTAAAATATTGTTTAACAATGTTACACAGTTCTAAATGGGACATTCTATGTAATAACAATTTTATGAAACACAAAGAAAAACTTGTGTTCTCTCTCTCTCTCTCTCTATATATATATATATATATATATATATATATATATATATATATATATATATATATATATATAAACAATTTAGAAAATAGTATACACAAAAATTTATAATATTTACATTATTTTATTTAAAATTGTTATAAAAACTTTCTAAACACATATTTTAAAAAGATTTTAAAAAATATTAATGAAAAAATAATTTGTAATAATTACTCTTTTATGAGTGATTAACTCATAATTTGGATTTTGTAAAGAAACTACTGGTATCAATAAAATAATACTTTTTCCCAATTGATATTATCAATTTATTGTGAATTAACTTATTATGAATAAAGGTATAAATACAAAACAACTTTCAACAAATATAAAAAACATAAATTTTTTATTATTAAATAATATTAAGCAGAGGTTAAAAAGTAATTATTATTAATATTTAAAAGAAATATAAATTATAAAGAAATACTTCTATGCATTTGAAAAATAATTTCTACAAAATACACATGCGACGTGTTACACATTTTAAATTATAAAATTCAACAAATAATAATAACTCGCAGTTTCACTAACATATTTTTACTTACAGGTAAAAGCCAATACACATTTAGAGCATCACTTTCAGGACGTAGCCCTTTATGCTGTGCTGATGATAAACTATGTTTTATAAGCCGGTGTGGGCGAATCATCAACATTCATGACTTTAACATGGAGAAACAGTTTCCAAAAGTAGCTCAAATTGAGGTAATACCATATTATTAATATTATAATAGCTTTATTAAAATTATGTAACCTTAAAGATAGGTTCAGTAGTGTAACTAGTCAAATATTATGCTTAATGTGACCCTCAAGTACACATTGTCATTGGAAGGTTACAGTAAAAATAAAATATAGTAAGACACAACTATTTTTACACAATACTTTATTATTATTGAATACAAAAAATTAACATTTCAGCGTTAACATATTCAAATTTGATTTTTTTAAAATTATTATGGGATTAAATTACGAAAAGTTCTGAAATTACGAAAATATGAAAAATTACGAATATTCTTCATATTCATAGTGCCCATAAAAACATTTATTTTTGCTATTTTTATTTGATGTTGTCACTTCTGTACTTTTTTGCAGAATGTATTTTATTCAACAAACATGAGATCCCTTTGATTTGTTCTTAAGACTTTTCACACAATCCGTTACACTTCAATAAAAGCATTGCCTTCACTACTTCAAACTTGAGTTAAGACTTGTCCTCTGTCTAAACATTATTTAGAAGAGTGAAGCCCGTTCTGCGGGGGCGTTTATTCCAAGAAGACTAAACAAGTACTGTGTGAGTTTTCATGTCCTTACCAGGAATGCGTTTGCTATCAAAATGAATGAAAACTTCTATTCACTGATCTGAAGGGGTTTAGAGATTATTCCATTCCTTAATATTCTACCAATAACTTGCTTTTAATTAAAGCAAACATACAAACTTACTGTAGTTTAAATTGAAACATAACTTTTAAGTCAACTTTCAAATTAATCCATACAAAAAAACATACTGTATGTTTGTTCAAATGGAACAAAAAAACATACTGTAAGAGTTCAAATTAACTCTTACAAACACACAAACTTACTGTAGTTTAAATTGAAACATAACTTTTAAGTCAACTTTCAAATTAATCCATACAAACAAAAATACTGTATGTTTGTTCAAATGGAACAAAAAACATACTGTAAGAGTTCAAATTAACTCTTACAAACACACAAACTTACTGTAGTTTAAATTGAAACATAATTTTTAAGTCAACTTTCAAATTAATCCATACAAACATACTGTATGTTTGTTCAAATGGAACAAAAAACATACTGTAAGAGTTCAAATTAACTCTTACAAACATACAAACTTACTGTAGTTTAAATTGAAACATAATTTTTAAGTCAACTTTCAAATTAATCCTGTAATATTTATTCCCTGAAAATGCCATAGCAAAGCATGTGTACACCTCCAGTTTAGTATATTATGTAGCTTAATAAAAAATAATTATTACACGTACAGTATCACCATGTAATAATCAGGATAGTTTGTAACGAAAGGAACAACCCTGTTATTTAATCTTGTTTTGTTTCAGGCTCACGACATGATAATAAATGCACTTTGTTACACAGGCAACCCTGACAAGATATTGTTCAGTGGTGGCTACGATAACACAATTAAAGGATGGAAAGTATCTGATCAGTCTTTGATAGGCAGTATTAATATAGACACAGTTGTGAATTGTTTGTGTTCAGATAGAGAAGGAAACATATTTGTTGGAAGTTCATATGGATATTTAGCAAAAATTTCAACACCTTTACCATAGGTTACTGTGTATAGTTAGTAATATTTATTATTACTTTGCATTTATGTTATTTAGTGTTTTACAAAATTTTTTTAGTGTTCCTACATAAACACTTTATATATATATATATATATATATATATATATATATATATATATATATATATGTATGTATGTATGTATGTATACACACATACATACAAGGTCTGCTCAAAAAAAGTCCAAACTTTAGTCATAAAATCTTTATTACAATACAAAAAACTTAACACATGCTTGTCTCTTCGAAGTACCCTCCCTTGCTTGCTATACACCAATCATAGTGTTTTTTTAATTGTTAATACACTCCCTAGAACTTGTCTTTTAGCTGTGCCAACAATTTTTCTTGAATTTCTTTAACACTTTGAAAACGGTGTCCTTTTAAGATGGATTTTAGTACAGGAAATAGAAAAAATCTGCTGGAGCCATATTGGGCGAGTACAAAGGATGGGGAATGGACAGCTGTTCCATTATTGGCCAACCAGCAGAGACGAGTGACTTGGGCTCGTTATTGTGGTGCAAAATCCAGTTCATGTTTTTCCCTAGTTCAGGTCTTTTCTGTCACACATCTTCCCGTAAATGCCTTAAAACATCCATGTAGAACTCCATGTAGACTATCTAACCTTATGGTACAAATTTGTGATGAACTACTCCATGACAGTCAAAGAAAATAATCAACATCGACTTCGTGTATGAGCGACTAATGTGTACTTTCCTCGGACTTGGCAAATGTTGACCAACCCTATCTTAGCATTATGTATGGCTCATAAAATCATCCTTATGGACCTTCTGAAAGAATGTTGCTATGTGTACCATAGCACATGAATTCAAACTGTACAAGGTTTGGTCGTACTTTCAAAAGTTCGGTCTTTTTTTGAACAGACCTCATATATATATACAGGGTCTATAACAAAAGTAGTAGGACTGATTTTCTGTAGCACGAGCGGATCTGTGGAGAGGGATTTGGCTGGCTGGTTGAGATATGAAGGGGACACTTAGCAACAGAGAAACACCAGCCAGCTGCAGTCACCTATGGGCTTTGGTTAAGTATAGACACCGTTTATTGTGAAGCATGTTTTTTGTCGTTGCACAAAATGAGTCAAAATCTCAAGCAGCGATATTTGGTAAATTTGTATGTCAAACTCGGGAAATCGGCAAGCATGACCCTAGAAATGGTTGTAGCTACTTCAATGAGCTACTCCAGTGTTTTTGAATGGCACAAACTGTTTAAAGAAGGTAAGGAACTTGTCAAAGGCGACCATTGCACTGGATGGCACGAACCAACAACAATGTGGCCAGAGTGAGAGAACTTCTGGGTGCAAGTTCTAACCCGCTTGCGAGACTGAGTGAATCGCATCCGACCAGCCATCTCCGACAACTGGATGCTGCATCACGACAATGCACTGTGCCATGGCCTGCTCATCATCAGGCCTGATTCTGCGTTGCCGCACCCCGCCTACAGTCCCAATCTGGCTCCATCTGACTTTTTGTATTCCCATGGATGAAAAAACTGCTGAAGGGAAATTGTTTGACTCGATTCAGGACGTTCAAGCAGCATCGACGAGGACTCTTAACAGCATCTCCGAAGCTGACTTCCAGATGGTGTATGGTGAATAACACCAGCATTATTGTAAGTGTGTAGATGCCCAAGGGTGCTATTTTGAAGAATATTAAGGAATTGTAAACATATCTTCAATAAAATCTTTTAAAAATCAGTCCTGCTACTTTTGGTATAGACCCTGTATATATACAAAACCATTAACATTAGAGCTATTTTTGTGTAACACACATCTACAACTTAAATGGCAAATCAATAAATTATAAAAAATTTCTTTCTTATATTTGACAAAAAAAAACTTTTATTTTAAAATAGTGTTTTTTCAACTTATTATGCTTTCAATAATATTTAATATTCTGTTTTTTCATTATGTACTTATAAAATTCTCTTTTCTGTATTGCAAATAAATTGTTTTGTTGTTCATGCCTAGTAATAGACCACATTAAATTAAAATTAGTTGAAAATGTCATGAAATCACATTCATAAAAAATAAATTATCGTGTCAGAGCTCATTGAGGACTTAGTTCTTATGACATCTGAGTAGTGTGTATCATAATTAGTGCACTACAATTCTATAATCAAATTTTAAGCCTTCCAAAATCTTTTACCAATAATAATAATGATAAAGCTTTATTGATGTTCTATTATACAGAATAAAAACACCTCCTTTCTGAAGTAAACTGAGTTGCTATAAATGTACAAAACAATGGCTACTACTGATATCAAACCTAAATAAAAAATAGAAAACTAAAACAAAGAGAAATTATATACATATATTGAATATTTATTTTTTCAAAAATTTAAAGTTTGTACAGTCTTTATATAAATCCAGACTACAAAACTTTTCCCATTGCTTGCATGCTACATTTGATACTTATTTTCTTCCCTAATTCATCTTTCAATCGTAGAGCTGGTCTTCCTTTTTTGCCGCCTCAGTGGCCTAGTGGATAGCGTACTAGGCTTTCACCCCGAGAACCCGGGTTCGATTCCCGGCGAGGGCTTGGCATTTTCATATGCTATAAATCATCCCATCGTCTGCATTAGCCCAAGTGTGCACAATAATCGAACATTAAACACACAAAAAAAAAGTCTTCCTTTTTTCCTCTGTTTGTCCCTGGGAATCCATTCTATAGTTAGTTTTTCTCAATTATGTTCTACCATTTTTCCATTTATTATTACGTTACCATTGTATTAATACTCTTCAAAACTTGAAGTACTTTATGAAATAGTATTTTCAAAGGTCCAATGAAAAAATCCTCTTCTTGGAGTTCTCTTTCCTTTCAATTCTGCCTTATATAGTGCTGAGTGATCACAAAAACATCATTTAGTACATTTCTTTATGAAGTGAAAGCATTAGCCACAGACAATTCGAAATTACTGTTGAAATCAAACTTAAAATTATTAGAACTGTGTGTAGCTTTACCTACTTTCATATTATTTAATACTATACATTTTTTTATACATTAATTTGGCAAACTATTTAAATTTTTATTGCATACAATTTGTGCGGTCGGGATTCATAATGTCGGTGCAACTGATTATGGAAAACGGTATTATAAGCAGGATACCATGGTTTACATAATATATTACATACATAACTTAATTGTAACTACTGTCTCCGACGAGAGAGTGATGGTTCGCCAGCATCGGCAAGAACACTCACGACGGGACTTGAACGGAAAGCACCAGAAACAAGACGGATTGCAGAGTTATGAACGGGATCTAGTTTGTTTAAAATCGATGGTCTAGCAGATGAATATACAATGCTACCGTAATCAATCCGTGAACGAATTACAGCACGATAAAACATCAACATACTGGTCCTATCAGCGCCCCATCGAGAACTACTAAGAACCCTCAACATATCGAGAATTTTGTTACATCGTAACTTTAAATCACACACATGAGGGCTCCAGGAGGGCTGTATTTATACAGCCAATCGTCAAATATTAGACCCAAAAATCGAACGGATGGAAAAGTCCGGAGCTGTATACCATCAAGATATAACGAAGGAGCTTGGATCTGTCGACGGCGACTGAAGGCAATGCACTGAGTTTTAGCAGCAGAGAATTTAAAGCCAGTAGATCTCGTCCATGTCTGCAACCTATTTATTACCAGCTGAAGAGTTCTTTCAGCTGTTGCCATATTTCTGGTGCTTACATAAATAGCAAAATCGTCCACGAAGAGCGAACATCGGTCAGGGGACTGCACATTAGCAGTAATTCCATTGATTGCGATAGCAAACACTACGTACACTCCCCTGTGGAACACCATTCTCTAGGTGGAATCGATCTGAAACTGTAGCTCCAAGACGTATCCTAAAGTATCTATTAGACAGGAAATTTGTAATAAAAGCAAGAATTCTGCCTTGTATACCCCATGATTTTAAAATGTTCAGTATTCCTCTTCTCCAGGCCATGTCATATGCCTTCTCTAGGTCAAAGAATACTGCAACAAGTGTTTGACGCAAGAGGAAGGCATTTTGAATTGCAGATTCTAACAAAACCAACTGATCAATCGAAGATCGCCCTTGTCTGAAACCGCACTGTTCTTTGGATAGTAATTTATTAGTTTCTAATTACCAAACAAGGCAACGATTTATCATTTTTTCTACCAGCTTGCATAGAACGCTGGTGAGAGAAATAGGACGATAGCTACTTGGATTAGTTTTCTCTTTGCCTGGTTTAAGAACAGGAATTACTGTTGCTTCCAACCAATCACTACGGAATGTATGCTCCACGTACATACGATTGTATATTTCGAGAAGAAATAGCTTACCTGACGGTGGAAGATTTTTAATCATGGAGTAAACAAGGTTGTTAGGACCTGGAGCTGAATCCTTGGTGGATAGCAATGCAGATTCTAGCTCACGTAGAGTAAACAGACTGTTCAGAGGAGAATCATCAGAAGTACCGACAGTGAAAGGCAATTTTTCTGATGCGCTTTTGTATTTACAAAAGGCAGTGTTATAGGCTGCAGAAGAGGTAAAACTTGTAAAGGATGACCCTAAAAAGTTTACAATGTCGGAACCATCAGAAACCAATAATCCATTCGCCTGTTAAAGTCCCATCAATCCTACAGATGGAGGAGGGCCAGAAATGGAACGTAATTTCTTCCACACAACAGATGTAGGTGTTGTTCTACATATTGTTCCAATGTATCGGGTCCAAGAATCCTTTCTGCTTTGCCTAAATATTCTACGAGCTTTTGCACGAAGGACTTTATATTGTTCTAGGTTTTCACTTGTCGGGTTTCTGCTGAATCTCCTCAGAGCTTTTCTACGTAGACGTAACGCCTTCTTACACTCCTCGTTCCACCAAGGAACAGGTGGATGTGAAGGGCGTACTGAAGTTTTTGGAATAGTTTTCTCTGCTGCTTGTAAAATGTGTTGGGTAAATTTTGACACTATTGTGTTTATACAGTCTGGTGATTCAATGTCTGGTGATACAAATTTCATCATAAATTCCTCCCAATTTGCTTTTTTCAGAATCCAGCGCGGCAGGCGCTGATCCGGACGAGTTAAATTACGAAATGAAATATTAATGGGAGTATGATCACTGCCGTAAAGATCAGGTAATACCGACCATTCAAACTTCGTTGTCAGAATTGGACTGCAGAATGACAAGTCAACAACGGTCCAATTGCCAGTAGCTGCCACTAATTGCGTAAGGGAACCGTTATTAAGAAGACATAAATCCAATTCGGACCTTATCCTTTCAATGCGTATTCCTCTAGAGTTACAGGTTGATGAACCCCATGCAGTATGATGAGCGTTAAAATCGCCTAATAATAATATCGGCGGTGGCAACTGGCATATTAAGTCACGTACTTCATGGTTTTGGAAATTTTAATTAGGCGGCAAATATACGCTGCAGATTGTAAGTTTGAATGGTACGGTTATTTGAACGGCAACGGCTTGTAGAGGTGTTACTATATTAACAAGAACCGACTCGACAGAGTTATGAGCCAAAATGGCGACACCACCTTTTGCTCTTTCCTCCGTGACGAAATCGGATCTAGCAATGGAATAACCCCTAAAACTGAAAGTGTGAGATTCATGGAGGTGTGTTTCTTGAAGAAGGTTTCTTGAAGATTGAAGGTGTATCATCATGTACCACACCTACTCCGACTCCACTATCATCTGCTTCAAAAAAATTAACATCATCTAATGTTAAGGCACCTCTTACTCCTGACACAACCGATGTAAGCCAGACTACAAATATGACTATATCAAGAAAACCTCTTCTGTCAAAGTCACAGGTACTTAAGCGTGTTGACAAGAAGATCTCTCCTGGCCTGGAATACTTTCTGAAGAAGAAATCAAATACTGCTCCTCCGTCAGTTAGTTTAAAAAATAAAAAATCTAACATTGCAGGAAACAAACCTGTTAAAAAAATAGAAAAAAGTCTTAAAGGAGGTCCCACTGGTAAACCTCCACAAATTAAATTAAAAAAATCATCTGACTCGGATATCAGTCACAGTAGTGATTCGATGTCCGTGGATATGGATAAACCGGATGTACGTACAACTGACGAAGCTAAATTAAATCCTACCGTATACTAGTCGTTATATTTCAATGTCTGCGAATTCAATCAATCATAACGTGATACAATGGAATATCAATGGGATAAGAAGTCATATTGAGGATTTGAATGTTCTTGTGAGAGATGCGTCACCTTTAATAATATTATTAAAGGTTCTGGCTTCAGAAAAGGAAATTTTATCCGTAGTCATGATAGTTAATATTGCTTTTTCTTCTTTATATTTTGGACAGTTCAAAGATCGAGCAGGATGATCACCCACGCAATTTGGATCATCCTTACAATCCTTACTATTATGACCTTGGACACCACAATTTCCACATACCACAGCTTTCTGACAAGCTGCACTCATATGTCCAAAACCCTGACATTTGAAACAACGACGAGGGTTTGGAACATACGGATGTACAGCAAGCCGCTGGTAGCCTGCATAAATGAAATCGGGAATATTTGGTTTCCCAAATGTGAAAATAAGGGAGGCAGTTGGTATTTTTCCTCCTTTGTCCATTCGCATTATCCAAGTTACATTTGTGACGTACTCGGATGCAAGCTCACATTTTATTTCATCTAAATCGACGTCGAGCAAGTCCCGACATGTTACCACACCTTTTGCAGAATTTAACTCTATCGAAAAACGAATCCATTTTCAGCAGCGACAAACTTTGTTTGTCGCTGTTGCTTTGCACTAGTAAGGTCCCGTTTTGCAGCTTCTTAATTGAAGCTATGGGACCTGCTCTTCCAACAATCGCCTTATGTATGAGGAAAGGGGACACTTTTGACAAGTCGGCCCCTTCCACCAAGTTTTTAAAAATTAAAAATTTTGGAGACGGCAGTTGTAGAGTTACAGCTTGCGTCTTCTCATTTCCTGTATTTTTCTCACTTCCATTGCTAACTATAGACCCGTTCGAAGTTGAACGAGGCCTCTTTAACACTCCTTTGGCGTTTTTGGTTAAGTTATCCATACTTTAGTTTGCCGAGCGATTCATGAATGAAGATTTTTCGAACAACTGGCACAGGATGCACCCAAACGACCACCAGCAGCCCAGGATACTTGAACTAAAGCGAGAATACCCAATAAATTGGGAGGGACCTCCAAATATCCTGGAGCCGAAATACATGTCTGTCAGCACTCCAGAATATTTTAGAAATGGGTTCCGGTTCAAAGTTACGGTTCCCCAAACCCAAGTACCACTGGCAGCCGCCCTCTATGTACTCACAGAATGCAACCATTTGTTTCGATAGACTCAGCTATGGGCTCCGACACCCATAACTCAAAATTCATGTGCTTGCCAAGCACCTATAGGCTGCTCGGTTCAAGAACCTGTCCCATCAGAGGTCCTCAGCAGTGCTAGGCACACATCAGGTTCCACATACTTGGACCCGCCAAAGGAAACCAAGCAGGATCACCACTCCCAGACGTAATTGAACAAGAACAGCAAATCCCTAAATGTACGTGTGAGTGTGAAGTGTTTACATCGTAAGTGTACTGCTGTAAGTGTAAGTGTGTGTTAGACTCGGGTGCCGCAAGGTTCGTCTACGTCCTCTCACTACGTGCAGCTAGTCTGCACCCCCCTGCGGGTGTGTATGTGTTAGTGTGTGTGTTGTGTGTATATGGAGTAAATGAGTGAGAGTAGAATGAGCTAGAGGTATGGTGGGGTCGCTAAGCCCATCAGCTGCTCACTTCAGCTGCCTCCGCCGGAGGGGGACAGTAGGTCAGACAACCTTGAAGCCGTATAAAAATTTCTAATTAGATTTTTTTAATTAAATATTTAGCTGAAAATTACATTTATCGTTTCTTCCAACTATCTTAATTTAGAAACAAAAAGAAGAACATAACCTATTATCTCATGCTCACTGATGTTTATTGCTGGAATGTGAGATAAAATAACGTTAATGACTTCAAATTATGAAAAAAAAACGTACGATTTTACGTGAAAATATTTTGAAAGGAATTTTTTTTAAACATTTTTGTTATAATTTAATATTTTACATGAATGAATCAAAACAAATAGTTTATATGAGAATACAACGTTTAAAAATTGCTAAAGATCTAATTATTGTTTTAATAAAAGAAGTAAAAATAAAGCAAACAAATTTAAGTAATTAGGATTATGACCTATTCTTCCCGTCAGTGGTTTATCTACTCACCTCATAAAGGCTACCGAAGTTTTGAAACTCTATCGTTTCATCTTCAGGGCATGATACAAAATGTTAAATCCCTCTGTCGAGGTCATCACAAAGTTAAACAAAACATTAAAAACATACGTCACAAACACAATTACGCGATTAAAATATGTATGATGAAATTTGGTTTGGCCAAACAATACGTGTGACTCTATGTCGTTGCATTCTTGACTGCCAAATGTAATGCAGTTTTTTTTTTTAATTCATACGTATTTTAATCGTGTAATTGTGCTCAGTGTTTGTGACGTATGTTTTTAATGTTTTGTTTGACTTTGTGACAACCTCAACAGAGGAATTTAACATTTTGTATCAACGGCCTGAAGATGAAACGATACAGTTTCGAAACCGCGGTAGCCTTTACGAGGTGAGTAGATAGACCACTGACAGAAAGAATCCTAATTACTTAAATATGTGGTCCAGTGGCTAAGTTGCAATAATGAAAACAAATTTAATTTGTTTCAAAAACTTTAATATATTTATTTTCATATATATATTACAATATTCATATCTCTACTAAAACAAGACTAGTTGTAAAAATTATAAAAATATGCATACACCTAAAACTAAATTAAGTTGAGAGATCTTTGTTTGTTACAAAGAAGAAATTGTTTACAACCTTTTAAAATTGAACAACCATTTTACAAAACTATAAATAACATTGATGTATAAATTCAAATTGAATCAGAAGTAATTGTTTAAATATTTGAGAAATTTTAAATTAAATCAATGGGGAAAAAATGGCATTCGTTTTCCCAATAAAAAAATGTTTAATTAATAAAGTCTTAAAATATACTTGACACAAAATTAAACTTTTAAATAGTTGATTATGAAATTACCTATTACAAACTGTTTAATAAAATAATTTTACAAAAACAATAATTTTACTGAACTATTTCCATGACACAGATGAAATAAGATATACAAGATATTCACTGTAATAAAAACAACTAAACATAAAAGGAAATGTTTTAACTGTATAAGATGAAAAAATAGACACAAATATCTTATTTCATCCGTGATCGTAGCTAAAGAAACTAATGAGCAAAAATATTTTCATTACAAATGTTTTGCATGTATTTTACTACACACAAGGTATTAACTGTACTGAAATTATATTAAAAAGGTATTAAATTGTAACTTCTCTCATAATCTGTTTACAACCACCTAAAGTTTTATAAAAATAAAAATACTTTATTTAAAAAAAAAATATTCATAATCCACGAATTTACTATATTTGTTTAACGAGAAAGGCATTTGAGATTCAGATAAAACAATAAAAAACCATTAATTAATGTACAAAAGTTGGAATCTAATAGCTAAAAATAACTTTTATAACAGTTAAATTACATTTAACATTAAATGTTATTAAATTACATTTAACTGTTTAAAATTTAACTGTTTAATTTAAAGACTTTTATAACGGATAAATTAAAGCCATTTATAATATTGTTTAATAACTTTAAATTCTTTGCAATAGAATGTTTAAAAACTGAAATAAATAATTTAACTATCATTCAGCTGAATTAATAATATACAACACATAGAAATAAAAACTACTTTATACAAATTTAGAGAGCTCGGTTGACTAGAGGTGTACAAAATGGCATTTATTTTATACTTTGGCTACATTGTAATAATATATCTAAACTTAAAAGGCAAAGGCATGCCAACTATCAAGCTTGGTTACAGATTCACACAAAATAATAAGCTATGAAATATTTTAATCGCTTCTTACGATAACAAAAGAGCAGAGAAAGGGTGTACATTATTGAAATTAGTGTTTTTTTAATAACTGGTTGTTTAAAGAAACAGGTTATTCAACTATACAAAATTTAAAGAAACTAAAACTTAATTAATGCTGGAAGGTTAACATATAACTATAATATTCCAGACTGAGTTGATTTTTTTAACATAAAAAACTGCAATGTTAAATAATGATGAACAAATGTAATTAATAACGTAGAACATTAATACAGTAGAACATCAATTACATACGGCAATGAGTAGAAGGATTTTTTTTTTTTTTTTGGTGTTTAACGTCCGACTATTGTGCACACTTGGGCTAATGCAGCCGATGGGATGATTTATAGCGTATGAAAATGCCAAGCCCTCGCCGGGTCCTCAGGGTGAAAGCCTAGTACGCTATCCACTAGGCCACCGAGGCGGCTAAATGAGTAGAAGGAAGCAACAGGTAACACAGATAGTTAAGCCATTAAAAGTAATAAAATGTTTAGATTAGCATGCACAAGTAGGCTTAATGAAAATAGTTTTAATGACTTTTCGATGATAGTACAGTGCAGTAAATTTAATTAACTAAGGCTTGTAGTGTTCTGAACCCAGGTTTTTAAACAATTTCGTTCAGTCAGATATCTTAAGAACCTAACCACCGCAGATAACAAGAGATTACTGTACACAAATGTCACATTACACTTCCTTTTGTCTTTAGACCTTTTCTTTCTCCCTCCTTCAACTCTCACTTAACTTTACATGTCTAAAACTTTTAAGCAGAAAACACTGACTTTGTTCTGGTGATGTGTAACAGCTTAGAGATTTATTAACTTAGAGATTTGTTTTTCCTTCGAAGGTACCGTGTTATAACTTAGGGATCGACCTGTCTATTAACATAGACTACAGTGCTGTCAAGTGTGTTGCACTGTGTGTATATGTTGCCAACGCCGCTGCTTGCAGGCGCTTCAGTATCTTTTATCTAACAAGTAGAACTCGCTTAGTTAGGTTATTTTGAACGTAATTTGAAAGTTGTAAGTGCTGGTATGTGCAGCTTTTAATGCTGATTACAATGGTAGAATCAGAATGTCAAAAAGGGTCAGAAGAAAAATTGTTTTGGAAATTTGCTCTATCACGTCAGCGAGACAGTTGCATGCCATTAATTTTTCTCATATTATTTAAACGTTGTTAAGTGTGTGTGAGAAAATACAACAAACTTCAGAAATGTAACACAAAATTTCTTGCTTTTAATTATCTTTTTCAATAAATCCGGTTTGGATCTTTAAAAAAACTTTAGAATTTCTTAATTTCATATCTTTTTCAATTGTCTAGTATTTTCCTATAATAAAATACTTCAGAAATTATGTTTTAAAATTTTATTATTACTTCATTTTGCCATTCTGAAGGATAGTATAAGACATTTGTTTTGGTAAAAAGGACTGAACAAGAAAATCCTTAAAATAACAATCATTTGTATGCATTAAACATTAATAAAACCAAGTTCATGGTAATTAGTAAAGAAACAGTTGAGCTTAATGGTCAACAACATATCTAAATGTTTTAATGTTTATTTTTGACAATTATCCGTATAGAAAAATAGAATTATTTGTGTTTTATCAAAAAAAAATATCATAAGTTTATATTAATTCATTAATTTAGGGCTGTTTTCTTAATTCAAGATATGGTTTCAATAAAGCAGCCTTCAAACAATGTTTTTAAATCATTATTACTATTACTACTACATATGTAAATTAGTATACATTTACAGCATTGGACAACGTCTTTCACAACAAAACCTATCCAAATCAACTTTATATTTTTAATAATATATCTTTCCTTAACTAAGCGAGTTCTACTTGTTAGATAAAAGATACTGAAGCGCCCACAAGCAGCAGTGTCGGCAACATATACACACGGTGCAACACACTTGACGGAACTGTACTCTCTATGTTCATACACAGTAGAAACCTCTATCTTATTACACAGATTGATCTCTCACTTATAACACGGTACCTTCGAAGGAAAAACGAATCTCTAAGTTAATAAATCTCTAAGCTATTACACCTCTTTGTTCTTGTGTGTACACATCAAGCGTGCATCATTCGTCTAAACAATGCCTGAACTTTTATTCAAACAATGCCTCATTGTTTCAACTTTATATCTAAACTGTAGGTTTAACAGACATCACAAGTTTTTCAAAAATATATCTTCAAAAAAATATTTTCTAAATACTAATTATAAATTCGTTTAAATCAGGTGCGTTAACAAATATAACTTTTGTATATCTCTTTTCTACACATTCCCAGTAACTGAGGTTCTACAGTATTTATTAAAAATTAATCGACGTGAAAGTAAGCAACTTTTTTTTTATTTATAAGTAATTATACTGAATTATACTGTTACACAACAAACAATATTGTTGCGTTACGATAACATAAAAATACGTATTTTACAAAAAGTGAATACTAACGACTCTTTAAATTAATTAGTAATACACTAAAATATTTTCATTTCTTTTAACTAGTAAAACCATTCATAAAGGCACCACTTTAGTGTAACAAGTACAGTATAATATAATTCAGAACAACACATATATTTAGTTTATTGCAGTTTAGTTTTACGAAGTGCTAAATATAACAACTTTTTCACGTGTCGGCAAAACATATACACTTTGTTAAAGTAAGTTTTGTTATTAAATTTTAAAACAATTCTCAGAAATACATCATACGGACCCAGTAATCCAAATATTTGGTATATTCAAAACTTTTTTAATGCATTAAGGTAAAGAAATGTAATTTCAAAACAAAAACTAGCTGTACGGTATTTTAGAATATTTAGTAAATTTCCCAATTCGATCACTGTAAATTTAAAGCAAGTAAATTTCCCAATTCAATCACTGTAAATTTAAAGCAAGTAAATTTCCCAATTCGATCACTGTAAATTTAAAGCAAGTAAATTTCCCAATTCGATCACTGTAAATTTAAAGCAAGTAAATTTCCCAATTCAATCACTGTAAATTTAAAGCAAGTAAATTTCCCAATTCAATCACTGTAAATTTAAAGCAAGTAAATTTCCTAATTCAATCACTGTAAATTTAAAGCAAGTAAATTTCCCAATTCAATCACTGTAAATTTAAAGCAAGTAAATTTCCCAATTCAATCACTGTAAATTTAAAGCAAGTAAATTTTTCAATTTGCGTGTTGCTGATGTGCGTGTGGATGTGTAAAAATATACAGTATATATTACTGAAAATGTTTGTATATCTGTTCAGTGGAAAATTTTACTTGAACACAAAAGCTTTACATTTAAGTTTTGATTTCGGAATTTCTTGACTTTGGTCTATCACTAGTTAATTAATTATAGGAAATGGTGTAATTCAGTTGGTATGGTAGCGAGCACGTTGTTACACCTTAGAATTGTACACAGGTTTGATATAATTACTAACCTTTTTTTCTCACACCAGGTTGACAAGGACCTTCGTCCTTATTAGTCTAACTGGCATAATCTTAAAGTTGTTACCCCACATAAAAATTTACACAACAAAAAGACGCATTAAACTGTGTGAAGTTTCAAATTAAATATGAATACAATAAAATTTAATAATAAAACACTTGTTATTTATAGATTTTGTTTACAATTGTCTCCCATAGTGATTTGATTTCACAAAACACGTTTGTATTAATATAACAATATTACACAATCTTGTTGCAAGTACAATATTATACAATCTTGTTGCAAGTACAATATTATACAATCTTGTTGCAAGTACAACATTATACAATCTTGTTGCAAGTACAATATTATACAATCTTGTTGCAAGTACAATATTATACAATCTTGTTGCAAGTACAATATTATACAATCTTGTTGCAAGTACAATATTACACAATCTTGTTGCAAGTACAATATTATACAATCTTGTTGCAAGTACAATATTATACAATCTTGTTGCAAGTACAATATTATACAATCTTGTTGCAAGTACAACATTATACAATCTTGTTGCAAGTACAATATTATACAATCTTGTTGCAAGTACAATATTATACAATCTTGTTGCAAGTACAATATTATACAATCTTGTTGCAAGTACAATATTATACAATCTTGTTGCAAGTACAATATTATACAATCTTGTTGCAAGTACAATATTATACAATCTTGTTGCAAGTACAATATTACACAATCTTGTTGCAAGTACAATATTATACAATCTTGTTGCAAGTACAATATTATACAATCTTGTTGCAAGTACAATATTATACAATCTTGTTGCAAGTACAACATTATACAATCTTGTTGCAAGTACAATATTATACAATCTTGTTGCAAGTACAATATTATACAATCTTGTTGTACAATATACAATATTATATAATCTTGTTGCAAGTACAATATTATACAATCTTGTTGCAAGTACAATATTATACAATCTTGTTGCAAGTACAATATTATACAATCTTGTTGCAAGTACAATATTATACAATCTTGTTGCAAGTACAATATTATACAATCTTGTTGCAAGTACAATATTATACAATCTTGTTGCAAGTACAATATTATACAATCTTGTTGCAAGTACAATTTATACAATCTTGTTGCAAGTACAATATTATACAATCTTGTTGCAAGTACAATATTATACAATATTGTATTGCAAGTACTCAGATTTCTGCTCCATAAATAAAACCGCCCACTAAGTGTTATTTAATACATGTAAAGCAAATATTATTTTAAATTTTGTATTATAAGTTAAGAATAAGTAATAAAACAGTAGATTTCTCATAACCTTAGCACTCTGCATTCACTGTTTTATATCAGTAAGTTAAAGAAAACAAATTAGTTGAAGAAAATAACAATTATCTTTATGAAACAACCCCGTGAATGACATAATACAAATGTTACGTCAGCTTAGATGTAGCATTTTTTAAGTCTTACCAAACACCTATATTCAATGTAGAAAACATATTTTTAGCAATACTAAAAAAATAGTACTATACAATTACAGTGTCCAAAATGAGGAAAATATTAGCGAAATGAGAGTGTAAAGCTGATATAGAAGATTGATAAAGTTGCCATCCAGCAGATAAGAGCTGTTACAATTACTACTGATGATAAAGACACCACTCAGCTGTCAACATTTTTCATTCTGCAGAAATGCATAGTCTTACTAAAGACTGAGCTGTATGCTTAATTTATCCCACTACAGTTAAAGCCTAAAGATGATTGATGCGCAAACTTATCCCCTCTATTTTGCTAAAGATATCTTCGTTTGTTTGTTGCTCTAATTTCAGAAATCTGTAATGATTACTGCAATCAACATAAGCAAAAAGATGTAAATTACACATTCTTTTTGTTAATATATTTCCAAATACATAGTCAACTCCCAATTGTCCGCAGCAATAAAAAAAATTTTTTATTACAGTAAAACAAGCAAACACCTTGTTTAAATGTATATCTTGTTTTAAAGGCAATGTATACGTCTTTAAAAACCTTTAAAGACGTATACATTGCCTTTAAAAACATGTATCAAATATAGTATTGTATATATAATTTTTACTTATGCAACAGTATGCCAGGAAAAGTTGGAATAAATAAAAAAAGTAATGTTCAAGTTTCATCATCTTTAAAAACAATCTAGCTTTCAAAAATGATAATGTTAAACAATACAAACAAATACTGTTACACAATAATTCCGTACACCTTAACACGTCATAGAGTATAAGATAAAATTTGCTGTTTGTGATAAATAATCAGCATTAAATTTCAGATATATTTCAATATATCGGAAGTAGACAGGTCAATGATAACTGAAGTTAATGATGTGTGTGTGTGTGTGTGTGTGTGTGTGTGTGTGTGTGTGTGTGTGTGTGTGTGTGTGTGTGTGTGTGTGTGTGTGTGTGTGTGTGTGTGTGTGTGTGTGTGTGTGTGTGTGTGTGTGTGTGTGTGTGTGTGTGTGTGTGTGTGTGTGTGTGTGTGTGTGTGTGTGTGTGTGTGTGTGTGTGTGTGTGTGTGTGTGTGTGTGTGTGTGTGTGTACGTGTGTATGGATTATCTGCAGCAATCACATCACCCATCATGCAGATAACCAGGAGTTGACTGTACATTCTTCTTCAGGTTTTTTTATGCACAAATACTGCATTACTAATACAGTATTTAATATTTAAACACATAAGTATAGTAATAAAAGTGATTCATGAAACGTATCAATGTAATAATTATGTTTCAATTTAAAGATACAGTGGTTGCCAGTTATAGTGTGGCAATTAAATAAGCAGACTGATGTTGCTACCAGCAAACAGCGAGAGCTCTGTGGCAGATTCAAACATGTCTGTATCTGTTGATGCTTCTCCCCACCCTAAGCTCGATGGGTACAGTTGAACGTCACTCAGTCTCGCTGTAGCAGTCACCTTTTTAAGTCCTTACACTAGTGTCTCATCAAAAAAAAATGCAAATTGTTCAGATGGAGCAATGAGTTAAGTTCAAGTTTTTTGAAAATTTGGGGAAAATTGCTACAGAAGCTCATGCCTTGTTAAAGGAAATGTACAGAAATGAATGTTTATTGCATACACAATCTTTTGAATGGTTTAAAAGGTTTAAGGAGGGACACGAAACGACCAAAGACGATCAGCACCCTGGATTACCCTCAATATCAAAAACAGACAACCAGAAAATTGGTAAATTGATCAGCAAAAATCATTGTCTGAGTGTCCAAGCTCTTGCTGAATTCTCAGGAATTAACAAAGTAAGTGTTTGTCAGATTTTGCATGAATCATGCAACATGTAGAAAGTTTGCGCAAAAATGGTGCCAAAACTTCTTACTCCAGAGCAAACGGAATAACGAATGAACATTTGTGCTGATCTTTTAAACATCACTGATAAAAATCCAGAAATGTTAGACAACTGATCATATTTGTGATGAATTGTGGTCTTTTATGAGCCTGAAACAAAGCGGCAATCAACACACTGTCACGAGCTCCGCCTCACCGCAGCAAAAAAAGAAAAAATGAGCAAATAAAAATCCTGTCCTCAACAAGCCGACAGCTCAACAAGGCAAATCCATATGGAGTATTGTAGCGATCGGCAGGGAGAGTACACTGAAGAAAAACTTTGTACTGTAATTGGTGATCAATAAAATGTTTTCCATCTCCAGTCCAGTTATTTAATTGCCATACCTCATAATACGGAATGAACAGTAGAAGTTCTGTTCACGAGGCAATAATGTAATCTGGCATGTTTATACATTATTTTAGAAAAGATACTCGTTAGACTGTTTATATTACAAGAACGGAACAGGGAGAGAGAGAGCATTGGTTGTTATCAACTTTGGAAGCAATATTTTCCAAAGAACTAGTCATTGTTTTGTCTGCCAAAATTTTAAGTATGAGTTATTTATATCCACAAAAGTCATTACACATTAAGAAGAGAGAACATGACCCACATTATATGTGATACCTCGGTATAACCAACAATCACCATAATTTGTTTTTACTTCTTACTAATTTTCCACATTGATTTTCTTATATGTTATAACACCGCTCATATCATTTTTATTGGTCACTTCAGTGATGTTCTAAGTGCAATGTCACACAATTTCAGTAAAAACACAAAGCTGCTCAAAGCCACTCTTTTCTTGTATCCAACATTCCGTTGCATTACAATTATATTTCCCAACAAACCGTTTAGCAATTACTGCTAAATTTCAAACAGTCTTTGTACTATAACACAATGCAGCATTTTTGATGAAATTTCAAACAATTTGAAAATTCTCTTACACTAAAGGGTTCTGATGTCAATTAATTTTGACTAGCAAGAATCTATTTATTGAACTGCAGGAAATTACAGTTTGTGATGTATAAAAAAAATTCAAATTTAATGTACTATACAAATTTAGAATCCTAGGCCTATGTATTACCGCAAACCGTTATTGTGTGCTAAGCTTTTACTGTTACACCTGGCAAAAGTAAACGAAAAATATTTTTAAACTAATTTTTTGTTGCTACTAACTTACAAAACTAAACAAAACACACAGTATGAAAATAATGTTGTAATTTAAAAAATATATATAATATAGATAAGCTGTCTGTATTCACGCCGCAACAATTATATAAAATATTATTTTATATAGTATATATTTTACTATGCCAGTTAAAAAATACTATTTGTTTAGATTGAACAGTAATAACTATATCAAGCTCTACACGTTAGTACAAACAAACCACTCTTCCTCTCTAGTATCTACTGTATTTAAAATGTTCCTCATATCTGTTTATACCTTATGCTACTGTTTAATAGCAATGGAAGAGACAAGAAATACACAATTTTTTAAACGATAAAAAAAATATTGATTATAAAAATTAGTTATAAAACAGCTAAAACTAAGTAAGTTCAAAAAAAAAACTAAGAAAAATACACATTCTACTAGGCGACACGTGTTCAAATATTGTTTGCACCACTAATCTAAAACCACTTTACCAATGTTCTCCGCACATGTCAAAGCTTCAGGTTAGCTAAGTGGTTACAAACATAACAAATGAGGCAGTGTTTAAAAACATCGTTAATGCCCATACTTAAACATATAAGACTAGAAGCAGGTATGCTATGTACATATCTGTGCAGTATCTTTAATTTGTTATACATTTGTGCTCTCGGTACTTTCAGATAAGAAAACATGCACCAGTGAATAATATTGTGGTATGACGAATCAACAAAAACATTAAAAAAATATATTTACGGTTCACCTGACCGTGTTTTAAATGAAGGAAACAATAATTAGAATCACTTATTAGATACTGTAATAAATTAAGAAAACCATCAGATATAGCGAAGATGAGTGAATGATGTGTGATAGTAACTTAGCAATGCGTGACTAGAGCAGAGAACATTTCCTCTGTCGCCTTTTTTGTGGTTCAGGTCGTAACACTGCTCGGACTGCTTCATCAAAAACCTAAAATCATTACTAAATCGTTAACACACATTCAAAGACATTTTATGCTATAATATATTTTACATACGGAGTTGAAATTCACTAAAATAAATGCAACGTTCGCTAAAATGTAATGTGCTGACTATGGAACTAAGTCTTTGAATGACTAAAAAAAGTGAATGAAGTTGTAATTGAATTACTTTAAAATACAGCAGAAACCAACACATATATGTCACCCTTGGGATTACTTAAAGGTTGGAAAGCACAAAAGACTGGACAATAAGAGAAACCAAAAATATAATTAAAGAAACAAAAATACAGTACTATGCCATAATTTAGTGCATCATAATTATTTTAAGTACTTATACAACTTCATAAAGTTGGTGCAAAACTAAAAGAAAATACAGTTCAGTACACTAATCTCTTGCAAACGTTAATTCTTAACATTTGCTTGTTGCTAACAAGCAACAACATTTTGTGAAAACATAAACCTGCTTATTTATTTGTTCTGCTTATACAAGGTGTCACACACATACCCACTTGCACTTTTTTTTTAGTTATTCATTAGTTAAAATTTATTTAACATTTACACATAACATTTGTAAATAATTATTTCTAATTTCTAAATAATGTTTTACAACTGCTGAATTGTTTTTGAATACCAATTACGGATCAAGGCTTTTTTTTTAACACACGACTATTGTGCACACTTGGGCTAATGCAGACGATGGGATGATTTATAGCGTATGAAAATGCCAAGACCTCGCCGGGAATCAAACCCGGGTCCTCGGGGCGAAAGCCTAGTACACTATCAACTAGGCCACCGAGGCGGCTTAAAGGGTTATAAATCATATATATATATATATATATATATATATATATATATATATATATATATATATATATATATATATATATATATATATATATATATAGTTTTCTACCTCCGCGATTGTGGTCCTAGCGAGTATCATTTTACCTGTCATTGTGGTCCACGAGGACTACAAATCTGGACCACATTAGGGGTATCAAAACACTGTCATTTGTGGTCCCATGACGTTGCAGGAGTTTTCATGAATTTAGCTCCTTATTTCAGGCGTTGCCAGTTTGCCTGTGTTATCTTTCATTAGATCACTACTTCTCTGTATAGTAGCCTATGAAGACAAGCAGTGCTGATCAGACTGTGTTTTTGAAGTTACCATGTACAAAAGAGTGAATTCAATTTTCCAGTTGATACCAGGTAAGTTTGAAATTTAACTATTCTTATGTTTTAATCAAATACGAAATAATTTTGATTCGCTTAAATATTTACTATTAACTATGATATTATTGTCATGCACGTAGTTACTAATTATTTATCCTTAATGTAATTCACATTTTTAATGGTTATCTGGGTTTTTCACTCACATTATTGAGAGTTTTAAAATATTTTAGGTATATTATGTGGTGTACTTGTAATAACATGGACAAAATTAAAACTAATGTACACACATACAGTAATCGGTCATTTCCGCTAGAACACGTTTATATTTAGAGTAAGCCTAATAATATATACAATATTTTTGGATCCTCCAAATCCAAATAGTCTATTTTTGAATAAAAATTCCTATTTTTTGACCTCAAGGTCCTCCTTTTTTAAGATTGTTCATAAAAAGCACAAAAATGTAGGCCTATATTTTTTCTTTCAAACAATCAAGTTTATTTTATTGTATACTTGGTTGCCAAAATATATTTTTATAAATAAATTATAAAAATAAATTTTATAGTAATGAATTAATTTAATTCAATTTCAAATTTAAATTGAATGCAATTTAATTTAATTTTATTGTAGTGAATTAATGTGATTTAAAATGAATACCATCATATTTTAGCGCTTTTTGAAACCACAGGTGTTTGCTTAGTCTCCAAGTAATTCGAATAAGTTACAAGTATATGTCACGTAGGCCTAAAGGTAAAATTACAAAGTTCAGTTGGTAACAAGACAATTAAAATTATTAAGCTAGCCTTGATAAAAAGTAAAAAAATGGCTAACTTAATCTACAAATTTCCTAACAACTGGTAGAACTGAATGTAGGTCATACAATTCGGTAAAACATGGTTCTACAAGTGTTTGAAAATACTTTAAAAAGATCAAACTGACTCAAAACGATTGCAGGGATGGTAATTAATTAAACTTGTTTTAATTACTGTTTTATTTAATCGTTTAGAGGTATTTGTGTATTATAGTAAACCAAACACTCCTTCAGTATTTTACAAGTCAATGGTTTCTACAGTTTCATTCTTAGTAGTAATACAGTGATCAACTTAGCTAACAATAAAACTCACTTCCTTATTTTTCATAAAACTTATTACGAAGACTTGTAATATTAGAAATGACAGTTGGATTGAAAAAGTCGTGCGTCGTCGTTTTTGTAGACACATCACGCCGAGTCATACTAAATAAATACGATGTACGCCAACATTTTTCGTTATACGCAGCTTATAAAATATCTTGTAAAGAATTTGTAGCATACATTTCTATACACTTTTTACAGTTTTAAAAATGTCGCTACATAAGTTATTTAAAAAGTTATTAACAAATTATTATTTAAATTGTTACACAAAAATGTGCAGTTTGAAGCTAATTGAAAATTCAGTTTTACCCAATTGTATAGCCCGCATTCAGTACAAATACATTTATTTATTACATTTATTTTTATTTCATTAATTCAAACAAGTTTTTAACTAGCCCAGTTCATTCAAAATTGGTATAGAATCTGAATGTTCTAAACATTTAATAGATTAAATGAAAATATAGTCTAAACAATACCCAAAATGGTAAAAGTAAAATTGATATGGCCTGATATTCATATATCTGTAAAAAATCTTTTCTAAGTAGTTTTAAATTTTATCATTTCTGTTAAATTTATACCTTTATTTTTTAATCATTTCACGAGAGAAATTACATTCCCTGATCTAGTTTTTTTTAAAAAACTTCGTCTAGGCTACTACTGCCTAAAACGTAACTTTAAACGGATAGCAACGTAGGATTTTACAGATATGAATATGTTTTAAGGTTAACTATTAAGAAAAAATCAGAGTTTTTTTATAAGTTTTGTAGCAATATTTTGTTTGACTATTAAAAAGTAAGAAAAGTCTGATTTTTTTTGTATGCCAGCAATTAACTCGTTAAGACCATTGTTACCGAATCACATTGTTTCATTCTTTGTGTATATAGGAGTTTTATTTCTTGTTTTAAAAATATAATATTGGTTGTAACATATCAAATTATTATTAAAAAAAAACCAAGACGCACATATTGCATTTATTGGCCTCGCTTTAATTTCGCGATGCTTGTGTGTTTGCGAGTGGTTACACATTAGGCCTACTATGACATAAATATACCTAAGGACAAAAATTATAATTTTAAGAAAATGATTGGTCATAATAACAATAATGATATTATCCATTTGTTATAATTAGAATCTATTACTAATGAGTGATTAGTCAATGTAGGCCGTTACACGGATATCACTGACATGTTTCGCACACGTATCGTATGTGTTTGTGTGCGTATGAATGCCAGTATGTGATTGATGCAGCACCTTTCCTACTTCCTGCGATTCTGCGAAGCCGCACAACGCGATAGTAGCTGGCTTCAGCATTTCTTAAAGTGTAATGGCTTTAGGTTGCGTTTTTGCCGATAAGGACATTCGGAAATGCTCTAAATAAGCACAGCTCGGACTCTTGATATCAATAAATACTCTTGTTAAGCAACAAGTTTTAGGAGAGATAATATTTTTGGCATCTTATAAAAACATATCAGCATGAAGATTTTTTTTCATTAAGATGGTAGACAGTAAGATTTATGAGACTAATGAGACAACTGTAATTTTCTTTCTTAAAGGTGCAGAACTTCTTGCAGATTGCCGTCGGAGAAATAAAAGTGGATTTTCTATTTCAACTATTACTGTAGTGCAACAAACCCATTCTGGAGGCCCATCTAAATTACTAAGTGAAGTAAGTGAAATTTATTTGTTTGCTCATTTAAAAAACTAATTTGAAAGGTTTAGCACTAATGTTACTGAACAGCAAAGAATGTTGTTTTAAAGTTGATGCCAAATCTTTTACTATTCAATTCAAAAGTTCAATTATCCTACCCTCATACTCTATCCTAGTCTATCCTAGAAAAACAATAAAATTGTTTCTTAATATTACTTAATAATAATGTTTTAAAAAAATTATTTGAAATATATTATTTTTTTTATTAATTTTAAAAATATTTTTAATAAAGTATATTTAAGAATTTCGGTAATTTCCTAATGAAATTCTTTTTTTGTTTCAAACAGGTTCAATGTCAAACTCCAAAGCCTGCAGTATTTCGCTAAATTATCAATCATAGCCTGCAATACTCCCGGATGATCCGCTATCACAATCATATCTCATCTGCATAAATATCTTATTTTAACACCTGCTACAAGAACACTACCTTCCAAAAGCTTCAAAAATGTATGCCATTCAAATATAAGGGAAAAAATCAGAGGAGTGAATACATATCCCTGTTCTAAAACTGTTTGTCAGGTCCACACTCTGGTCTCGGTATCCATATATAGACTACCGGCTTCAAGACTTCTAGAAATTTGTTACAAACACCCGTAGAATAAAGTTTATAGTACACATATTGTCTGACTGGAGAGTTAAACGCCACCTTGAAGTCCACAAACAACAGTGAAGTTTTCACCTTTTTCTTTTACCTTCAACCTAATAATATTTGTAAGACTGAAAATGTTATCACAAGTACTATAACCCTTCCTAAAACCAGCCTGAAATTCGGTTATTACTTCATTATTCAAAACCCATTCCTCCAGTCTCTTAAGCAGCATCCTCGTGAACAATTTAGAAACGCAGTCAGCAAAGGATATTCCTCTGCAGTTACTTACACCATTTAAATTCCTTTTCTTAAAAAGTGGAAAAATTATTGATTTTGAAAAGCTCCTTGGTACATTTCATGTATTGATGTACTGAACTATTATTTTGTTTTATTGTCTCATTTTGTACGTCAATTTATAATATATTTTGTTTTATTTAATATTTGTTTCAAGTTATTTGTACTAATAAAATTGTTTAAGATTAAATTTGAATTTATTGAATTATTTTTCATTTGAAATATATCTTCTTAATCTCGGGTTACTGGTTCGTTGGCGTTTTTAAATTTAGGTTTACTATTGAGGTGGGTTCATATGGCCAACAGCAAAACTCGCATGTACGGTCATAGGATTAAAAAAAAACTTTTAAGCCAGAGGTTAATAATAGTAATAAACTTTCTATCATTACTGACCAACAGCTGAATCAGCATGTACGATTGGAAAAATTAATTTGAGTAAAAATCTATATTAAGTAATCAACAGCTATTGATTATATCAGTGATTGACAATATATCAGTGATCAATAGCTAAATAAGCATGTACGATTGGAGAAATTAATTTGTGTCAGATTCGATTTTATTTACCAACAGCTAAAACAGCATATACGGTCGGAAGGTAACCAAGAGCTAAATCAGGAATATATGGTTAAGCTATTATTAAATTTATTATTAATACTGACTAGCAGTGATAATTCAAGGCTATTGGTCAAAAGAGATAATTCAAGCATATATAATTCAAACAACTGTATATGTAACTTTTGCAAATAGTGTACCAACATTACCACTAGCACTAAGAATAAGTTTTAAATAATAATTTTTTTAAATGTTCATAGTACTAAATATTTAGGTGTTTTCTTTAATAGATATAAGAAATGGACGGATCATATAATTAATTTACGTAATAGAACTAAGTATTTGGCATATGTGTTTGTTAAATTAAAAAAGATTATGTCAAGTAAAACTATATTAAAAATATATTATGTGCTTTTCAACAGTATTGCCACATATGGTATAATAGGCTGGGATCATATTATAATTCTCCTTGCCATTATATAATTTACAAAAAAGGATGTTAAAAATAATAAGTAATGATGCTGAATTTCAAAAACATATACTAAACGTAAATCAGAGTTATATTTTGACAGCGTTGTTAAGAAATTATTATAATTTAAGCAAGGAATTTATAAATAGTAACAGTATTACAAAGCATAAGCCTATACAAATACCTACTGTATATAAAGAACCTGGTAAAAAATAGAATATAAACACAGCTATTATGTATTTTAATAGACTAACAAATGACCTAAAAGCTATTTCAATGTAAGTAAGGACACACTAAAAATAAATTGAAAAAAATGGCTGCTTCCAAATGCATCGTTACCATAGTCATTAATTGGAAAGAATTATATAGATATATTGAAATAAGTTATTCGTTGTGGTTTCTAAGGTAATGTATGTCTTGGAATTCGGTTTGGATTTAGTTTTTTGGTTTCAGTTTTAAGATAAACTATGTATGATTGTTTTATATTAAACTGTGCCGTGCCTTATACAGGTAATTTATTACCTTCTATGGGAAATTTGTACCAGTAAATAAATAAATAATAGGAAAAAATATACGACCATAGACAAATTGTTATTAAGCCAACAGGGATAATTCAAGCATTCGCATATATATTTAATTTACCAAAGTTATTTTTTTCCAGCTGTCACATTTCTATTAAAAAAATGAAGACACTCTTTTCAATTAAGATATACAATCTATTAACACACTTGTGATTATTAACTTTACTTTCCAGCACTGGTTTTATAGTTTAGGCTTGTAGATTGAATGTAATAATTAACATCATAATTTTTATATGATTTAATTCTTATATGTTTGTTATATGCTGTAAGGATGTTTCAAGAGCTTTTATAACTATCACATAGATACATTACTTTTCCCGTTTAAATCAATTTACTAAAAATATACCAGTTCATAGATAAACTACTTCTTACGCTAGATTTTCAATGTACTAGAACACAGCTGTTCAATACTTCTTTATAGGATAGATCCATTTTAGTTTAATTTCTGAATATATTTGTTGACGGAAGGAAATGAGGTCTATATTTTAACTCGATGATCTTGCTTTTGGTTTGTTTGTTTGTTACGTGATTACTCTTGAACACTTTATCCGATTTTTATGAAATTTGGTAAAAACGTATATGACATGAAGAGCATTTGCTGATTAGTTTTTGGACTCCCTTGGTATATCAGGGGTCCCATGGGGGTCATTTTTGCAATTTTCGTAAATTATTTGCAATATTCGTAAAATATCTTCTTAACAAATAGTCGAGCTTTGAAATTAAGTACTTGAGTAAAATATGAGCCACTACATACATAAAAAATTTTAAGTCCCAAAATTGCACAATGGCTGCTTGATAATCCAAATTATGGGCCTGAAAATATTTTTCTTTTCTTTGAAACTTATCAAGTGGGGTATAAAACGAAAGGTCTTGATTAGTACAATCCAAATTTAACAAATGTTAGCTCCTTGAAGCGCTAAATGCCCCATGACTAATATTTTTATATTTTCTTTAACTTTTTCATCTTTTCAATAATTAGTTAGCATTGAAATTCAAATAAATTAGAGATTTGGTGCCTCTAGAGTGCAGGAGACCCATTAGGCCAGTTTTTGTTTTTATATTTTTTAAATCTTTTTACAAAGCTTTGAATTTTTTTTACTTCAGTAAAATATCAATTACTACACATTTTAAAAAAATTCAAGGTTCATAAATGTAAGATTTCATTTTAGCGGCCCAAAATATAGGTTGAAATTTTTAAAATTGAAATCAATCAATTAGGGTCTCAAACCAAAGATCTTGATTAGTACATTCCAAATTTAAAAAACTTCAGTGCCATGAGCCGCATGATGACGGTCAGTAATATTTTGGACTCCTTAACGTGTCAGGGACATGTGACAACATTTTTGCATTTTCGTAATTTTTGTTATTTTTTTTAAAAAAAGTTGTTAGGCTTTGAAATTTATTACTTGAGTAAAATATGAGTCAATGCGCATTAAAAAAATTGAAGGCTCAAAATGCACGATGGCTGCTTATGGTCCAGTATATGGGCCAGGACATATTTTTTTTATTTGAAACCTATTAAATGGGGTATCAAGCGAAAGGTTTTCATGAAGGTATTCTAAATCTGACAATTTTAATAACTTTAGGTAATTTTTTAATGTCTTGAAAAACAATAAAGGTCGATGGTGTTTACATAACAACACAACTAATGTTTGTGTTTTGACGCATACTGATTGAGGCCTACAGTTCACAGAACTACCAATGAACTGAATACCATGTCACAAAATACAAGTATATTGTTATATGTTGAATATATTTTTGTGTTTTAATTAATCGTTTATTTTCATTTATTATAAATATTTCTAGTTATAGGTTACTGCAATACCTAGCAAATGCCTGCAAATATTGCAAATTAGGTTTACTAATTAAATACTAAATATATAATTAAATAAATAATTTAATTTATTTAAATAATTTAAATAATAATTTTAATTAAATACTAATCAATACATGCAGGTTATTAACCTATTTTTGGTAACAAGTTCGGCTTCATTTATTACTTTCCAATTTTGATTTATATTAGGGTCTATAGTTATTTTATCCAAATAGTTATTTTATCTATTTCAATTTACCTTCAAATATTATCAAATGTTATTAATTTATCTATTTTCTTCAACAACTAGCCTGTAACCGAGTAATATCAATAGCCTAGTTTATTTTAAATCAATTTCCAAAAGACTTCTTGTAAATATCATTACATTACGTATGTTTGTTTTTGGCATATAATTAGTTTCGGGTTATTGTTCCTGGAGCGACATCACACACCACTAGGGTTGACATCGTTTTCCGGCCTCGATTAGCTTGAGCCAAGCATCTTCATCATTTCTATTTCGGTGCTCACTGGCCAAAATCAATTGTTAACAATATGGCCATTTCCAGCGCGACTTGAAAGTATTCATTTTGAGAAGTAATTCTGTTGCTGATGGACAAAAATACATTCGGACAATTTTATTAGGGTTAGTGTTGCCAATAAACTACTAAAAATGGTGAAGAAACAACAAGAGATCGTATGTTTCAGAATAATAAATAATAATATTTTTTACTAACCCATACGCAGAGTCGAATGTTGCATTGGAAGCTAAGCAGGCCTTCATCAATATACAAAATAAATCTGGCAACATTGCAGGCGGACCACAATTAGGGTATATAACTACTTGTCGCTCTGGCCCACAATCAAATGTAAAATGATACGCGAGTGGGACCACATTCAAGGGTGTTTTGATACCTGGTGTCAGACAATGGTTGTGGACCACATTTGATTGGGAGGTGACAGATGCAATTACAAAAACTGTTTGAATATTTTTTTCGTGAAAAGAAAATCAAGACTGAAAGGTATATTTTGTACTTGGACCCAAACCGTTATTATCATTTATCATCAGGATTCAGAAATATATAGTGCTTAAAAATGGACTACAATTGATGGTATTTTGATAGATGGACTACAATAGGTGGATCTAGGTAAATATATATATATATATATATATATATATATATATATATATATATATATATATATATATATATATATATGTATATATCATATACAGCAGATGGGCAAATTCCAAATAGACCATGTGGTGATCTCATACCCAGTACAAAAAGAGATACATGACATCCAAGTCCATAGGGGTGCAAATATTGATTCAGATCATTACCTAACACGAATAAAAATCAAGTTCACTCCAGAAAAATTGCATCAAAAGAAAAAATGTATACAGAAATTTTATACAAAAGGTATCAAAGACGCCAACATAAGGGAGGAGTGGGAATTTTTTTTTTTTTTTTTTTTGGTGTTTAACGTTCGACTATTGTGCACACTTGGGCTAATGCAGACGATGGGATGATTTATAGCGTATGAAAATGCCAAGCCCTGGCCAGGAATCGAACCCGGGAAAAGGAACAGGCGGACACATAGGAGAAATTTTGCACAAAAATTACACAAAAAGCACAGGAATTAATTCCACTGAAAAAGAACACGAAACACCCGTGGTGGGACTCAGAATGTGAAAGTGCGCTGGAAAGATGCAAACGGGCGTTCCAGAGTTACAATAGTAAAAAGTCCCCAGAAAGTCAACAACGTTTTAATGAAATTAGAAAAAAGGTCCCTAAAAGTATTAGGAAGACTAAGAGGAGGTATATGAAGGAACAACTGGACTCCATAGAGGAGAACTTCCGCAACTGCAACATACGAGATTTCTATAGGAACTTTGCAGAAAAGATTCTTGGGTACACACCACAAAATCTGTGCTTTAGAAAACAAGATGGCACATTGGCATTAACTAATTACGAAAACTGTCAGGAGTTAGCAAAATATTTTTCTGACCTCCGTAATTGCCCCGAACCCAGCAGACGGTTCCCTAAAGAAAACTGTGCCGACACTTACCCCGAATCGTTATCACCAACACAAGAAGAGATCGAAGATCACATACATAGACTGAAAAACAACAGGGCATCCGGAGAAAATGGAACCATCACAGAACTTTTGAAGAATCTCGGACCAAACTTGTTACAGGAATTAACAAACATCATCATCTGGCGAACAGAAAAATTACGGGACAACTGGAAGTGTGTTCTTATTCACCCCTACACAAGAAAGGAGACAGAACAGACGTGAACAATTACAGAGGAATTTCTTTACTACAAGTTACCTACAAAATACTCTCAACATGTCTTCTTCAAAGAACACAAAAACAGATAGAACACAGAATTGATGAGTACCAGGCAGACTTCCGTTCGGGTCGCTCGTACACAGAACAAATTTTCAACCTGAAAACAATATTGCAAGTAAAAGCTAAAAGGAATGTCCCAGTGATATGTACATTCATAGATTTCAAAAAAGCATATGATTCCATTAATCGAAAATCTTTGTTTAATATCCTGGAAGAACACAGACTTGATCCTAAAACAACGACAGGCACAATCGCTAAGGTTAAATTTATGGGGGAAATTTCTAAACCCTTTCTGATCACAACTGGAGTTCGCCAAGGAGATAGACTCTCGCCTCTCCTTTTCAATCTGGTGTTGGACAAAGTTATCAGGGAATGGGAGAACAAATTAAAAATTGTAGAGCACTGGAAACCAGTTCGATTTGGAAGACCTAAGGACAACACAGAAATCACGTGCCTAGCTTTTGCAGATGACCTACTCACAGATAATGAAACAACAGCAATTAAACAGATAGAAGTCCTAAAGGAATGTGCAGAGAGGGTTGGTCTACAGATCTCGTTTTAAAAAACCGAATTCTTCTGTTCAAAATTAAATATTCAAGAACTAAACACAAAATATGGTAAGATAAACAGAGTCAAGCTCTTCAAATATCTAGGAGAAATTCTAGAAACCCACAGGTGGCGAGAAGGCTGCGCAAAGGGTTCGGCTACTAAGAATGAAGAGGGCTCTAGGTATAACGCGTGATATCTACAATAAGAAATTTATGTCAACGCACACAAAAATCAGACACTACAACACAGTTATAAAACTGGAGGCAATATATGCAAGCTAGACGCTAGCACTCCACACAAAAGGTACCATGGAAGACATTTTGAAGGAAGAACGGAAAATCTTGAAGAAGATTAACAAAGAAAACCTTGGTCCAAGAGTAACAGAAGACTGATACAGGTTGCACTCCCAGAAGACCACAGAGAAGATATCGAACCTGGCAGCAGAAATCAGAAGATGGTTTCAATTCTATGGACACATCAGTAGACTCCCAACAACAAGACTTGCCAAAGGAATCCTTAAGTATATACAAAGAGTCAAATCAACAACGTCGTGGATCACACAAGTCAGAATAGACCTACATGACGCAGAAATAGACTCAACAGACATTGAAGACAGGAACGCATACAGGAGAAAGATGCTCGGGTGCAAAATCCCAGAGAATGAAATCCCAAAGAGATCAGGGGTAAAATAGACAGAGGAGCGGATGAGGATCCATGGGGACAGGATGAAGGAGGTGTGGAGGATTAGAAGGAACAAGACATGAGTCGGAGTGCTTTGTGTGATCCAACTCATGCAAATAATAATAATTATATATATATATATATATATATATATATATATATATATATATACTCTGAAGAAATTAGAAAGTGTTCCAAATTTTAAGTTTAGCTAAAAACCTTTGGTATGCCTCAATATTAATATATTTACTACTATGATTTACTTGATTAGTTAACCTGTTTAAGTCCTCGTTGTGTGAGTGCAGAACATTCCATATACTTGACAGCTCGGATTTTATTTGCAAGTTTTTGACCTTGTTCTCTTTTAATAGGTGAAAGGCCTTGCTCTGCTAATGCGCTCAAAGTTTCTCGATCATCTCTCAAATCTATTTTTGTTCCTGGACAAAACAATAAGTTGCTATTGTAACATTTTATTTCACGTACGCACACACGCGCATACACACACACACACACACACACACACACACACACACACACACACACACACACACACACACACACTCACTCACACAACAATAATATGTTATTTTGTTTTTTTAACTTTTACACAACTGCAATTTTTTCTATATACTTACGCTATTATTATTAAATACAGTCTCAGTTTATGTATTTATCCTGATCTTAGCTATTATTCACCAACAATAATATTTAATAAAAAAACAATTGGATCTGTATGATTAAAGTTGATTAACGAGAGAAGGAAGCTAATATAGTTAGGTATTATTTAATCCCTTAGCAGTTATCATTAACTAAACTGTTATACACATTTTAGCAAACACAAAATAATAATGATCAATTGTTATTATAACATAAATACGAGGGCTATTCAGAAAGTAGATTACGTTTTTGGATAAAAAAAAAACTAAGTACAGGAAAAAAATTTTATTATATACATTTGAAAGAGGAACTAAAATACTATTTTTCGACATAATCGCCAAACAAATTTAGACATTTGTCATATCGGTGAACTAGCTTTGAAATTCCCGTGTCGTAGAATTCCGCCGCCTGTAACGCCAGCCAGTCAGTCACGCCCGTGAGGGACAGGAAAGGTGTTCTTCTGGTTGACTTCCTAGAACGTGGAGCAACCATAAACTCAGAAAGGTATTGCCAAACATTACGAAACTTAAGACGAGCTATCCAGAACAAGCGGAGAGGAAAACTGAGTGCAAAAGTGTTGTTTTTGCACGACAATGCCCGCCTCACACGGCAAATCGAACAAAGACGCCTTGACGGCCTTCAAGTGGGAGATTTTCCTCATCCACCCTACAGTCCGGACCTGGCACCTAGTGATTTCCACTTATTCCCGAAGATGAAGACTTGGCTTGCAACACAGAGCTTCGATGACGACGCAGATCTCCGCGCGGGCGTGACTGACTGGCTGGCGTCACAGGCGGCGGAATTCTACGACACGGGAATTTCAAAACTAGTTCACCGATATGACAAATGTCTAAATTTGTTTAGCGATTATGTCAAAAAATAGTATTTTAGTTCCTCTTTCAAATGTATATAATAAAATTTTTTTCCTGTACTTAGTTTTTTTTTTATCCAAAAACGTAATCTACTTTCTGAATAGCCCTCGTATTTAATAGTATTTATTTAGTTATCGGTAGTTCTATAGATCAGTTTTGTAAAGCAGATAAAATATATACATAGATATGTATATGACAATCACAGATATGGTTTCTTATATTACTGAGTCTCTTTCTCTTGATGGGAATAATTGTGGATCTCATTCAAAGATTAGGTAAATAAAATTTAATTGACGTAGATAAAAGAAAATGAAATAAAATGGTATTATAGGAATTTACTTGAAACTGGAAAATCACAAATTTGTAGTAGGTTTTAAAAAATTGAAATTTATACTGTTAGTTTTTTTTTAGTACCCTATCTGAATTTGATTAATATGGAAGCTTGTATTTAATTTAAATTCATTAAATTTAATATCTCTTCTCTTTTGCACTGATATTAGATGATATTTTTCACTTTTTTCATTTTAACTTAAAAACCAACCAAACTTCTGACACTAAAGCCTGGTGACCACAACTGCACTCGCTGAAATCTTGGAAGCCACTATTACTAAACTATTAAAAATCCATGTCTTTGGTATTCTTACAAAGTCTTTGGGAAGCACTATTTTTGGCAAATTTCATTAAACGTGCATCGCTTTTAGGCAGCTTGCTGTGACATCAGCACTTCGGAATTTACTCCACCATTGATCAGACCACATGGTTTTTGTTTTACGATTATTCGATGTAGCCTACTTATTGCTTTGAATTATGGTTTGTTGCAATACATCAACTTAATTTAAACATTATGGAAAGGTTAATTCTTTATATAATTAGGTGAATTTCTTCATTCAAGTGTTAGTGACAAACATCGATTAGCTGGTAATGTGAGAAATGTTTTTTAATTACTTTTTAAAAAATTTTATTAGTTTTCTAGAGTAAATAACATAGTAAGCTGAAAATATTGAAGGTTCAAGGTGGGGCTCAGACCATGATCCTCTACATGCAAGCTGAAGGTGGTAATACGTAAAACCTTACTTTTACTTTTTATTTTTTTAATTGTTAAAGGAAATTAAAATTAGAGATTATACTGTACTTCAATTCGTCTTTGTAAAACCACATATTCAATTTTCATATAAGGGTATAATATAACCTAAAATAATAAATGATTAGGATTATATACCTATTCTTCCCGTCAGTGGTCTATCATCTCACCTCATAAAGGCTACCGTGGTTTCGAAACTCTATAGTTTCATCTTCAGGCCATACAAAATGTTAAATCCCTCTGTCGAGGTCGTCACAAAGTCAAACAAAACATTAAAACATACATCAAAAACACTAAACACAATTACACATTTAAAATATTCATCATGAAATTCGGCTTGGCCAAGTTACACACGCGACTCGTACGTCGTTACATTCTGGACAATATGTTACAATAATGTTATAATAATAAAATAATAAATTTATTTTATTACGAGTTGCAAATTTGAATATAACAGCATATCGAGCTAGTTAACCATTACATCATACAAATGTAACAGCACAATGTAAATGAATTAAAACAAAGAAGGTCCGAGTTGTGGCCAGGATAAGTCATTCGTAAGGTTTCATAAAACCATAGGTTCTGTGATGGATTCTTGGCCTTCTGAATACTTTTTCACAAGTTACTTGCTCTTTCTTAACTTACAAAAGTGGTTATGCAATACATTAATATTACTTAATTATAGACAAGATTAACTGAAAAATATAACAATAATTACTACTAACCAACTAATATCATAGGAGCATCTGGACAGTGATGTTTAATTTCTGGATACCATTTTGAAGTAACGTTTTCAAATGAAGACGGGCTTGTCACGCTGAAGCATATAAGAAAAACATCCGTCTGCAAATAACATTCAAGCGAAATTAACATTTTTACAAAATAAAAACAGTTTTAATTAGAAGGCACACTTACTACGTAGTTCACGTACAAGTGTACAGAGTTCTCTGCTCCTAATAAGTCCTTGTATTGTCTCATCTTATAAAGCACCTCGTTTGACTGGGAACAACAAAAAATTCATTACAAGGTTGCCTCATCTTTTCCACAGGCTCTACAGACTGGAGTGTGTACAGTTAAATTGTTGAAGATATTTTTGTGAGGCAATGATGCACACGTGAAGCGCCGATAGCATCGTTGCGGTTGCATTAGACCAAGATGGTACGCACTTCCTGGATGCGCCCCATATATGTGCAAGCGATCACAATTTTAAACCCATACAATTCGAACTTTACACAAAAATAGATTTTAGTAATAACTTGAACAAGTTTGTTACACTCAACAGTGGAGTGAATCCACTCAAAATCCACTCGTCAATTTTATTAACTTGATTTATATCTAAAAAGTATGCACATAAAAATTGTGAAGTAATAAGAATGGAAGGATTATAATACTATGCAATTATACATAATTTTTTTTAATATATAATTACTAGTATTTATATTCAAATATAACATGTACTCATTATACGCTTATGGTATTACGGTACATGATACTAATGTACTCATGGTTATATGTACTTCTGTTTTTTATTTTATTTAACAATACAGTAGAATTAATAAATGAATTTTTATATTTAATGCACTAAATATGAACAATTAAAAATGCATGTTATTATTGGTCTTCTATTCACTAGATACTTCCATTAGTTATTAATTACTCAAACCTTGACATCTTTCACAATAAATTATGCAATGTTATTGCTCTTGTATACAGGCAGTTACAAAATAAACTTGTAGTATTCTTCTTGATTAAAAACAACTAAATTTTAGCTTGAAAAACCAGCAAAAAAATTTTTTTAAATTAAATTGGTTGATTACAAGCCACAGACTGTAATTTTTTGATAATTACTCTGAAAAATTTCAGAATTATTTTTTATTCTTATTTTTTTTTTACACTTATTTACAAATCTATAGATTTAAGGCTTTCATTTAAAAACAAGAATCAGTTGAATATCAAGAAAACTGGTTTATTTTAAATACACGTACGGAGGTAAGGTAAATTTTTGTTAACTTTGCACTATTTTAGCATTACACAGATGGAGACTTAATAAAAGAAATTACCTTCCTATAAAAAAACTTAACCTCAACATAGGGCAAAACCTCAATTACATAGGGCAGAACCTCAATTAGACCATCAACTTGGAGAATACCAGGCGGGTTTCCGGAAAAGGAGATCCTGTCCGGAACAAATCCTTAACCTCAAACACATTATGAACTACCAAAAGTCAAGGGCTAAATCGTATGTTATCACTTTTATTGACTTTCAAAAAGCATAGGACTCTATAGACAGGGAATCTTGGTAGATTCTTGGTTCTGAAAGAACTAGACCTTGATAACAAAACCATAAATCTTATCAGGGAAATATTAACTAATACATTCTCCAAAGTTCAATTCATGGGAGAACTTTCCACCCCTTTTGAGATTAAAACAGGTGTCCGACAAGGAGATGGACTCTCTCCATTGCTCTAGAAAAAGTAGTTAGAGAGTGGAATGTGAATACACATAGTGGAATCAGACTGGGAACTAAGAACAAAGGCATTAACATAAATTGTTTGGCTTTTGCGAATTACATGGCCTTACTAGATGAGAAATTTAAAGAAGCTAAGGAACAGACTCTTGAATTCCAGAAGCAAGCGTTAAAAATGGGTCTCAAAGTTTCATTTGAAATGACTAAAATATTGACAAACATACAAAAACCACCAAAAAAGCTTCAAGTGGGAGAACAATACATTGAGATAGTCAAAGAATTCAAATATCTTGGGGAATGGATCTGTTGGAACGCCCTAGAGAAAAAAGCTATGGAATCTAGGAGAAATAAAGTTGAATTAGCCTTCCAACTTACCAAAGACACATACAACAATTCCTCTTTGGTAGAATACAAAGATAAGGAATTATCATACGGTAATTAAACCAGAAGCCTTATATGCAGCTGAAACATTATCTCTCACAACCCAGGGCCCACTTGAAAGGCTGGAGATCAAAGAAAGAAAGATATTACGAAAAATCTTAGGCCCCAAATTCCGTAACAACCAATTACTCCACATCAGTAATGAAACTCTTTACCAAAAAACTGAAACACTATCGGACACAATAAGAAAAAGGAGAATTGATTTTTATGGGCACATCCTCCGAATGGACAAAAATAGACTAACCAAAAAAATATTTGACTACTTTCACAATAAAAGAGCCAAACCACTTTGGTTTAGAGAAACAGAGAAAGACATAACAGAACTACAAATCACTGACACTATGCTCATGGACTAAACAGCCAAAACAATAACCAAGGACAAGAAGCAACAGTTCCAAGGCAAAGTCAAATCCAAGCGAACGATCCAAATCTCTGACGAAGAAAGAAAAGCAAGATCACAACGAATGAAGCAATACTAGGCTACGAGGAAGGCACAGAACATTAAAAAGTGATTGATTTAGTGTACCCCAAAGTTTCTGTATACAATCAAGCACATGAAATTTTTCTGATGTAATACTGCACTACTTTAAAAGCAACAGTCTGTGAGTTAATAAGAAAGCCGATAACTGTTCATAAGTTGTTTGTGTTTGAACTTCTTGTCATTATTTTTTCTTCATTATAGTTAGTTTATTATTTAAATATTATGGTTCAAGGTTACTTACCTGAATTTAAATTTCAACAGCACTTTTATTATTTCTAGAATACAGTAATATATTGTTTTAATTTTTTAGTTTAATATTACAATTTAGTTGCCAATATTGTATGTTACTGCTTTTTTATTAAAAATTTTAAAGTTATTTTTTAGTTACGTTATAACGTCTAGTACAAACAAAAATGAGAAAACAATTCATTCAGAAGCACGGAAAATAATAAGCGAACTAAAAAAGTTTTGTAATGAAAAAGCTAAAAATAAAGTGTTAATAATTCAGTTAGCAAAAAAAAAACTATTAACGAGCTACAAACTATGTACACGTGTCAAAACAAGATATATAATATTCAAAGAGAAAGACAAAATATCGAAGAAACCCTCATATAACTACTCCTGACAAAAAAAAAATGAATTAATAACCCAAAAATAATATTATTGGATGATTTTTACAGAAATACAATACATGATTTTTATGTCATCAAAAATACTGTATCAACTTGTCAAAAACTTCTTTCTCGCATTGATATAAAATTTAATTTTCCTTGGAAAAAAAATATCCTTAGAAAAATTTTGAATGATATAGGTTTTTTAATGTCAAAGCAAAAGAACGATGTGATATTATAAATTGGCAAATCTGATATATTCGGAAAATGAAGGTGGATATTTTATAATGATGAAACCTGGACAGACAGTGTTCTAACATTTAATAACTGTTTACAGAGTAATAATGGTACTTCAATGAATAAATGAGGGACAAACAGACTGATTATTTTTCAAGTGAAAGTAAAAATCGTTTTATTCACAATAAACAGTTATAAGTACCAAGGACGAAAGAATAAGATTCCAAGATAAAACCAAAATAAGACCTAAACTTGTCATTTCGGAAGAGGAGAGGAAGAGAAGATCGGAAAGAATGAAGAGCTACTGGGAACAAAGAAAAGTACAGCGCGCAAGAAATGATTGATTCAGCGTACCCCAAAAGAGGGTGAAACGGAAAGAAGAAGAAACAGTTTATGTTTAGAGCAGGTGACTGACACAGGTAGATGAATAGAAACAATTTTTAGAAATGGAACGAAGAAAACGTTTTACCTTATTTGCCTCCCTCATCTGATCTAGTATTTGACAACACTCCAATCATAACTTACAACTAAACAAACTTTCCAGTAAATACTCCTATAAACAAAATGGCTGCTGAATGCAGGAGTTCCTTGTTATTTATTGTTATTTAGTTCTTAAGTGTAATATAGCTATACCTGTTATCTAAATGTTTAATGTATTTTTACTGTTATAGTTTGTTGTTGTTGTTTTTGTTGTTGTTTTCTTCTTAAGTAAAATTTTGTTTAATTTTTTTTTTATATATACTTTCATTTTTCGTGACGACGATGACAACCTGAACGGTTTTTCACCGGGAAAAAAAAATCCTTGTAATTTTAAACTTTGTAAATGTACTTGTATAATCATTAATGAATACAAGCCTAAAGAAATGAAATACAAAATTGTAAAAATTTTAGAAACACATGGTTACACTGTTTTCAGATTACCATCATACATGTTTGTTAAACATAGTTATTTTGGGCCAAAGTCGAGATAAGCTCGGGAAAACGTGACCAGAGAACTCTCTTTGTGTGCTTGATGAACAAATGCACATAGTAATCAGATGTCTACTGAAGATTGGTCACACATGTCAAGCGCAGAAAATTGAAAACAAATACTGGGAAAAAGTTCTAGTCCAGCAAATTCTGATTTAGCAACTGGATTTAAAAGAATGAAATAGAAAACAAAAAAATACGTAATAAGTTAATAATTTTGAATTTTTTTGTTCGTATTTACCTTTTTTGTTATTTTTATTTGAAATAAATTAATTAAAACACAGTACGCTACATAAATATTTCACTTAAATTACAATGTTTTTCTTACAACCTAATTTTGTTTTTATTAATTTCCTGTTATAAAAACTTTATTGGAAAATAGTATTAGCATACTCTTCTGCTATCCTGCTGATAAGAACTGTGAATCACAATGTTTTTATCATTATAGTACGGTTAACGCTCGTGTATTAGCTCCACCCAACACATACCCCACGCAGTCATACTTATTAGCTGAAGACAGTACTTACAATTAACAGAAACTAAGTTTCTAAAGTAGAACTTTGTTCATTTGATAACATACTACAATTTTATACTTCTATTAATTCATCATATATATTATTTCCCGAATCAACATCCCTTTTTCTCAACACATACTATTCGTACAGGCATAAATGAAGTATCTTTAGAAAGATTTTTTAACCGGCTTCTGACATTGCAAACCATTTTACACCAAAATTTATTGTTTGTGGAAAATTTTAATATAAAAAGACACTTTTAACTGTCATAGGCAAAATGGCATCTCGGATGCACATGCGCGGCATCACGAATCAGACAATATTTTGTATATTTTACGAAGCTAACTTACTAATCACGAATAGACAATCCCATTACAAATGCCACTTTTTTGCATAACGTGCTTAGAATAATTTCAATATTACTTAAGTCATTAAACTTATAGGTTATGTGGCCCTACTGAGAGACCCCTATTTCTGTCTGTTGTACAAGCCGGGACAAGCACTTCAAATAGCAAACACATGTTTTGGACACTGTTTTTACACAAATATATTTGTGATTTCTCCTTCCGCCGTGCATTTATCTATTGCTAATACGGACATCATCAAATACAAAGTAAAATTAAAATGACAAAATACAATTACAGGTTATTGTAGATTTTGTAAAGTAAAGTTTGAGGTTATTGTGAACTTTGTGATATACCAGGTAAGAAGCAAACGTAAATGTTCTAACATTTCGCATTTATTTACTTATTTGTATTTGAATATTACTATTTCTCATTACATCTCTCTTTAACAACAGGTTAATGTACATATTACGGTCAATAAGTCATAAATTTTTTATTATTATTTCAAACTGATCACTTTTTTATTTGTTTTTTAAACATGTTTTCCCTTTCTTCTAACTACCTCACCCCAACTACGAGGGTTGATCAAATATAAACGAGACTGACTTTCTAAAAACTTTTCCGTTGGACACTGAACTCTAAAGGGTGGGGTTTCAGGTAGCCTGGGAGGTTTGGGACGGGCGTAGACGGGCAACATTTCCGTTCGGACCCTTCAGTATAAAACTATACAATGAGTGAGAGTGAAGTGCACGTTTCCGTGGAGCAGAGAATTATTATTAAGTTTTTGGCCAAGGAGGGGGTCAATCCGACTGAAATCTTTCGTAGATTGACGGCTCAATACGGGGACAGGACCCTGTCAAGAGCTCGCGTTTTTGCTTGGCACAAGGAATTCGCCGAAGGACGGGAAGCAGTAGAAAACCTCAGGCCAAATGACGATCGTCGGCCGGGAAGGTAATGGCCACTGTATTTTTCGACAATCAAGGCGCCTTTCACGTCGATTTCCTCCATCAACGACGCACAATAAATGCACAATATTATTGCGATGTTTTAGAGGCCGCAAAACAGTCTTTTTCAGAGGGAAAAGGAAATCTAAACCGGCAAGAAACGTCATTCTTCTTCACGATAATGCCCGACCACATTCGCTAACGCTACGAGGCTTAAACTCGATCAAATTGGCTGGGAACCAATGGAACATCCCCATACAGTCCAGACTTATCACCCTGCGACTATCACCTGTTTGGGCCACTCAAAGAGGCGCTTGGAGGCCAGCGTTTGAAGACGATTCTGCGGTGGAGACTTTCGTGCTCCAATGGCTCAATGAACGCCGAGAACTTTTTACGAAGATGGAATTAAAAACTTCCAATCCGTGGGAAAAATGTGTTACTCGTCATGGGAGACTATGTAGAAAAATAAGTTGTATCAAGAATAATTTGTAAGTAAGCAATAAATTTTTTAAAAAATCAGTCTCGTTTATATTTGATCAACCCTCGTACTACTCTTATTCAAAAGGCTGTGTTTACTTAAAACGTTCATAGTGCGAAATTTCGCACGGGCCCCCTGGTTTATAAATACTTTCTATAATAATTACTTATTAAAATTGCATGATTACAAAGAATCTATGGAGTAGGTATGACAGCTTACCTGGGGATATGAAAGTGGCCTAAGCCTGTCATAGTCTTCTTGCCCAGCAGTATCCCAGAGTCCAAGGCTGACTGGTATTCCATCCACAACCATCGGCGCTGAGTAATTGTCGAACCTAACAAATTAAAAATGACACTCATTTATTACCAAACTTGAGAAATTAGGTTGATTTTTAAGTTTTTGTCAACAGCTCCTGCACCAGATTTTTTCAGGAGAGAGCAAACAATACATTTTGTTTGAAATCAAGGATTAGCCTTTATTAAAGAAAATTTTATCAATATAATCAATCAGAGCCTGGAAAATTCTATTTTTTTTGGGGTTTTTCACTAAAAGGTATTAACAATTTTTTAACTGAAACTGTGTTCGAAAAACATTGGCAAATGATATTTACACGCTAAATTTCATCTAAGACGTTCAATTTGCTCAGTTAATAGCAATATGCACAAACAGGCAGACATAAGTCCCTTGTTGGACCTGAAAACATACACGTGTAGTTATTAAGAATATCGACATCAATTATTTTCACAATAACTATACTTTCAAATAATAAAATAAAATGGAGTAATAAAATGGCTATCTTCCTGATGTCTAAAAACTTATGTATATTTTTATACATAGAATAATTTTAACCTTTCAAGTGGGAAACATCTAATGACTAATTTTCAGTCACAAAGGCTCATTTATTTACCATTATGCCCGTTAAATTGTGTATAACTATCTTGTCTTGTCAGTAAAATGTGTCAAAGTATTATTTAAAGTTGTTTCTTATTACATACGAGTGTGTTATTATTGTGTATGATGAATAGATTCTCCCATTCTTGTATTCCTCGGTGGTCTAGTGGATAGCGCACTAGGCTCTCACCCCGAGGGCCCGGGTTCGATTCCCGGCGAGGGCTTGGCATTTTCATACGCTATAAATCATCCCATCGTCTGCATTAGCCCAAGTGTGCACAATAGTCAGACGTTAAACACCAAAAAAAAACATTCTTGTATTCAGATATTTGAATGAGCTATGGTAAAATAAATGTAGAAACATAATAATGCAGACTTATGGAAATTTGAGAATAAAATTAACTTTGCGTCTGACAAGGGCTAGGTGTCAAATTACAATAACAACTTGTGTCACTTGTGTTGAAACAAACCTGATGATATATAAATCTATAATATTTAGAATAAAACTCTAGCTGCCTCGGTGGCCTAGTGGATAGCGTACTAGGCTTTCACCCCGAGTGTGCACAATAGTCGTACGTTAAACACCAAAAAAAAAAAAATTGAATAAATCTGACTACAACAGCAGCCGGCAATCTACTCCATCTTGCACTTTTCACAATTACCTAATTGGTCACAAACAGTTGTCTACTCGTCATTATGCAAATAGCCCAAAGAACAATTTTAGTTGAAGGACTTTTTTCATCACACTTACTTTAAGAGGATATAAAGCTAACTAAACAGAAATATGTATGCCAAGCCAGATTTTCTGCATTTATAAAAATAAAGTAAATGTTTCAGATTGTGTAGGCGTTAATTACACTGAATAAAAATTACAAATATTTGTAACTTGTAATATAGGCTACACAATTTGTTTACAAAAGACAATTATTTAAAGCAGGCTGACAACACACTAAAACATAATAAAAAATAAGACTAAATCATTTTCAAGTTACTCAAGATTAATTATTTTTAAAAAAATTATATTTTTAGTTGTATTTTGTAGGGGAAATATATTCCTCCCAATATGTTACATAGATGCTCAGATAACAGAAAAATCACTAATGTATTATTTACTAAAACGTCAGTCTTTTAGTGTCCATAAACAGTTATATCGCTGTGTTTAAGATGATCGCACAACTACACTACAATCATTCAAACATAATTCACATGAATACTTTTTTGTACATCTAGATCTGCATGTTATCTTATATTGTTGCATGTTGTACTTTTTTGCATGTTATCTGCAACCATCTAAGATTTTTTTTTATTAGATCAGGATTATCAGAAAAGACTAGGAGCGATGCTAGAAAATATTAAATCCAAACTGCTTAAACAAACATGCACATGCGCTTGTGCGCATACACACACACACACACAGGAAATATATACTCACACTGTAGGCACATATTCACCAGGAAAACTGTCAGTAGTATAAGATATAAGCATACAGGTTTTCCCTACTGTACCATCTCCAACTACAACACATTTAATTGGGCGACCAGAAGACATCCTGGCAAAGTATGCGAGAACCCCCAATACACTTCCTAAATTTGTAACAACAGATAATACAAACATATTAGTCACACTACTTATACTTTCAATATTAATGTTATAAATCTGCATTAGTTAATTCTAAAACTGATTTTAAAAATTGTATCACCATAAAATGTTGCCATCTTGATGGACAAGACACTAATACAGATACCTAAATTATATTAGTGTAAAAATATAAACAAATAACCCATATTTAGTTAATAATTAAATGGTTTTAAATTTTCAAGTAGTCAATCTTGAGTTATAACAACCTTGGATATTACATCAATTCAGACGTAGTGTTGCTTTTTCATAAGACCAGACGTGTGTGTGTGTGTGAGACGCACCCACACACACATACACATACACACACACACACACGCACACACGCTCGCTCGCACACACGCACAGACAAAAGAATATTTTTGAGGGTTCAAAAACCAATGGCATAACAATCTTCTGAAAATCAAAAATGAAATAAGTTTTAAAACTGTTATCCATTCATTTCTTACCAGTAATTCATTCCATAATGAGGTATTCATTTTTGCTTGCTAAAAACAAATTACACACATAAGGACATAAAGTCGGAACAACATGATAAGGGAACAAAACCTGAGTCAAAGGCCAGGTTAGGATTGGTCAGTGTCAGTAGCGAAAGTGATGTGCAATAGTTATGACAAAGCGTTTTTTTCGTAACAATTGTAAACTTATGCTCACTAGATTTAGACTATCATTTTTTGTTGAAAATGAACAACTTTTATAAAATTATTTAGTACAATCAGTGTTTTACCAAGATAAAAAAAAAAAAATGTGGAACACTGTATTTCTACACATACCACATTTTCTTCCATTAGCTATTATAACCGACTTTACACAATTTTCATAGTTAAAACTCTAAAACAAAAAGAATAAAATATTTATTTTTTTCTGAATGATATGGTAAAAAATTGTTTGCGCTAAAAACTCACTTTATAGTTTAGCAATTTTTTTTTTAAATCAAACTTTCTGTGTAACTAGATATGCATGCACATACAAGCTATATATTTTTTAAATTTTATTTTAGTAATCAAATTTTATCTGTAATCCAGATTTGTATTGATGTAACACTTTTATTATACACAGTAAAATTTTGTCATACATTATTAATTTCGTTTAACAAACTTAAATATTTTATAAATGTTTTATCCTTTTTTTTTTAATGAATTATAGTAATTGTATAACTAAACAATGTTTGGTAAGAATAAAATCATGTAGTTAGTTTTATTAAAAATAAAAAATAGACAGATAACCTCTAAAAAATTGTTTTAGGGACATTTTTAAATTTATGTGATTCTGTATTCAACACATTTAACACTGTACAGCAACACTGATCACTGATGTTGAGCAGGCAATTAAGAAATTAAGACTTATTTAGACCTTTATTATTTGATTTTGTAAAAAATAAAGTTCACACAAAATATAAATAGCAGTTGTAAAACAATAGGGGTTTAGATTAACCTGTTTTAAAATCAGATGTGAATCAATGGATTTACATATTATTTCAATATTAAGACTTGTGTCTTCCTAAGTTAGGTTAGAAGTTCGTATTTTATGTAGACGCAACATTGACTAGCTGATATGTATGTAAGACCTAATTTTTTTTTTTTTAATTTTGTTCAAAGAATTGTTACTGTTTATTTTGTATTTGAATATAAATTCAGTTTTATACCGCAGGGGGTGCAGACTAGCTGCACCAATTGAGAGGATTTAGACGTTTCTCGCAGTACCCAAGTCTAACAAACACACTTACAACTCGCACATATATTTAGGGAGGTGATTATAGCCTCAATGTGCTTTTCGCCTTAAAATAACAAAAAAAAATATAATCAGTTTTAATGACAAACTTGTTTTTAGGGTTAGTTCTAAGATGTAAATTGTTTATTTTTATAATTTCAATATTTCTTATTGACCAAGCAAAGTCTATGTTTCAACTCGACTATTCGCCATTTGTTTTTTAAGTTTGTTTGTTTGTTATACAGTTTTTGTTAGAAAACACTGTTTTGAAATTTGATAAGAAGCTACCTTGTATAAAGCCTGCACGACATCTGTGCAAGATTTTTTCCCATTCACTTCCATTTGAAGATCACAGCCTCTAATTTACAATAACGAGTGTACACAGTTTTAGCCAAACAAATTAACCGATTGTTTTAAAATTTGATTCAAAGGTACCTTGTATAAAGCCCCATTGATGTATGTGTAAGATATTTTCTTATTTACTTTTGTTTCAAGATGGTGGCCTCTGATTTAACGATGACAAGTGTATGCAGTTTTGTCCAAACGCACTGACCAATTGGTCAGTGAATTAGTGACCAATTGGTTTTGAAATTTGGTATGAAAAGATCTAATATAAACTCCAAATTATGTATGTATATTTTTCCTATGATTTCCATTTCAAGATGCCTTTGAATTAACGATGATGTATGTATGCAATTTTAATCAATGCATTAGCTGATTATTTTGAAATTTGGTCAAATGTACCTTGTATATAACCCGAAAGAGGTATACGTAAAATTGTTTCCCATTCAATTCCACTTCAAGATGGCAGGCTCTGATTCAACACTGAGAGTGTAGTTTCTAGATATTTCCTGTAATACTGGTTAAAGAGCAAACTATCAAATGTTGACTGCTTCATGGAGAAAAACCATAAAATTTCCAATAGTTGGTCCAGTAACACTTTTTGTAAATATTACAGGTACCGGTTAAATTGGCAGGAAAGTTATGAGCACTGTTGTGAAGTGCTCTGTATGTTATTAAGAATATACTGCAAGGTCTACTGCTCTTTGAACTACTAGCATAATGATTCTTAGAACGAACAGTTATAAATTATTACTTTTAATTGTAGCACTCCTATCCTACAATGCTATTATAGTTGCTTATAGTTGCAAAATAAGTGTTGAAATATGAAAGATTTACCATATTACTTAGAAAAATGAGAACTTTTAATAAAAAAAAAAATCAATCAATATCATGGGACACACTGTTCTAGATAATTATAGTACTTTTAACAAAATCATGCCAATTTAAACCATGAGTAGCCTAGCACTTCCACGAAATTTTTTTAAATGTTAGAAATTGTTAGCCACAAGTTTTTACAATAAATACCTGTAGGTACAGTGTGACTTTATGTTTAGTATTTAATACAAGCAATTTGGAACATAAATTAAACAATAAAAGAAAGGGGCAAATGGACTACAGTATTACCTACAAACAATAATCACGAATTTTTTATTAAAAATATATGACACCCTGAATAGGTCACATAAGGCAATAACAAAAATTTCTTGGAAAACAAAAAAATGAATTTTAAAATCACTTTTTCTGTGTTATTACAAAGGCAATAAAGAAAACATGCAGTTCTAACCTACATTAGTCTATATTTGTAATTAACTTACTTCCAATAACCAAACTGCACTTTTTAAACACTATTATTTGGTTATATATTATTTTACTCTCTCTAAAACTTTTTTCATTTCGAGGTGTATTTCATACAAGTGACAGCCACCTGTTCCACAATTCTATATCAATTTCTATATCACTTAGATTTAAACTACTGCATTTATAAACAAATGATAAGCATTAAATGTTTAACAATTTAAATAAAATTTTTATTTTAGCTAACATTCTCTTACAAAATTATACATGGAATGCAGATTTTCATAAACCTATTATTGAAGCAGCTCAGTATAAAAATTTTGTTTTATTTGGAACAAGCAAACAAAGCATCTTCGTAGTGCTTTAATGACTGATTTTTAAAAAAAAACATTAACAAGACATCATTTTTAGTTCACCAAGAAATTATTTGAACATTATGTATGTATATTTTCATACATAGTTGAACAAAAATGTATATTTTCAATTTAAATGTTACTGGTACCATTCATTACTTCGGTAAATGACTTTTCAGTATTTCTGGATATTTTTTTAATTTACGCACTAAAACTCATGCCCAATAGTAATAATACAAAATATAAAAGTGCAGGAACTATGGGAAGTTGTTAAAAAAAAATGAAAATAAAAGTGACTCACATAACCTAACAATTGCTACTGCACTAAAGTAGCTACTGCACTAAAGTAAAAATGGTAATTTAATGTGTGTGATTGATAATAAAAATAAACTTTTTCTTTTTAAAAAATTTAAAGATTCTAACAGTTTTGTATAACAGTATTACTAGAAAAACCTAACATGGTTTTGCATGAAAGTATTATAAGTGAGCCACAAAACCTAAAAATTACTACTGTATGAAAGTAGCTAACGTGTTTTTCATTGTGAAAACGATTAATTAAATGTGTGTAATTAATAATAAAAACAACAGAACCTGTTTTTTTTTAAATTTCCTTAAGAACCTAACATGGTTTTGTTTGTAAGTAATACTGATAATTAAATGCATATAATATGCCTCAGTGGATAACCTTGGCATAATAAATCTAGCATGCTCATGCAATGTAAATAGCAATGATGGTATACTTTAGTTCCATTAAAAATTGCATAAAATCATAATTTATCTTAAGAAATTTAATCTTCCACAGGTGAATATTTCTTAATTGAATAATAAAGTATGTAATAAAAAAAAATATTTGAAAATCATTTACTTGATTAGATTCTTGATATATTACAAATATTAATAGCTACAAGCTATATTCCATTAGTACCAAACAAAATATTAGGAAAAACATGCATTAACAGGATACAGCTATATTTTCATTTTTTCCTTAGTAAAACAACCTATTTCATATGTCTTTTTAATAAACGAGAATATCAAAATGAGGAAAATACTCGAAGATTGAATAAAAGTTTAGATTTAATGTGTATAAGTAATTTACACGGTACTGATGTAAAATACTTTTATTAATTTATCTCATAAATCCAATACTGAACACTAATAATAAATACTACTGTATTAAAGTTAGTAAGTTAACATTGTAATTACTGTTACAGTGGATATAAAACAGCTGTTTTTGGCAAATGAAATCAATGATTATGATTTCAACATTGCACTGGTGACTACATACAATGTAGACAGTAATGTCATCATAAAATAATTTCATTAAGAATTGCATAAAATCACAACATATCATAAGAAATGTAAACTTCCACTGGTTAATATCAGGTAAATTAATAGAAGGGGGAAAATGTTTAATCATGAAAATAAGAAGTGTCTTGCTACCTAAATCAACCTCTCAAACATAAAACAGTTACACCTAATATTTAAATATGTAGACACACCTAATATTTAAAATGTAGATAATAGAATCAAGCATATTATTATTGGTAGCACTTATTGCATTAAAAAATAAAAATATGCCTTGTGTTTCATAGAATCTGGTAAATATGCAGTTTAGGTTGTTTTCAATTTTTTAGTAATTTTTTCGTTAATTAATTAATATTTGGCATATTTTGAAATATTTCAGTGCAAAAATTACAAAAATTGGATCAAAGTCAGAGCATTTTTACAGTTTTTATCACCAAACAACCGTATTAGTTAGGTTCACCACCCAAACACCATGTCAGTTTGGTTACTATATTTTTTTCTTTAAATAAAGGTGTTTTATCACCTTTATCACAGAACAACTGTGTTAGTTGAGTTCACCACCCAACAACCATGTCAATTAGGGTTTTTTTTAAAAAAAAAGGTTTTTTATCACCCAACAACTGTTACTTAGGTTTACCACCCGACAACTGTGTCAGTTAGGTTCTGATTATTTTTTTTATGAAAGATATTTTTATTGTTTTAGCGATCAGAAACACGTTAACTACTTTCACGAGGTAACAGTTTTGAGGTTATGTGGGTCACTTTTATTTTCAATTTTTAACCTACTTCCCATGCATTTATTTTTGATTATTTCTTTTGAGTATGTAATAAAGCGTTTCAGTGACAAAATTACTGAAAAATCAAAAACAACCTACACTGCATATTAAATTAATCACTACTTTAGCATGAGGTGTACAGAAAAATATATAAAATAATTTCTGCGGGTGAATAGCCATTGTGTTGGATAGGTTATGTAATAAAAGAAAAAATATTCAAAAATCACAATTGAAAAAACAACCTACACTGCATAAATATCTATAATCCTTTTAAATTAGGCTACTCTTCTAATTGTAAAGTAATATGTGGCAATAATATTATTTCTAATGAGGTTATAATATTTCAGGTTAGCCAGTTTGGCTATTATAGTGTAAGCACATTAAATATATACATACTGTATAAGTATACAATAAATGTTATTCACTAAATTTGAAAATATATATATTTCAAGTTGTTAACTATATATAGGCTATAAGTGTGAGAGCAGAGTTTAAAAACAATGAAGGGTGTAGCCGGATTTCACTAACAGCAAAGATCTATTATTGTTTTAATATACATTTTTAAATGAACTTGATATTTCATTTATTTAACATATGATCATTACTTACAGAAAAATTATAAGCTAGAGATATGATATTCTTCCTTCTCAAATGCTTTTTCTATCTGCCAAAATATAATATTATTCGGTTTAAATGCATTAATACTCTAAATTTAACACTAAATAAATTTCCAACTTCACTAAAATTAAAATAGTAAAATACAGTATCTGTATCTGTATTCTGTATATCGGGCTTGCACAGATGCAGATATCTGCGTGTGTATGTGGTGTATTAGCAGCAGGTATTTTCGACGACGTACGAAACTGCCGAATGTCACACCGAGCGGGCTTTTCGGTTAGGAATCTTGACAGCCTGAATAATTTGTAGACAACACTCGATCTCGAGGCATAAATTAGGTGTTACCAGCATATCTATAAGTGCTTGGATTGCATGGAGGAAAATATTTTATTTTTCATTATACATGTGTTTAATCCACCTTCAATACGAGGAATATTTTGGCAAAATATTGTTTGCTATATAATAAAAATATTTTTTTAAGGAACTTAATCTACTCGATTATGCTGTTGCTAATTAAACCTAACTCGATTCGGCTATGGTGTTTAATTAAATGCGTTTATTATAATGAAAACACAAATTTTAAGGACTTGATATACTACTCGGCTGTTGGATGTTTAATGAAATAAATGTTATTAATATTTTTTTTTTTTTTAACGTCCGACTATTGTGCACACTTGGGCTAATGCAGACGATGGGATGATTTATAGCGTATGAAAATGCCAAGCCCTCGCCGGGAATCGAACCCGGGTCCTCGGGATGAAAGTCTAGTACGCTATCCACTAGGCCACAGAGGCGGCTAATGTTATTAATAATGAAAAGAATATATATATTTAAAAAAAAAGAACTTTATAACATAACTCGTTTCGGCTGTTCAATTCAGTTGTTACGTATATAACTGAATTGGAGGGCTTTCTCAAAAATTCGTGGAATTTTTTGAATTTACCCTGAACGTTGCTAGTCTGTAAGGATTTCCAAGTCGATAAATGGAAATTTTGTGTAAAAATCAAACATGGCGGAAATCCGACGTTGTCATTAATATCAACCTTCCCGTCAGCAGAGGAACTTTGGCATTTTGGTGCATTCCTTTAGCAGTAAATATATTACAGACAGAGAGTTGATATTGAAGTAGATTACACATATGCATATAATACAGTTGACTGGAATTGTAGCATTTACACTTCAATTACATAATTATGTTTATAGTCCAGCCACTTCAAATGGTCTGCACGGAAATTTCTCGCGCATGTAAGAGAATTCCCTTCCAGCTACCTCAAACAGTCCAATGACACAGAATCTGCCAATCTGAGTATACAAACTGTTACTACTCAGCGATAGTGAAGGAAAAGGAGGAAACTATGGTAAGAGAGTGAGGACCCAACCGCTCACTCACACAATTTTTCTCTCTGTCCTACTTTTGTTCTTAACAGGCCGTTTTTTAAGCAGGTGACCTATAGTTGTGTTAACAACGATGTAAGATAATTAAGTGAGGAAGCGGCGAAAATTATGTGTTCTCTTAAAGTATATATATATATATATATATATATATATATATATATATATATATATATATATATATACATACATACATATATATATGTGTGTGTGTGTATGCACGAGCTCGTGTACCCATTATTGAATGTAATAATTTGCATTACACTAGGGCCGCCTCGGTGGCCTAGTGGATAACGTACTAGGCTTTCACCCCGAGGACCCGGGTTCGATTCCCGGCGAGGGCTTGGCATTTTCATACGCTATAAATCATCTCATCGTCTGCATTAGCCCAAGTGTGCACAATAGTCGGACGTTAACAAAAAAAAAAAAAAAAAAAAAAAAAAAAAAAAAAAAAAAAAATGTAATAATTTGCGGGTAATTTTATTAAATATGGGTAATTATTACGGTTGAGATTGGCTACACTGACACTATTTACTATTCAAAATTTCATTCAATTTAATGAAAATGTAAAATTACTTTTATTGTTTATTTGATAAAGACTGTATTTTTATTATTAAAAAAATATGCTTAAAAGTAACGGGATTTCGTTATTTTTTTAAAAATTACAGTAATATGTCAGGTGTTCTATACGAAATACAATAATACGGTAATATTCTGTTAGAGTAAAAATTTAAAGATTGGTACTAGGGGGAGCTCGCGTAAGTTTCCCTGAATTCGTTGCAACATCGTCGGCCATTAGTCCCCGTGAGTCTCGCGTGATCAATTTTTGATATTATACTTCTAAAACAAATCGCATATTGTTTGGATTATTAGTGAGATATTGACGTTTGATGAATATATATCTTGTAAGTAATTACGTTTTATGAGCTAGATGCGAATATTTTAATCTTTGTAGTTTTTAAGCATTATATATTGTAGGGGAGAGTTAGTTGAGGTTCCTCCGGAAATGTTGTTAGATGTTAGGCCATTTTATCCGTTTATACCCGCGTTCATTTTGGAGTTTATTTAGTTGATTTTACGTTCATACAATGTATTTTCGTAAAGAAAACTTATAAATTCGGAACCTTAAACGATAATTAATAATAGTGGATTCATTAATAAATCTAAAATCATTTTTTATAAACAAATGAATAGGTAGTAAGCAACCTAACCTGTAGTAAATTTTACCTATGTGTAATACACAATAATAATGTAATTGTTTGGTCACTGTGATTTGATAGTGTCTAATAAATTGTTGTGTATGTTAAATGCTAGATCGATCATTATGAAAGCATTCATCAAGTGTCAAAGTAAAGAAAGTTATAGGCCTTATAGTTTTTTTAAAGAAACTAGGCAAAATTTGTTTAAAGAAAAAAATGTAGGCCTGTGCTTTGTAATTTTAGACTAAACTTGTTTGCACCATGTTTTTAAAAGGCCTACAAGTTTATTTAATTTTTCTTAATATCCTTGTTTTAATTTTTAAAAAATTGTTTAATGTTCAGGCCTACGGAACATTTCATAAGCTTAGTAAATTGCAACATTTACTAGGTAGTCATATTCAACATTAAACAAAATTCATGCTGTAAAATATTTTTGGCTAATAAACTTCCCATTCAATTGTGTTCGAATGAGTGTAGGAGCTCTTACTAATGAAGGCAAGCATCACAACATAGGTAGGCCTAAATGAAAGTGTAATACAGGGACTACCCCATGCCAACACACAGTTTCTTCACAAGAATGATGTTTTTTTATATTGTTCCAAATTTTTGCTTAAGGGAATAATGATATGTAGTTCCATAACATTATACCGGACTAGTGTATTTGTGTAAAAATACAGTAGGGGCCTAATTAAATCTAAGTGAATAGAAATCATAGAATAAGTTGATCATCGAGAAAGAATGCCAACACACCTGAAATGAATAAAAGTTGTAAAAAACATAGTTTAAAGAAGAGAAAGTATATCAAAAGTGTATTTGTATAAAACTCTAGAACATAAATACCTAAATTATTGCCAGCCTTCTGTTTCTTGAACCCATATATAAGTTAAATACTGCTTACTGGGTATCTGGAACATAGAATAAAACAAGTATCTCATTATTGTTCCTAACAAACAGTGCCTAGCGGACAATCTATTGTAAACTTTTCTCCTACAGCCCTACTATTCTGCCTCCTATCACGTTAGGTTTTTATATTAGGAACATACAACCTGCTGCAATTCACTGCTTTTGGATTCCACGAGCAGTAAACACCATTTTCACCTTTTCCGAGTTTTCATTCTCCAGATCCACTTCTGCAACTCCCTTTGTGGTTTTTGTTCTTAATTGTTAATTTTCTTTTTCTGACATGTAGGACCCACACTAGTTAGGAAGATGTAATGTCTACCCATACAGAGCCTCGCATGTATAGATTCGGCATATTTGAAAGTGAAGGTCCCCTGGTATCTAAAATTCACATCTACAAGATAAGACCCCCCTCCCTAGCTGTTCCACTTTGACTTAGTTCTGATTACTGAACTGCCAATACACTTTCACTGCACTTTGCTCTTAGCTGCAATCCTAAAGTTTTTGTACCTGAAGTGTTTTCTAGTCTGTCACTTTACAAGGATGACAGCGTTATAAATGCTGAGCACTACTGTTTGTCATCAATAGCATTCTTTTTGCAAAAAGAGAATAAACAATATGAAGTTACTCCAGATGCAAGTAACTTAATAAGGGTAAATTTATACAGAAAAATATTTTTTCTGGAAAAATTAAAAATAAAACTTTTTATAAAAAGGGTAGATCAGAATGGTTTTTTTCTTTTTGAATATGTTTATACTGAATTGTGCTTAAACTGACATTTTTAATATAGATGGGCAGTGTACTTATACTGGCCAGCTATATTAAAAATGTCATATCTCTGCACTATATAGATTTGGCTGGTGCGCACGCACGCAAGTGCGCGCGCACACACACACACACACACACACACACACAATACATGTACAGAAACATTTCCTTTTATCAGAACAGCTGGAACAACAATTATTATTTTATAATACAGTACTACATATAGTTATTAGTAGCCTAGTACTGTTATAAGTGAGAACATCTATCTTTTTTCTTCTTTTTCAGAGTATTAATTTCACAAAATATCCTTCAGATGAGTGCAATGCAGTGGGAAGAAGGAACTCGAAATGTTTCTTCCAAGAAAAGTAAAAAACGTAAAGACGTAGAAGAAGATCAGCCTATAGTTATTGAAGAAAGTCATTACAGGAAGGAGAAAAATAAAAAACGTAAATAGAAATTTTATAGTTGGCATAAATGAGAAGTCTTTCTGGTCTTTATTCATTATAATACTGTGTAGAATCTATTAACAAGTGTAACGTAAATATAATACAACATAGAAGTATCCACTGATAAAATTTTTATTAGCTGTTTTTAGTCTCATCAAGTCTATGATTCCTAAGTCAAAAGTCACTTTCTTGCCTCTTATTATAATTACGTATGTCCTTATTAATAGTAGAATAGAACTAGATAAGAATTTTAGGTAATAACTTGTGCGAAAGTTACATATACAATGGAGTATTAGTATTCCGAATTCCTTTAGAGTGTTTTTACACTTCATTGAAGTGCGGTACAATCTGTAATAATTTCAATACTTTATGTTATAGTTTTAACGGATTTAAGCAGTGGGCTGTTTAAAAAGTAGTTCAACATTGATTTCATTAATGTACATAACATTCCTAAAAATTAATGTAAAAAATTTCTATAAATGTCTCTTCTAATGATGAATGAACTTTCCATTATCGAAGAAATCCAACTGATTTTAAGAATTCTTTAAATTTAGCTTGGAACTGGTAAATGATATTTTTACACATATTAGCATATTGTTCAAAAGCATGATTTTTTTCACTTCTTTTTAAGAAAGTTTACTTCCTTGTTATCTGCAATTTAGATTATCCACAAAGATCCAATTTTATTTCAGGTAAAAAATCTATTAGGTTTCAGTTGATCACCTAAAATTGTGCATTATTTAAATGTATAAAACTAAATACTGTATGGCATAAAGCTGTTGTAACATACATATTACATAGCCAAGTGCAGGCTTAACACTAAAACAAATGTTAGGGCAAATTTTAGTCAGAGGTACAGACACAAGCACTGTATTAGCCCAGCATTGTAAACATAGCACAAAATATGGGAAGAGGTTTTGATATAATAAACAAAAGCAGTGTAGAAAAAATGTTTATTAAACGATTGTCAGTAGTTAATACTGGAGGTTCTAATATTGTGTCATTAACACAATTGCCAATTCTGTATCTGAGCCGTATTAATTTAATACTTTGTCCTTTTATGTTCCAAAACAAAACCTTTAACCGGTTTGGGTGTTCTTGTCTCTGGGTTGAGACACGTTGAAAATCCTGAAAAGGACGATTTGTTAGGCTCTCACTTCGACTCATGGGACTTTCACTCATTGGAAAGCTAATGCTGGTGTTCAGTTCACTGTACAGTATGTACAGCTATCCAGGGGCAGGATGAACATCCCAAGGAGAATCGCCACCTTTGGTGCTAGAGCACGTACTGGCCACCTGGTTACGCAGAGCTACCTGTGTAGATTCAACCTTGCAGATTCTCCGGAGTGCCGGCTGTGTGAGAATGGTGAGGAAAACCTGCAGCATATTCTTCTTAGCTGCCGGTATCCAGTCCTGCATAGAGACATTCTTAGAACGAAGGTGACAGGAGTGGAAGAGATTTTAAAGGGGACGAAATTCAGGACTCTCGCTTTCCTTGCCTACCATGGACACCGGGCCATCGGCTATACCTGAAGCCGGAAGCCCGTTGGAAGAAGTAAGAAGTATTAACACAATTGCCAATGAAGAGCCGATATCGTAAAACAAAGTAGATGTTGACACTTCAAAGCCAATTTCTCAATAAAAATATTAATTTTTTTTTCTGAAAATGAGTAATAGCAACTTTGAATTGGATCCTTGAGTAGAAAGGCAAAGTTAGGACAATTGTCCTCTTATCCACTAAGTATACTTAGTCCTCTTAGAGGATTACAGTTTAAAATATGCATTCATAGTTTATTAAAGCCTTTAAAAAAATCTGTGATTACATTAATCAGAAGTAGAAACAGAGTTTAATAACACAATGTTTTTCTCCTGCTTATTGTAGTATACTGTACAGTATTAATGTTATTGCACCAGGATATGTCAGTATGTACTATATTAGTGATTTTGTATCGTTAACTTACTATTCTGTAATACCGCTCTGAACCAGTGTTTTTATAATGACTCATAGTTTTGTTATCCTCAGAATATTTTATGAACCTAACCTGTGCGGATAACGAGGTATTACGTACTGTAATCCAAAATTTTGTTGAGCAAAATGCATAGATTATTTTTTTGTATGATTTCTATAAATACTAGGAGATGCGCAGTGAATCAGATGTTTTTGAACCACTTAATACTAAGTAGATGATCAGAGGCCTTTTCAATAAGGTTATTTTGTCAGATGGAATCGAATTTTTTTTATTTAAAGGCAGTTAGATACTTTTTTCAAGTGGTCAGTACTAGAGGTGGGCGTTTCTGCTATTTTTACAAAACATCAACAAACTGTTTGTTTGGGGGAAAAAAAGCTGCTTTTTAAAGCAGTTGGAAAACAACAGGTTTAGAAAACTGAAACTCAAAATTGTATTAGCAGCTAAAACATAAAGCACATAAGTTCAGTTTTCTAAGTCTACTTTTTCATTCCCACTGCCACCAAGTTCTTAACTGTTTTTGGATATAAAACATTTAGAAAGGATAAAAATAATCCTTACAAGTGTAGTAATAATTAAATTACCTTATCAAAACGTAATAATTACGTAAGCCATTTTATGTACAAAATGCAATGAATTTCTAATAGAAGCATTCTTTTTTTTTACTTAAAAATTTAATAGTCCTTTGCATATTTACCAAAATGCAAACGATTTATGTTTCTACGTTTATTTTACCATAGCTCATTCAAATATCTGAATACAAGAATGTTTTTTTTTTGGTGTTTAACGTCTGACTATTGTGCACACTTGGGCTAATGCAGATGTTGGGATGATTTTATAGCATATGAAAATGCCAAGCCCTCGCCGGGAATCAAACCCGGGTCCTCGGGGTGAAAGCCTAGTACGCTATCCACTAGACCACTGAGGCGGTTAAAATCTAGGTAAGGATAGTTTCTGAGTTGAAATAAAAACATTAAGTGGACTGGAAATTTTTTCATAACTGTTAAAATTATAGGATGAAAGTAACCAGGTTTTAAACGTAGGTAATATAAAAACAATTAGAGAAATATCGATTACCAACAATAGTAGGGTATCTGCACAGCATTGCTGATGACATTCAAATATTTGCACAGCAAATGTTCTGCGTCAATAAGTGTAATTTTCTAAATAGTTAATTTAAAGAAAAATCATTTAGAAATTTTAAAATCCTGTTTTGAAATGTTTTCCAACCTTCTGCCTAACTGTGTTAACAAGTTTAGATATCTGTGTGCCATAGTTTTGGCTGTACATTATGTATATACACATGTATGTACAAACACACACACACACACACTTATCAACTTTATTAATATAAGATTATGACTAGCATTAGAACTTTGCTGATAGAAATGATAAAAACAAGCGAGGTGGCAGCATTTGAGGTTTAACAAATGTAAAATCCACATGGCAATTAGAAATGAATCTGAATATCATGAGCCAGTGATGTTTCACTTTTAATACGCTTGGCTACACTCACTCTCGACTGAATGACGGTGGGAACGTCTACAGGATCCACGGCAAGCAGCAAGCAACTTTGAAAACAAAAATCTGTTTCAACAGCAAGGCTGCAGCATAAATAGATATTAGAAGACCATCTATTTCACTTCTATCATTACTTTTCACTACCATCATACTGATTTAAAATTTGTAATAGTTTTTTTTTTGCTTTATTTAACAGGTAAAAAACATTTGAAGGAAGAAGAAATTGATGATGAGATAAATGAAGATGAAGTTAAAAATGAGTTTGATGAGAACGAAGAACATATTGGAGACAAAAATGAAGCTCATGACGCCATCCCGGCTACAGGTAATATAAAACTATGATGTATACATTTTGTGAATCCATGTGGACCTCTTACATTATAACTACCTACAATCAATCAACTTGTATTAATTTTGTAATAATTCGAATCTTGGGAAAATGAACCATTTGTGATCAGTTGAACGGTGTTCAGATCTTCCTCTCAGCTCTGAAGTACGCACTTAGTGGCCATTTTGTTTTTGCTGATGAGGTTGTCAGTGTAAAATAACATTCTGTCATCTCAGCATGGATGGACCACATGTAATGGTTCTTATTATTATATGCTGTACCTCGACTGTCCTACCTGTAGTGGCCCAATGTTCCACTACTATTTATTTTTCCTTATAAATTCTAGTTAGGGCCAGTACACTTGGAAAGTGATATAAATCTATCGGGGGGGGGGAATAATTTGATCTAAATGAAAAAATCATTGACTCAGATTTTGAAATTGTATGTATAACTGCTATTTTATTTATATTGTCAGTCATTCATGCTATGTGTCTACACTTTAAATATTTAGGTAACATTAATATAAACCATTTTTCTTAATTTTGTTTTAAATTAGTTCATTAGATTAAACTATATTTGCTCTTTTTAATTTTTGACTAGTATTAATATATACACACACACACACACACACACACACACATATATATATATATATATATATATATATATATATATATATTATTTGCGCATAGACCCTGTTGGATCACGCAAAGCACTCCGACTCATGTCTTGTTCCTTGTAATCCTCCAAACTTCCCTCATCCTGTCCCCATGGATGCTCTTCCGCTCCTCCGTCCATTTTACCCTTGCTCTCTTTGGGATTTTATTCTCTGGGACCTTCCAACCGAGCATCTTTCTCCTGTATGCATGCCTATCCTCAACATCTGTTGAGTCTATTCCTGCATCATGTAGGTCTATTCTGACTTGTGCGATCCACGACGTTGTTGATTTGACACCTTGTATATACTTAAGGATTCTGTTGGCAAGTCTCGTTGTTGGGAGTCTACTGATGTGTCCATAGAACCGAAGCCAGATTTCTGATATCTGCTGCCAGGTTCGATATCTTCTCTGTGGTCTTCCAGGAGTGCAACCTGTATCCATCTTCTGTTAATCTCGGACCAAGAATCTTCCTTATATATATATATATATATATATATATATATATATATATATATATATATATATATATATTGTAGAGTTACATTGTTACTGCACTTCTTTATGTTTTTCGCAACTTAATATCGAATTGATTTAAAATGTACTCTCTCTTTATTTGTTTCACCCAACTTTGGGGTACACTAATTCAATCACTTTTTAATGTTCTGTGCCTTCCTCGTAGCCCAATATTGCTTCATTCGTTGTGATCTTGCTTTTCTTTCTTCGTCAGAGATTTGGATCGTTCGCTTGGATTTGACTTTGCCTTGGAACTGTTGCTTCTTGTCCTTGGTTTAAAATGTACTATTACAAACAATTTTATTAAAAAAATGATTGTTATTAGTCTGTGTTTGATATTTGAATTTTGTACTGTTTAAAATTAATTTAATTAGATTACCATATTAGTTTGCCATTTTGTTTTTTAACACTTCAGTAATAATTTGTAATAATGTCGAACTAACGCAAAGATTGTTTTATATATAATTAATAATAATGCATTTCAAAAAATTATGCTTAATTTTGTAAATAAAAGTGTTAATTAAAAATATTTTCCCACATATTTACACAACTAAACATAGGTCTTTTTAAGAATAAAAAAACAATACAATAAAAAAATATAAACTTACAGTATTTAAGAACTATTAATGTCTATATCAAGAAATATTACATGATTCAGTGACAAAAATATTAATTGGAAAATTTTATCTGCAAACTGTTATATTAATCGATAAAACTTATTGATTTTAAAAAATGAATATAAATATGTATGTTTTAATTCCGGCCATGGACTGACATAAGACAAGCCTAGTGACCTTCACGTGTTGTGGGTATGCTGTAGTAAATATTTATCCCATCTGATTCAACAGCCACTCATAGTGGCCTTTCAAGAGTAAAGGGTTAAAAAAATTATAATTAAAACAATTGACAAGTAATTGTTGATTTATGCACTATACAAAGAAAATACAAAAAAATATGGGTTACAAGAAAAGTGGCTTCTCAGTTATAACGAATTTTCTTATATAAAGGAAATCGATGCTGTAGAGCAAGCCACAGTATATGAAGGGTTCATAATTAGTTAGGGTCAAAAGTTACGTCTCTAGACAAGGCCAATAGTTATTCTGTGGTACCACAGATCAGTATAACAGCTGGCCGTAAAAATCACTTGATTCCAGAGGGATCTGTCATAATTAGTTACTTTACAATTCCTTATTTTCGTACTCCTTTCATCCTACTTTTCATCTCTCCTTACTTAATTCAACCGATGGTTGTGGTCTTCATTTTCTTCTCAAGTCTGCTAATATCCTTATTAACAATCCTGCACTTCGTTATACTTTCGCTAGAAACGTATTTTGTATATTTCCTTCATACTTGGTAAGACATTATTTCAGTGATTTATCAACAGTGCCTTACTAAATACCTGGAACTAACCACTGTGCTCTAAATCGAATAAAATCGTGTTATGATTTTTCTTAGCATTAATAAAAAAAATCAAAGTGGAAAGTGGGTGGAGTTCTTTAATGTGACCACTTATCACTTGTATCACTGGCGAATTTTAGGTCTAAAGCTAATATTTTGCCACAATATAAGATTGGGTTGGTAAACTAGGTGGAACTTCACTGTAAAACAAAATGATTTGTCATGACTTCAGAACATATTTGTAACTGGATATTCTCACCAAAATATCAGACGAAATAACTGAAGTAGCAGAAGTTTTTATACCATATATAAAATAAACGTATAACATATGATGGACAAAAGAGTTGCGTGCAATTAGAATAGAAAAAAAGGTTAGGTTAGCTCCAAATAGATGTCAACATTATAGAATTTAGTGTAAATCAGCAAAGCAGGGTAACATTAAGGGTTAGAAGAATATGTTAAACACAAACATCGTACTTAAAACATTTGACGAAAGAAGAGATATCTCATGCAATCTGAGACAATTGTTTAGTCACATCGATATGAGACATAATACCTGAAATAGAAGGCATCATTAAGGAAGATCAAATAGAAAGTTACAGATAGCATCAAGTAAGGTTTTAGAAGGTGTTTTATGTTTATAACAATAAGATTTGCATAATTAGGAAAAATTAAGTATTATGATTCTTTATGTGTTTGTTGTTGGTGGAATTCCAGACCGTTATTTATTGTTTTACCATATTTTGTCTTACTGATCAAAATGTTTGTGCAAATATGTTTTTAAATAAAATAATAAGTTGCTTTGTATGTGTTTTTTAATTATATTATAAATTCTTAATTTAAAAAAAACATGTTTTAATTATAGGTTTAGGCCTGTACAAGTTATTTATTTTTAATAATTTGTGACTGTCACTGATCAAAATTTAACATTTAATATCTAAGAATATTTTCACTATGTCATATTTATTATTTTTTCTATTATATTTTTTATAATTATGCATTATTAAAACAACTGTTAAATTTCAAAACCAGAATGGCCGAAAGATCACATTTTAGAACTTATTGAGAAAATGGAGCAACAGATCCCTGAGAAAGACAACTTGCGATATGCATCACGAGCAGAAAAAATTGACTGGTCTAAGGTAAGATTTAATTTTCTCAATTTAAGTTAATACATACTTTTTTCTTGAACACCAAGATGTTCTTTTTGTTGAATTTGGCATTTTGCACTTATTTAAACTCTAACCAATAGTGTGATCTGCCTCTAATCATCTGACCAACTTGAGTGTGTTTCCAATGTCTGTAGTTTCACCATCATTTGAATACTGGCAGGCTTGTTCTCTACTTCTGGCTCATTATAGTGTTACACAGTAGTGATGGGCAAAAGCGCTATTTTTGTTTAGCAGCTAATTCTGTTAATGCTAATAAGAATTAGCAGTTAAAAATAACAGGTACAACTGCTAACTGCTAATTTTCTAGACTGCAAACAACAACCTTTTCAGGAAAATGCAGTTTAAATAGTATTGTCACATTACTTTATTCCTTATCTTGGCAGCTGAGATAAGCAAACACAGTGAGGGTGCAGTTGACATGTTTTGTCCTACCCTTCCTGCACTGTTAATTTGTCTATAGGATTTGTGAATAAATCTCTGATGATAATGAGAAATACAATGAACATGCTAAGTTCAAAAATGCAATTAATTGTGTTAATTAACCAGAATTTGTTTCTGAGGCATCTAACAATGAATAACATGTCTTCACAATTAATCCTCATCCAGTTAAAAGAGCATTGTTTATATAACTGTGATTGGGGCCTGTATAACAAATAATTAGATTTGTTTTTTGAAAGGTGTGCCCTCTAAATAAATTATATTCTACAAATTAATTTTTTTATATAATTTTATTTAAATAACCTAAATTCAGTATTTTCCTTACAAATGCATGGTTTCATACGCTGAACATTGTGCTTTCGAGTTATATGAAATTTTTTACTTCCACTCGAATATGGATTTTATTTGTTGTAATCTGAATTTCCGATAATTGGGTGTTCGTTAAACAAAGGTCGACTGGACTCATGTGAAAGATTATTACAATCTTAAAATATTCATGCACCAAGTATATGTTTTTTTGAAAAGATGCGTAATTGTTAGTGGGATGTGTGTGTGTGTATATATATATATATATATATATATCAAGCCGCCTCGGTGGCCTAGTTGATAGCGTACTAGGCTTTCACCCCGAGGACCCGGGTTTAATTCCCGGCCAGGGCTTGGCATTTTCATACACTATAAATCATCCCACCGTCTGCATTAGCCCAAGTTTGCACAATAGTCAGACGTTAAACACAGAAAAAAAATACAAAAAAAATATATATATATCACATTACCTGCTCTATTGAGAACATTAGAGTAAAAAATAAATTCTAGTATTTAACACACCATTTTCTGTTATTAGTGTTTCCCCAGGCATTTAATTTATATTTCTGTACATTGGCATCGTTAAGTTGTAAGCTCCAGTTGGGTTTTTTCAACACTGTCTTACCAAAGGTAAAAACTTCATTAAAAGAGTTTAAACACTCTGTTCACCAGACACCGATTTCATCCATGAAATTTCTGGAGCACTATTGTGATCAGCTGCATACTATAATACGTCCATTTTCCCAAGGCAGAAATAGTAGAAATGCTGACATATGATCAGTGCCTTTTTGCCTGTTAGAAGTGGTACCATTTAGGCAAACTTTCTTACTTCTATTAGTTCTAATAAAAGGATTGTAATCATTCTCAAAATCATTCTTTTTGGAGTTATGTGTACGTGGCCCTAGTAAACATTGGCTTTTTATGTCCAAGTTCATCGCTTAAACAACACAGGCACTGAGTTACACAACCTAGTTCTGTTTACTAACACTGAAGAACATCCTTGCTAAATTCCCGAACATCTCTCCGGCGTTCAAGCGGCCTATGCCTGTGAACCAAGTTACATTTCTCCTCAATTGCTTCTGATTGGTTCGCAGTGCTTACGTACCTTAGGTGTAATGTATGTTAGCTTAATACATTACCGCCAGTACACCACATCTCATCTCCTGTACAAAAAGCTTTATTGTGATAGGTGCGTTCTTTCTCTGGTTTTAACAACGGATTTCTGGGAAATTATGGTTCTCATCATAATTGAGTATAAATACAAGGATAAATAAAAAATAAAATCGAAAATCCTTTGGCGTAATATTGAGAAGGATCACCCATCACAGAAAAACAGCCTACTAACACTCGGAACTACTCTACAAGGCACAATTTAGGAATCCGGCCAACTTTAAAGAAGACACGTAATTCTTATTTACCAATACAAACTAGAAGAGTGCTGTGCTAGCCTGCAACCAAACTGGTAAAAATGCCCGGAGTTTTACTATTTCTCCTGTTAGGATTTAGAAAAAAAATTAGTTTTTGGTTGCTGGTTTTGAATATGATAATGAGGTCACAGCCAAAAAATGAACACTATTGACAAAAAGAAACATAGGCGAAATTACGAAACTGCTGATGTACTGCCTGTTGCAATAAGCAACACGGTATGTAGAACAGCAGTTGAAACAAAAGCATGGGGAAGAGGTAGGGCGAGGACAGTCGATTCCGGCGGGGCCGGAAAGTCGGTTTACTCCGGGTGACTTTTCTGTGAAGACTGTGTGGCTTTTCTGTTCCAACTGGGCGGTGCCGAGAAGTGGCAAATCGGCACTAAAAATAAGTAGACGATTATTTAGCGTACACTTCTTCCCCCTTTTATTATTTTGGTTTAAAGGGATTAATACATATTTTGGGGAATGTTTCATTTCACACAAGACAGTAGTGTTCATTCTTGGGGTTGCCACCCACAATATTTGTAAGGTAGAACATATCAAATGATTAAAGGTAATTTTTATAATGAACCACCGATAGAAAATTATTCCAAGGAACCCGTAATCCTAGCACTCCGAGAGACTACAACACAAGTTCCCTTTGATATTTTTTGAAAAGTTAGTTTTGATGTCAGTACAAGGATCAGCATCTGTGTGATGACTCTGGATTTTTCTATTTTTTTTTCAGTTCTATTAAAGCTACAGTTGATTCTGATTTGCTTCAAAATTGTTTTGCAACTTTTCCATGACAACATGCAAACTCCTTCATTTATTTTCTGGTAGTAATTATTTTCACTTGCATGCATGACAATCGACTCATTGTTGCTAGGTTGAACGATTGTACTATCAAGCAGTCTAGTATGTAACCCCAGTTTTTGACCTGTACTTTCTGTAGAATTTCCATCCAAATCCTGAACAGTAAAGGGGCTGATAAAGGTATGCTGGTGTCGCTAAACAGCTACTTTCACCAAATAATCTATGTTCAACGATTGAATACAATTTCAGTACAATTTCTAATACATTTAAATATTATAAGTACATATAATTTAACAAAATAAACTGTATTTGAATAACTTAATATTGGTTTCATTTATGTATATAAAAAATATTTATTTTCTTATTGTGTCTTGTGTTATTCAGGTCCAGTTTGGTTCATATTCAGCGGAGGATTGTTATAATAAATGGAAATTCATAAACAAAAGGATACGCAGCTACAGGTTACTAAATGAAGTTTTACAAGATGCTAAAGTGTGGGCTGAAAAACCTTGGAGCAACTTTTATGGCAGAGGCAAGAAGGTACAAATTTATTGCATTACACACTCAATATAAAATAGCTAGGTGAAACTTGAGGTATAATAAATAAAAAAATAGTCTTTTGAAACAAGAATAGTAGCCTAATATAATAAATTAATTTACAGTAAATGTTGTTGTTGTTTCCTATGACTAGCTCGGACTCCAGTCCATCAGCATCCTTGCCTCCCAATACAGTCGAGTGAAGCTCTTCTGTCGTCTCGAATCAGCATTCAATCCAGGGCATGTCAGCAGGTGTTCCTTGTTCATATTTGAGTTCGTCTCTTGGCACAGAGGGCACATTTCAGAGGAGTAGACTCCAATGTGCTTCAAGTGGGTGGCGAGGCAGTCATGACCTGTGTCAAGACGGAACTGTGCCACTGACTGTCTCCTTGCTTTTTCCTTCAGTCTGTCCCATTCCTCGTCTATATTGTCCCAGCGTTTGCCTTTTGCTATGCTCTTCATTTTTTCCATCTGCTGTTTCTTCATTGTACTTTTGAGCATGGCTTTTGCCTTATTTGGATTGGGCAAATGTTCGGGTTGCGGTAGGAGTGAACCTTTCTTTGCCAGCTCATCTGCAGCCTCATTTCCTGGCACACCTACATGAGAAGGGATCCATTGGAATACTATATTTCTGCTTAATTTTTTAAGCGTTCGTAACATTTGATTTATTTCTTTAAGATTGTTGCCCGCTGATGATGATAGGGCATGCACTGCTGCCTTGGTATCTGTCAGTATTACACAGTTTTGGTGTTTATGCGAAGTATTCAACAGAAGGAGAAGAGCCTTAGTTAGATATGGCCTCCATCTCGGCGTCAAAATTCAACCTGTTCAGCCCAACCAGGTAGTGGAGGGAGAAATGAGGTGTGTACACTCCCGCTCCAGTGCTTCTGTCGTCATACTTGGATCCGTCTGTGTAGATTCTCAACCATTGTTCAGAGGGGTATCTTTCTTCTATTGAGGATATGGCCAGTTGTCGGAGAAGCGATGGGGGGCATTCTCTCTTCTTAACTTCCTCAACCAAAGACAAATTTATGTCTATCTCCATAAGGTGAATTGAGTTAGTTGGTATGGTATATGGTTCTGTAATGGATATCTGTTTATTGCTATTGAGGTATTCTGATATTAAGGAAATGGGATTTTTATGGTTTTTTTAATGTGTTGCTTCTGGAAGCAACATCATGGGATTTGGTCCATGATGTAATTTACAGTAAATTACACATTATAAATATCAGAAAAACTGTTATTATTATTAGTGTTTTATTTTTTCATGAAACAAATGGGTTTCACTTTTTTTATTAATACTTATTCATCAGCAGCATACATATTATATGTATGCTTGATTTAAAGTTTGGGTATTATTTCGATGATAGGTCGGTTTTGAAATTATCTCTGAATATTGAAAATTTCTTTTTAAAATATGTGTCAGCGTGTTTCACAAGGACTGTTGGATTCTTTTTGTTCGTGATACTTGGAAAAGTAAAACGCAACACATTCTTTTATTTGTTTTTGATAAGCTAAATGTTCTTTTTGTTATTTGAACACTACTACCGCTAATATTATATTAATTAATTCAAGTTTCTTGTTATAGGGAAAGCATCCGGATCAGCCGAATCGACCACTTTCATCGTATATGTTGTTTTACATGAGGAAAAAAAACAAAATTGCCAAAGCAAATCCTAATCTCAAAATGGTAATTATATATTTGTTTTTTCTATAATAACTAAACAATAAGTTAACTACTTTTATAAATAAGCTTAAGTTGGAAAGATGTTCATGCTTTACAGTAGTGCTTATGTAAAAAGAGTAACAACTTAATCTGTAGTACTCATGCACTTACATTGCATTGGCCCTGAGTAGCCCTAGAAGCAGACGTTATGAACATGTCAAAAGAACGTGTTTGTCACATATTAAATCAACATTTAGACATGAGAAAGCTGTCCGCGCGTTGGGTGCCGCGTTTGCTCACGTTAGACCAAAAACGTGTTCGAATGAACATTTCCAATGCTCTGTTGGCGCAGTTTAGGCACAATAAATCCCAATCATTAATTACTGTAGATGAAACTTGGATACACCATTATATGCCCGAAACAAAAATACAGTCCAAACAGTGGACTTCAAAGGGGGAACCGGCTCCAAAAAAGGCAAATACTGTTTTTTCGGCTTGGAAAGTGATGGCGACTGTTTTTTGGGATAGTCATGGAGTATTTTTAATCAACTATCTTCAAAAAGGAAAAACCATTACAGGAGCATACTACGAATCATTATTTGACAAGCTGAAGTCAGAACTTGCAGGAAAACAGTCACTTTTGCAGAAAAATAAAATCCTGTTTCACCAAGACAACACACTGTCTCACACCTCAGCGGTTGCCATGGCGAAAATCCACGAATTACGGTTTGAACTGCTTGACCATCCGCCTTACTCACCAGATCTAGTCCCAAACGACTTCTTTTTGTTCCCTCATCTAAAAATTGCGCTCGGAGGACAGAGATTTTTGTCAAATGAAGAGGCAATCACCTTCATGAACAATTATTTTTCAGAGAAAAATGCCGAGTACTATTTGGACGGGTTACAGAGATGGGAGCATCGCTGAGAGAAGTGTGTAGAGGTACAAGGAGACTATGTTGAAAAATAAAAAAAAATTTCTGAAAAAATGTCTTGTATCTTTGTTAGGTCGGAAACTTTTCAGGCCACCCTCGTATTAAATGACCTAAATAAAATGAATAGCATTGCTTCATTAACAGGTCATACAAGTATTAAATGTAGCTATAATGTTTATTTTGACAGAAGTCCATAATGACAAGAAAAGGCCTACATGCTTTTGCAATGATATTACTTAGGAAGATAGGAAGATATAAACAGTAATCTATATATATATTGCATTAAAGATTAGTGTGTTATAGTAATTAAATACAGCCAGTGTTATAATTTGAATTATTTTATTTATATAATTCATGTTTTTAATATTTAATTTTGGATAGAAGTTTCATGAAAGTTGTACTAACCTTTTTACTTTTCGTTCTTATACAGCAAGTAATGTTATAATTACCATATATTTCATAGGTCACTTTGAACATTGTCTATAAAGAGGTGCTATAACACTGTTTTACTTCTCGCTGTACATTGTTGTATGTTTGTTTCTTTACCCCATTAACTGCGAAAGGTCGCAAGGGCCTACTAGTATTTAATAAAAGATTAATGATCTCGTTGATAAATCAAAATAATATTAATTACTTTTTTGAAATATTGCAACAGATGAACACAATAATTTATTATTGAACACAACACACTACAAATGTGTACATAAATTGCATACAAAATATATTTTTAAAGGAACAGAATTACTTTATTAAAATAAGCTTAGTTTAAGGTAGGGGTCTGTGGGCTGAACCCCACAGATTGGGCCGGGTCAGATTTTTTTTCGGCACTCGGGCTTTTTGGATCGGGTTGGAGTTAAATTTCCTTGAACACCTGTGCCCTCTGACCAAAATGAAAATTTTGTTTGGGAACTTTTTTTATGAGTCTTGGAAGTTGTGAATCAGTTAATATTAAGTACTTTTAGTCATAACTACACACAGTTATTTTTAAAATCTAAAAGCCGCCTCGGTGGTCTAGTGGATAGCATACGAGGCTTTCACCCCGAGGACCCGGGTTCGATTCCCGGCTAGGGCTTGGCATTTTCATACGCTATAAATCATCCCATCGTCTGCATTAGCCCAAGTGTGCACAACAGTCGGACGTTAAACACAAAAAAAAAAAAAAATTAAATCTAAACTGATGAGCAGAAATCAGAAATAATTTAATAAGTTTTGTTTACTTGCAGACAGAAATATCGAAGATAATTGGAGAGATGTATAATGCCTTACCCAAGTACAAAAAGGACATGTACGTGCAGAGAGCCAAAGAAATGCAAGATGTATATAAAGCAGCTTTAGACAATTTCTAGTGAGTGGTTGCATTATACTTAATCTTTTAGTAAGTTTAATATTCAAGACAGTTAAAAGTCTTTTGAGAAGCTATTTTAAAACTTATGCAATGAAATCCCAACAACATATCTTAGTTTCACATGTTACCCAAAATGCATAACAGTATTATTTTGGTATACCTGTAATTGCAGGATGCAATTCATTGACCGAATTTTATATTCAATATTTCTTTAAACATCAGAAACACTGATCACTTCACTGTTAGGCTCACAATACCACAGCCTCTACCTCTAACACTATTCTAGGCTATTTCTATACACCCAACAACATATCTTAGTTTCACATGTTACCCAAAATGCATAACAGTATTATTTTGGTATACCTGTAATTGCAGGATGCAATTCATTGACCGAATTTTATATTCAATATTTCTTTAAACATCAGAAACACTGATCACTTCACTGTTAGGCTCACAATACCACAGCCTCTACCTCTAACACTATTCTAGGCTATTTCTATGCACCCAACAACATATCTTGGTTTCACATGTTACCCAAAATGCATAACAGTATTATTTTGGTATACCTGTAATTGCAGGATGCAATTCATTGACCGAATTTTATATTCAATATTTCTTTAAACATCAGAAACACTGATCACTTCACTGTTAGGCTCACAATACCACAGCCTCTACCTCTAACACTATTCTAGGCTATTTCTATGCACCCAACAACATATTTTAGTTTCACATGTTACCCAAAATGCATAACAGTATTATTTTGGTATACCTGTAATTGCAGGATGCAATTCATTGACCGAATTTTATATTCAATAATATTTGTTTAAACATCAGAAACACTGATCACTTCACTGTTAGGCTCACAATACCACAGCCTCTACCTCTAACACTATTCTAGGCTATTTCTATACACCCAACAACATATCTTAGTTTCACATGTTACCCAAAATGCATAATGGTATTATTTTGGTATACCTGTAATTGCAGGATGCAATTCATTGACCGAATTTTATATTCAATAATATTTGTTTAAACATCAGAAACACTGATCACTTCACTGTTAGGCTCACAATACCACAGCCTCTACCTCTAACACTATACTGGGCTATTTCTATATACCAGTATCATTCATGCACATATTTTTTTTCAATTTTAGAATTAATGACTATTTTACCACAAAAATTGTAATCACTCATTAATTACAATCCCTCAACGTGTTCTTCAAGAAGATAGAAACTGTCATCACAATCAGTCACCAAATCCGGAGAATCCTTTCATTTTAATCTTAGATAAAACTTTTTCCTTTTATCCTCCTTTCCTAAACAGAGGAAATTAACAAAAAGTACAACTGTTTTCCCTCTCTGACTTAACCCTTCACTAGGCACACCTAGATGTATCACACAACCAGGCGCACCGCGGCAATCTGGCCGCAATGCTTAATTCCGCTTTTGTACCCGTGTAAACTAATTTTAAGTGGACACATTACATTAATTTTTATTATACTTATTTTGTAATTGATTTATTTTAATTTTCAGTTTTTTAATAGTTATGTTTATTTTAAAAAGATTTAATATTTGAAAGACAATAGTTAATGAGTACAAACACTTGTCTGAAAAAGGATTTCATTTTATACAAGAAACATGACAGATATTACGGAATTCTTAATGGTCACACTTAACAAAAAACTAAATTTACAAACAAAAATTTAAAAATTAATATTTACAAATTTAATCCGAATCAACGTCCATTACTTCAGCTTCATGCAAACAGCGGTCATCTGGCTCTGATTCTTTGCAGACAATTTTGGTTCTGTTATTTTTGTGTGGTCCGCAAATATGACAAATAGGTCTACGTGTTGGTACTTGAGCCTGTTGATTTTCCAATAACTTATATTTGCCAAAAAAAATTTGAAGATCTTTTGAAAATCCTAACCACATTTTGTAGCTTTATAATCCAAATTACAATAGTTTTTTTGCAATCTTGGTCAATGGAATAGAAACATGGTAAAAAATACTAAACTAAAACACTAAACATAAAAAAAAGAAGGGTAAAAGTGACTATGTATGCACAAATATAGTGAGAATAACACTACGAAAGCAGTTACACGATTGGGCACGTCGCGGCAATTGGTCCGCAGACATAACTATCTCGCATTCATGCCTTATTTCCAGATGGACTGAAGATAAGGTGGTATTATTTTTATTCAGTTTGTGTCCCTCAAGGAGGTCTTGACAAATAATCAAAGCCCTTAAAACATTTCTCCGATACCTACCGTAAGATGTGAAAATAAAAGATTGCGGCCAATTTGCCGCTGGCGCACTCACTTAAGGGTTAAGAAGAGAACGTTGATTTTTTTTTAAAGTATGCACAGGATAACACTGGTTGTCAATTTATTATTTCTATTAACCAGTCTCTTTATAGACTGAAGAAGTTAACATTACTCATAAAATATCTCAAGACTTAACTGTAACTTAAAACTGACTTACGCCCAATGTGAGTAAGAAGTTCTACAGTGCAAGTGTTTGTTTGATCCCATATATTTAAAACCTCAAATTTTAACCAGTTTATATCTGTGGTTAAAATTTTTGGTACAGATAAAAATTATTAAAATTGACCTTAGCGTTTATTACACATAGCTTTAAAACTGAATTACATAAATCATTATTAAATTTAATGTAATTTAAATTGAATTTGGTTTTAAATAGTGTTGTTAGTAGGTAAATACGTATATTTCTGTTGAAATAGCTCGAAACATCCTGAAGCATTACCCCAACCTGCACAAAATAAAAATCAAAAGAAGAGTGGGGAACTGCCTGGGTGTGAAAAACCACTTCCACCGTTTAAGGTACTGTAATTTTCCTGTCACTTTATCTTAATTTAATGTTCAATAAGATTTATTGATTAACACACAGAAATGAAATAAGCATGAAGCATTAAAATACAGTTATTTTTATTATGAACATTGCCTTATTATTATTGGAGAATCCAGGAACATTATCATGTTGCCTGACTCTGGAGTATTTGACAAAAAGTCTGTTATGGTTTTTTTTTATTAAAAATTTGTTGTCATCAATAATGATTTGTCTTCCTTCTTCATCATATCTATGTGTGTTACTTGCACAATGTTTAGCCACACATTGCTGGTAATTTTAAACAGACTAAATTGATGGTTGAGAAAATTGTTTTAATCCACTTCTCATACATGATGTCATGATACATTTCTCATGTCATGATGGAAAACATACAGAAATTTCCGATTCCATAAAAGTGTGTGTGTGTGTGTGTGTTTGTGTTTGTTTGTGTGTGTGTGTGTGTGTTTGTGTGTGTGTGTGTGTTTGTGTATGTTTGTGTTTGTGTGTGTGTGTGTGTATTTGTGTGTGTGTGTGTGTTATGTTTGTGTGTGTGTGTGTGTGTTTGTGTGTATGTTTGTGTGTATGTTTGTGTGTGTGTTTGTGTGTATGTTTGTGTGTGTGTGTGTGTGTGTGTGTGTGTGTGTATGTTTGTGTTTGTGTGTGTGTGTGTGTGTGTGTGTGTGTGTGTGTTTATATGTGTGTGTGTGTGTTTATATGTGTGTGTGTGTGTGTTTGTGTGTGTATTTGTTTGTGTGTATGTGTGTGTTTGTGTGTATGTGTTTGTGTGTGTGTATGTGTGTGTGTGTGTGTGTGTGTGTGTGTGTGTGTGTGTGTGTGTGTGTTTGTGTGTGTGTGTGTGTGTGTGTGTGTGTGTGTGTGTGTGTGTGTGTGTGTGTATATGTGTGTTTGTGTATATGTGTTTGTGTATATGTGTTTGTGTGTGTATATATATATATATACTTAAACTTGAATTAAAAAGTTTGTGTGTTATTTATAGTGCCATTTGAGTTAATAAAAAAGGAACAACAGGCGAAATCTTCTGATAATAATTTCGGTTTAGTTTTTGTCTGTATGCCTTTGTTTTAGTATAATTTAGCTTTACGTATTGTAAACTGACTTTTTTATATTTCGCTTCAGTAAGTTAAACTGTTTCCCACCAAACAATTTGTGCTTCATTTCAAATATGTTTATCAAAAATTTTAAAAATGACGTAACTTTTTCATAAGACAATCCTTTATTAGATTTATGTTGGCTGTTATTAAATTAGTGTTTAACCTTTAATTTAATCATATGTTTTAGTTATTTTACAACGAAAAACTAAAAAAGCATCAATATGATGAAGGTTTTGACAAAAGTGCATTCCATGACAAATGCAAGGAACAATGGCAAAACTTGAGCGTAAAGAAAAGAGCCATTTGGATTAAGTGGGCATTAGAAGCAGAAAATAAGTACTTAGTAAGTAAAAGTCATATAAACAAGTTATGTGAAAAAACACACATATAAAAATTCATTTTTTTTTTATTGATTGGATCAGATTTTTATTATTATTTCTCATAATATACGAATTATATTATGAGAGAAATAACAATAAAAATGTATGTTATAATATATGTTAAATAATGTATATATATATATATTTTTTTTTTTTTAACGTCCGACTATTGTGCACACTTGGGCTAATGCAGATGATGGAATGATTTACAATGCCAAGCCCTGTCTGGGAATCAAACCCGGGTCCTCGGGGTGAAAGCCAAGGACCAACTAGGCCACCGAGGCAGCTTATAATGTATCTATGTGTGTTGGATATAATGTATAAATTCATTGCTTGAATACATATAATAATATGTTTTGAATTTAAATAAATGATTAACGAAATATATAATTATTCATATTATGTTTTTATTTTTAATTTAGATACTGTTGTTAATTAATACATTTTTTATACGTTTGAATTAATATTGTATATTTAATCAAACAAATGTTTCTAAAATTAGTTTTTTTTTCAGTCATCAATCTTTTAATCTCAGTTTACTGGCTTGCTAACTCTTATAATTTATTTGCTACAGTTCACAGTACAATTTATAATCACCATTAAAATTAAATGTACTTTCCTTTTATTAATTTTTTCTGTTACGGTAATTTTACTTATTGTCCCAAAATGTTCACATATTTATATTATCATTCACGTTTACTTTTTATTAGGTCATTCTGTATCTACATGGCTTAATAATTGTCATACTTTTAACCTTACCATCTTAGATGTAATAAAATTTGGCAAATATAAATCTCTTTTACAGACTAATTAAAAAAAAATATACCAAATTTCGTTTTTATATTTTAATTGGTTTTAAATATATAATTAAAAATTGGGTCGTATGTTCACATGTGACATGACATGGGGTTTTTGGTAAATTGAAAGTGAATATCTTCTTAGAATCAAATAAGTCAACTACTGAATCAGTAACAGCACTAATAATAACAGAAATAAGTAGTTATATGAGGATCACTTTAAAAATTATGCATTATAACTTTACAACCCTTCAGTATACTCCCAATCACTGATTCCCATTGTCTTGGAAGGTTTGATATGCAAGTCAGTTGTCGGTATGCCACTTCTGTTTAACTGTCGATTGCACTGGGTAATGGCATTAAAAAGCTCATTTACGGAGGGATAACACAGTTCATGCATAGGCGTCTTCATCTTTGGGAACAAGTCATAGTCTGGGTTGTACGGTGCGTGAGGTAAGACTTTCCCACTCGTACTGGCACAACAAATCAATTACAATGTTTTCAGTATGAGGGTGTACATCATTATGCAAAATCAATGATGACAGTGATCAAGTCAGGTAGTTTTTTTGTGTATTCTCCTGTTCAAGTTCTGGAAAAAGGCGTGGAAATTTAAAGAAATTTTTTTTTTGTGTTTAACGTCTGACTATTGTGCACACTTGGGCTAATGCATCGATGGGATGATTTATAGCGTATGAAAATGCCAAGCCTTGGCCGGGAATCGAACCCGGATCCTCAGGGTGAAAGCCTAGTACGCTATCAACTAGGCCACCGAAGAGGCCCAGGCGTGGTAATAAATATGCTGCTGTCACTCTTGTTCCACGTAGAACTCTGTCTGTCAAAGTGATTATAAACAAAAATCATCATCTGCTTGAATTTTGAGTGCGTTCACCGAACTTTTTTGGGTCAGAGAGGATGGGCTTCTCCACTCTTTTGACTGAGATTTTTTCATCTCCAGTTCGAAGTCTCTAACCCCTGTTTAAACAGAAGTAACTACTCAAAAAAGGAAGCATTACCTTCAGTTACAAATCTCGAGCTTCAATAATGTCCCATTGTCCAAACATCTCTTCTGTTTAGTAGTCAAACAGAAGGATCCAAAAGGCTAAAATTTTTTTTGTGTAAAACATTTTTAAAAATGCGGAAAACTTGTTGAAATTCCATTATCACAGCCCGCACACGTTGCTTGACTTTCTTCATCAAGAAATTCTGACACAAACTGAACATAGCATATCAGTTAATGTTCTAGGCCCTCATGGCATGGGTTGTCCCTTATACTTTCATGGCATTCACAGAAGCGGTTAGCCCAATGAGACACTGAATTACAGTCTAATAATAACACAATTATGGACATTACCATAATTGTCCACTAGCTCTCTTCCCAATGAATATTAGTTTTCAAAAACTAATAAATTTTTAATTTATATTAAGTAAAATTACCAAATGCAAATAATAATATTATTTTTTATTGTGTTCTAATTACATTTAAGTAATAAATACAAAATTGCCGAGTTTTGTATGTTTGATAGCAAAATGCTGATGTAAATATACTTATAGGACAGTTTTAAAAGAATATAATAAACAAAAATCATACCCATGTATGGCAAAAGCCTATGCAATGGAAAATTCATTGCTGATTAATGAATCTTTTTACTGATTAACAGAAGTTAGTAACATTATATATATATAGCCGCCTCAGTGGCCTAGTGGATAGCGTACTAGGCTTTCACCCCGAGGACGCGGGTTCGATTCCCAGCGAGGGCTTGGCATTTTCATACGCTATACATCATCCCATCGTCTGCATTAGCCCAAGTGTGCACAATAGTCGGACGTTAAACACCAAAAAAAAAAAATATATATATATATAATTATCATTATTATTATTTGCGTATAAACCCTGTTAGATCCGACTCATGTCTTCTTCCTTCTAATCCTCCACACCTCCCTCATCGTGTCCCCATGGATCCTCTTCCGCTCCTCCGTCCATTTTACCCCTGCTCTCTTTGGGATTTCATTCTCTGGGATCTTCCAACCGAGCATCTTTCTCCTGAATGAGTTCCTGTCTTCAATGTCTGTTCAGTATATTTCTGCATCATGTAGATCTATTAAGTATGTATATATATATATATATATATATATATATATTATTATTATTATTATTTGCGCATAGACCCTGTTGGATCACGCAAAGCACTCCGACTCATGTCTTGTTCCTTCTAATCCTCCACACCTCCCTCATCCTGTCCCCATGGATCCTCTTCCGCTCCTCCGTCCATTTTACCCCTGCTCTATTTGGGATTTCATTCTCTGGGACCTTCTAACCAAGCATCTTTCTCATGTATGCGTGTCTATCTTCAACATCTGTTGAGTCTATTCCTGCATCATGTAGATCTTATATATATATATATATATATATATATATATATATATATATATAGGTCCTTAAGTATATATATATATATATATATATATATATATATATATATATATGATGTATAGTATTTGAAATTTCAATTTTGCCAACAGGAAGAACTGGCTGCTTATTCAAGTGCTCGGGAAGTATTATTGCCTTTATATAGGTCTGTCATAACAAAAGAGGAAAGGGCAATTTTAGAAAGGTAATATAATTTCATATACTGTATTTGCATGAATATTGTTCAAAACACTATTAATGAAATTATCAAATTTTTACATAGTTTTAGAAATAAAATGTATTATTAATTCACAATTTAAACAATCTGTATAAAACTGGATGAATAAGAAATTGTTTTTAAAATTGTTCAATATTAAATCAGTACCGGTATTTAAATTCCTACCGTAAAATGCTTAGACCCTGCTATATTTTAGAAAAAAATGTTACTTCAAACAAAACTATGTTACACAGTTACAAAATTTGATGTTGTGAATTTGCAACTACAACAAAGAATGGTTTGGGAAGCTTTCTCTTAAACCTTTACATTGGTCTAAACTTCACAGGAAAATTATGTAACAGCACAACTGTATGATATTAGACTGTGCTGTAGTTTTCAAGCCTCAATTCATTTCAGCTTGCATAATCTGTGAAACGCAAAAACCATAGACATATTAAATAAACATAAAATAAAAAAATTAATACGTAAAATGTACACAAATTTTCCATATATAAGGAAATATATTTGAATAATTATCATTTACTTTATAAAAAAAAGAATGCTGACCGAGTTGAGAAATGAATCGAACAACATCGAGGCAATTTTCAGTACACGTCAAGTGTTGTGGCTTTCAAAATATACACGTTAAATGAATTAAATTCCTTCTTATTTATTGTAGTTTTATAATAAGAAATATATAGCCTAGATTTAAGTCTGTATATGCAGTTTAGATATCACAATATTTAAGAAAACAAATTTTTAATATTAAGAAACACTTTATGATTTGTAGCAAGTGTGAATCAGCTAGAACTACTCAGAATCTAAAAATTTTTTTTCTTTTTTTTCTTTATTTATTTAATACTCATAACCAATCTTTACAAGATCGACTAGTGGTTTACATCTACAACAAAATCACATTTGTAGGATAGCTATTACATTAATAACTACCTTCACATCAGTGGAGCAGTTCATTAGGTTTAGTCCTCTTGAGGCGGCGAACGTTGCTGGCCACTTCACGTACTGCCTCCATCTCACAATTTTTATGCATAAGAAGCCGTAGATTATGACTAGTTGCACATTTTTTAACTTCCTCTGTGACAAGCTTGATGTTTAAGTTCCAATGTAAATCATTGTTACGAATATACCATGGGGCATTGACTATTCCCCTCGCAAGACTTTGTTTTGGAAATTTTTGATTATTTTTATATAAGACGGTTTTGTACAACCCCACAATTGTAAGCCATATGTCCATACTGGTTTTAATATTTGTTTATATATTAAAATTTTATTCTGCACTGAAAGCTCAGGGTTATGTCCAAGCAACCAGTAAAGTTTTCTGTATTTTATCTTAAGCTCTTCAACCTTTTTCTTTACATGGACTTTCCACTTGAGCTTCGTATCCAGGGTCATTCCCAAGTACGAGGTACGTCCAGAAATTAAGTTCCGTTTGGTAATAAAATGAAATTGTGTACAGATACAGAAAAATTATTTATTGCACAAAATTCTACAACTCTTAAACTACTTTTCCACATAACTGCCGAAATTTTGCAGGCATTTGTCATAGCGTGGCACAAGTTTTTGTATACCTTCTTCGTAGAAGTTTGCCGCCTGTGTCTTCAACCAGTTGGAAACATTTTCTTTCAGCTCTTCGTCATTGTTGAAGTGTTGACCGCCAAGGAAAGACTTAAGATGTAAGACTAGGTGAAAGTTGCTAGGAGCGAGGTCAGGGCTGTACGGAGGATGGTCAAACACGTCCCAGCCAAATCCCTGTATGAGGTTTTTCGTCACATTTGCAGTGTGTGGTCGTGAAGAAAAACAACACCTTTTGACAGCAATCCTCGGCACTTATTCTGTATTGCGCGGCGCAATTTCCTAAGTGTCTCGCAATAAACATCTGCTTTGATTGTTTGACCACGCGGTAAGAAATCAATGAGTAAGATGCCTTTCTAGTCCCAGAACACTGTGCACATTATTTTTCGAGGTGTCAAGATTTGTTTCGGCTTAACCTTTGCTGGGTATGAAGTGTGCCTCCATTCCATTGATTGCCGCTTACTTTCAGGGGTGTCGTAAGAAACCCAAGTTTCATCTCCTGTGACTATCTGTGTCAGAAATTCTTCGCCACCTTATCATAACGGGTCAAAAACTGAAGTGCATTACCCATCCTGTTTGTTTTGTGTTGCTCAGTAAGAATCTTTGGTTCCCAACGAAATTTCAGTTTTTCGGTAACAATTTCATGAATTAGTGATCGTGAGATTTGGAGAAATTCCATATCGAGAGCACTAATTGTAAACTTGCGGTTTTCCTGGATCTTGTCATCAATCGTGTGAACCAGTTCTTCTGTAACCAAAGATGGTCGCCCACTTCGTTCTTCATCGTGCACTTCACTACGTCCTTCATTGAACTGTCGGACCCATCTTCTCACCATTGAATCACTCATCGCATTTTGTCCGTAAACTTCGCAAATTTGCCGATAAATTTCAATTGGTTTCACTTTCCTAGCATTCAGAAAACGAATCACAGACCTGATTTCACAAGCGGCGGGATTGTCAATCAACCTTTTTTTTTTAAACATTGTAAACAAGCACAACAAAGCGTATGTGGCTGACAGCGATCTAAAAATGGCGCACGTTTCTTCTCCTTGATACAGAGCGTCTACCGTGCATGTGCGAAACTACGATCGCAGCGCTGCAGCGTAGAGAAATTGAAACAACTTACTTTCTGGACGTACCTCGTATTTGGCATTGTTGGAGTAAGGAACAGTTTGAGCATTGATAAACAATGGATGGGTGGCAATCTTCCTATTGGTAAAGTTTATATGCACTGATTTTGTCTCATTCTAATAATAAAATGTATTATTTTTGTGATGTTTTAGAATTGCGGGAAAACCTGAAAAACCTCCAAACTCTGCTTATAGTTTATTTTCCCGCCTAAGGTTAAAAAGTGAAGACATGAAAAATTGCAATGAGCCGCCAAGGAACAGGATGCAAGAAATTGCTAAGGAATGGAAGCTTGTCTCTGCAGAAGAAAAACAGAAATATGCTGAACAAGTACAGCACGTAAGAGCATTTGATATTGCATTCCTATTCAAAGTTTAACTTTTTAATGGTTTAAAATGTTGTGACCTTGTTAAATAAATTTATCACTTTAAAGAGGTGTGTATTTGTTGGCAATATTTTTTGCCAGTAGAAAACTATAGCTCGACAACATTTTTAGAAATTAGTTGCTGTCAGTATGGCAGCTAATGTAACCAGATTTGACCCGACAATGATTCGACCATAGCATAGCTGAACATTTATGCCGTACATGTTGTCTTAATGGCCCATGTTTTGAAATACTTGTTAGCTCAGAGTACACAGTTTTAAACAGTTAAAATAAATTTAAAGAATTACAACTTTATTTAAATAAACAAGGTACACGACAGTTTAAGTATGGAGCTAATTTTTGATAATTATTTATTCAAAACCAATTTTTGCTAATGTCCACAGACTATGGAGTTTCTTATATGCCTCATCACCGCATATGTTAAACGTATGTGGTATTAACGTCCAACCATGTTTCTTGCCATTCCAATCTTGTTGAAAGGTCCTTTTGTTTTGTTCCTCCATAGATAATCAATATGCCGACCTTTGATTTATCCTTGTGTACATACTTAAAAGACAACCTCCTAACATTGTGTATCAACATGAATTTTCTCGATTGATTAATTCATATCCATCTGCTAAATTTATTTTCACAGATGGTTCTAAAATGAATAATAATGTTGGGTGTGCGTTTTACTCACTGGACGAAACGTGTAAGTATGGATTACCCTCAGGTTGTAGTGTCTTTACTGCTGAACTCTTTTCCATCTTTAAAGCTCTGAACACTATTGAATTTGATAGTTTGCATTATGTAGTTTGTTCCGATTCAAAAAGTGCACTCCAGGCAATCCGGGATATATATTTGGTAAACCCTCTGGTTCAAGATATTCTGTGCTCTGTCCATAAACTTGAACTATGAAGTGCAAGAGTATCATTTATCTGGATTCCTGGTCACTGTGGAATATTTGGAAACACTGTAGCGGATAATGTGGTAAAGGAAGCAACTTTTCTGCCGCCATGCACAAAACATGTAATTTTGTCTAAATTTCTTTGTCACGTAAAACATTTAATTCTTCTACAGTAGGAAAATGAATGGGCAGCTACAAGCAGTATCAAATTGAGGGTAATAGAAAATACTGTTCGTCCTTGGGTGTCGCCAGTACGTGCAAGTCGTAAGAGGTTGTGGTTGTCCGCCTTCGCATTGGTCACTCCATATTAAAGCATTGATTTCTGATGGGATGAGGGGATCCACCTCAGTGCGGATTTTGTAGAGAAACCATTGCAGTGAGACATATATTGCTAGACTGTGATGATTTCCAAAATATATGGCTTATATGTGGTCTGGGGAATTGCGTGCAGACGATGTTGGGAGATAGTGTCTCGGCCATTGACCGGACCCTGAAATTCTTTCATCGTCTGAATTTGTTTAATAAAATTTAATTTAAAATAATACTGCAGGGCCTCTTTACAGCCCTGCAAAAAGTTGTATATTTGTGGCTATTTATTTATCTTAATTTATTATTGTTTGCTTTGTTTTTCTTATTGTTTATTTTTATTTTTTGTTTTTTTTTTGTAGTTATATATTATTGTTAACTAGTTTTAGAAGAAGTATTTATAGTTGTTATTGTATGTTGTTTTAATTATTGTTATTGTTTGTTTTCATAATGTTGCTAATTTTTATTTGTGTTATTTACTCGTTTTCAAAACGACGTAATATCACACCTCGGGGATGATAACCTTAATGATTTTTCGCTGGAAAAAAATCCAATCTTTTTATTCATATGCCTGATGTTATATTGAGCTGCATTTAAATGACATTTATTTATAAAATCAATAGTTTATTATTGGACCAATTATTCGTACCTTTTTATGCAAAATTTAAAAATTGCAAACAGAGGACACATTGTTAAATTTCATGATTGTCAACACTCAACAGTCAAAAAAATTTAACAAAAAAGATCTGTAATGGAGACATGTTTTAATATTTTTACTTGGAATTGGTATCACTGGCAGTAGTAGCAATACAGACAATATTGTTGTGCCCTACAGATATATTGCCGGTGTTACGCCAGGCAGGTTTATGATTTTGAGAAATATTTCCTGGTCATCATTGTCAGCCATATATTGCTAACAAAATGTTGCTCATTAACAAGTCCTGTTAGTGAAATAATTGCTTGGGTAATATTCTGTGTTGGATACAATTCTGAATTTTATGATTGCAGATGTTAGAAACATATAAGTTAGATTTTGCAACATATTTGGAGTCTTTACCAGAAGACAAGCGGGCTGAGGAATTAGCAAAGAGTATGCCAAAAAGAAAGTTGAGCACAAAAGTTCCAAAGAAGTCAGAAAAGGCTGAAGATAAACCAAAGGTAATGTATATGAGGCAAAGGCCGTAAAATAATATCCTTGACGTGGTACTTATTTCACGTTAGTCGCCACCATCTTGGAACAAACGTGATATAACCATAAACTAATACTGTGCAACTACAGTTCAAATTTAACTGGTTTGTTTTATTCTTTCATGAAATAACTTGTTCTTTCTTTTCTATACTAAAAATACAGTCTGTGGAAGTACAGTTTCATTACATAACATAACATGTGTTATTCATCTTATTTGTCAAAATTGGTCTAGTACTATTGCTTTATCAACATTGAAGTTGGTTTTAAATTCTGGGCATTTCAACCTTTAAGCTTTCAGTGAATTTCCCAGTCTCTAAACAATCCAGTTTAGTTCCTTGTCCTTTGTAAGTGTTAGAATATGCTTTGCTTGGTTTCCAACTTCCTTGGGAGCTCCTGTAGGGCTGACGATTAGCAGTCTCTTCCACTCAAGCGCTTCACACTTCTTTAGTAAGTGTTCTGCTGTTTCATTGTGCTGGTTGCACAATCTACTACAAATCAGGTGTCTGTGAACTAAGCACATAGTATTGAATGCTTCATATCCTATCACAAAACTCAAGATTTTCCTTAGGTTGTCTGTACTTAGTGATAGTTTGTGATTGGGTTGATATAGTGACCCATAGAGCTATTGAGGTAACTCTCCAGCAGTTAAGAGTAACCTCTTGTCCAGTAGATAATTGATTTTGCCATAATCAAAAGTAAAGTACAGGGGTACCGGTTATCGGTCTTAATTTGTTCCCGAACTAAGACTGTTATCTGAGCAGACTGCTGTGTGAGTCAGAATTTACAATAAAGACTTGTGGAAAACATTTTGTTACACAGAAAAAAATAATTGAGGTCTCACCATTAATATGACAAAAATGAAGAATGAAGAAAATTCACAGAACGAGAAGTGACACTTTATTTTAACTAGATTCATACAAATGTAATATCACATATACACACAGGACAAATTAATACTGTATATTTTTTTACTTCATACTGTAGCATTTTTAGTTACAGACATACAATAGTCACAGTATGTCTTTTACTTCCACTATCACAAACACTTTTTTTTAGGATCCATTTAATTAATATTTACACACAAAAATTTAAACAAAATTTAAACAACAATTTGAAAGTCGCACACAAAGACACTTAATGTTTTGTTAAAAAATAAAAATCAAAGTATGTAACATGATAATATTAAAACTGTTTAAATTTTTTAATCAACTAACAAATTAAACACACAGTAAAAGAGTTGATGACACACTAAGTAAAATTAATTACGATGACAAAAAAGAGAATAGGAGTGGGTATTCGGAGAACATAACTGAGAAATATTGTGTAAGTTATTGCCCTACAAAAACCAAACACCCATCAATCAAAGGCTTGTTTGTGTTAACTCAGCACAATGTTAATTTCCGTAGCACAGCACAATGTTACCTATGCTACATATGCTTAGTAATAATTTAACAAAATGAAAACACGTATAATATCTTCAGCCCTTTATCAGAAACTTAAACTGTTATGCAGATCATTTTTCGTTCCGTGAATTACACCATTGTCCGATATGACCGTTGTCCAGGTGAACCATTAGCTAGGTTGTCACTGTAGTAACTTTGGATAAAACAAAAGAACTTAATTCTAGGAAATAATTCATGCTTTTTCGTCTGTGCTGAAAATATATTGATTGTGTGTGCATGCACCAAATAATAAATTCATAAATAGTAGAAAATATGTGGAATGCAATGATATTTTTTAACGTAACATTTTTTTAACCAGAAAGAAAAAATCCATAGGTGTCAGGTCAGAACGTCTGGTGGCCACAACACAGGATCATTCCTACCAATCCAGCGTGCAAGGAAATCTGTTATTGAGAGCTTCTTGTATGTTTAGGCTGTAGTGAGGTGGCACTGGGAAGTCACTTTAATTCTCCTCTTTCTGTGTCTTCAATTTGAGGATACACATACCACTATATGTAGCTGTGTCTTCAATTTGAGGATACGCATACCACTATATGTAGTTGTGTCTTCAATTTGAGGATACGCATACCACTATATGTAGCTGTATCTTCAATTTGAGGATACACATACCACTATATGTAGCTGTACTGTTTTACTGTTAAGCTCATTGTGTGTCAGACCTTGTTGATACTTAGCACTCTGAATTAAATACACTTCTTTGGATCTATTCTTTTAAATCAACGAACAAATAATATAATGTTTATTGATATAGAAATTAATAGTTTTTAAACATATATTTTTAATGTATAGTTTTCTGAATTCTTAAAAAATTGTATTTATGTAAATACATATAGAAAAGTTTTTAATTAAAGTTATGTACAAAATTTTTTTATTGAAAAACACTAATATTAATTAGATATTAAAGAAAGTTTGAATTATTTCGACATTATTATAAGTTATTTACTGAAGTGTTAAAACAAACTGAAGTCCAACCTCATACAGTAACACAGTAACTAACTTATAATAATTCTTTTTTAATAATTAAACATCTTTTGTTATAGGACATTTTAAATCAGTTCAGTATTTACAAAATATGGAAGCAACCCCAGTAGCATTTTCTGTTGGCCCATTGTTGGTATTTTGTTTTCACACACGGTTGGGCAAAGGTTGAAATTGGCACAAATGCCTACCAATTAATAACGAACTAAATCCCAACATAGGGCCAACAATTAAACATCACCAAAAACCAACAAAGAAATTGTTGGCCCAACTTACTCCCAACAGTTACCCTACTAACTTTCAATGGTAACCCTACTAATTACCAACATGTTTAAAGGGTAATTCAATTGATTAGTGAACTTAATAGTAATCATAACTTCTCTACATTCGCGAACATATTTGAATACCGTTTATTATCAAATGTAGATTATTCTTAATTGAAGTAATATATAATATGTAGCCTACTTTAGCTTTTTAATTGTATATTATAACGTACATATTATTTTGAGTAAGAATACAAATTGAATTTGATAAGAAAAGGTATTCACACATGTTCGTGAATGTTGAGAAGTTATGATTATTCATAACTGAAGTTCACTAATCAGTTAAATAAAATATAACACTTTAAACATATTGGTAATTAGTAGGGTTAGGCCTACTATTGAAAGTTAGTTGAGTAACCAACATAGCATATTTCGTTACTGAAACAAGATTATTTTACAAAAAGAGACAAAATTCACACAAACAACATTTATTTAAATGGCAATTGTGAAAAGCCAAATCAAAAAAAAGCACTATAGCACCAGATTAAAACTATAACTGTACACATGTAGGATCGCGCAACTATGCTTGGTCAGTGACAAAGAAGTAAACCAGTAAGGGACAAACTTTCACTTTTCCACAGTGCTGGCAATATTTCAAATAATAAGTACATCACAAAATCATCCATAGTAAATGATTATAGTTAAGTAGAAATAAAATAAGATTTTTTTAAAATTTGTAATCATTGTAACACTATTGTTAGTATAGTAATTAAAGATATAATATTATTCTGTTCACAATTATGCTAAAAAAAAAATTGTTCTGTTGTTGGCAATTCTGTGTGTCATCACGTGCGCTTGCACTTTGCAGTAAATTTTATAACATCGGTAAAATACTATTATACTAACAAATAAGACACTATTTTTAAACTTTTGGAATAATTATACCCAATTTATTTTAACAAAATATATTTTATATTTTCTGCCAAATAAGAATTAATGTTGGGCTAACAGCAGAGGTTTTCATGACTGTAACAGTTGGCCTAGTAAAGAAACAGCTCGTTGGCCCATTGAGGCTAATTCGTTGGCGTATTAACTAACCATTGCCCAACTTTGCCGACAAAATCCCAACATTGGACCAACAACGTGTGCTACTGAGGAAGTATCCTTGCATTGTATCTCTCCAATACATATAAAAAATATATATCAAATATTGTAAAATGCCAGTATATTGGCTAATCTATTGAACTAATTCTCTGAAAATTTAACAAAATTAACAATAACCGATTATAATAGTAATGTCTAAATCTTGCAAGTGTAGAAGCATGACACGAATGAGTAACTAGACATAAATAAATAGTGTAATAACAGTTGTATCAGTAAAGCTAAGTCAGTAACTTTTTCAGTTAGATTAGTTATTCCCTGATAAATTGTGACCACTTTCCAAGTATAAATTCTCCACATAGAATTTATAAGAAACAATAAATTGGAGTGGAGCATTCAGACATTACAGAAATGATAGTGAAGCTGTGGCTGTATTAATGTATGGCCCTTCCAAGCTGAGATTACTAACACTACTTAACTTCGATGATCTCATGAGCGAAAATATAATAGCCTCTAAGTGTGGCCTTTAAGTTCCTTTTATCATCTCCATCTTACAATTATGAAAACTTCTTCCCTTCTTTGTTTCATTGTTTGTATTAGATAGTCACATTTCACTTTATATACATTTTTATACTGTTATTTTTTATAAGTAATTGTTCACTATGTTATTGTTCAATATAATATATTCATATTATATTAAAATACATTTGCCATCGTTGCTGATCATTTAGCACTACCCAGGGGACACGTACAGCTTAAAGTGTGCTGCGGATGCAATAAACTTTGTCCCCCCCGATCAAGAACAAGCCTTGTGACTTGTTATTTGACTTGTATCGGAAGGTCAAGGATCTCCAGAGGAGGACATCTGTCGCGGTGTTTCGGCTGACAACTGAACACGACTGTCTGAATGAATACCTGAAGAAAATTAAGATACTAAACTATGACAACTGCACATTGTGTGAATGCCCAGACACCATCATGAACAAGGACCATCTCCTGGTCTGCAGAAAATTAGATGAAGAGAAGCAGAGAAGAGGAGCTCTCCCTGGCCTCTACTGGGAAGCAAGATCAAAGATGTCGTGAGCCAGCGGAAGCCATTGGAAAACAACAACAACATTATATTAAAATAATATGTTTTTCCATAATTTCATCACATTAATGAATTAATTTTAAAAAATAGTAATATTTTTCACTAATGATTACATATTATTGTTTCAGACTCCTTCCACATCTGTTTCTACAAAGTTATATAAAGGAGAACCTGAAAAACCCAAGTAAGTTAATCTTCTATTCTAGATTCTTATCGGAAGTAAATTATATGTCCGGTCTCTGGTAAATAATCTCCTCAGTACTAAGTTAGATCAACAAATTAAATTACAGTAGACTCTCGATAGTTCGACATTCTTTGGTCCGACAATGCCTCGGCGGCAATATCTCTCGTGAGTGCGAGAGAGAGAGCGCAACCATATTCATGGCTGGGAAGGGGAAGACTCATCAGTTGTATGTTTAATTCTAATTTACCCTTACCTGAGAGGTTATTTGCATTTTTATAATGATACCTCTAGTAATCCATAATCTTCTATAATCTGACAGGGTCCTGGTCCCATATGTGTTGGATTATCGAGCGTCTACTGTATGTCAAATTTCTCACAAAACTCTGAAAATCTGTTACAAAAAGTGGTGTTATTTAATAATGCCACATGTACTTTTTTGGGTTATGTAAGAAATTTACGGAGGGTATGGGAAGGCATGCTGAATAGTCCAAAGTAGAACCATACTTCCAACAAATTCAAAAAGAATAGTGGAGAAAGTTGTTGGGATTGTTGATTGCTGATTGAACATTCAAGCAATTTCTGCACTTACCAACCTCAGTAAAGAAACTGATAGATTTTACATGATATGATTTACCGTAGATTATTTACAGATATTGGTTTATAGACCTTGGTGTCTATAAAAGTAAAGCTATTGGATCAAAATTTATTTCAATTCATTTTTTTTTTTAATACCTTACATATAACATTACCCGTGATTAACCCATTATCCTAGACATACAGGATGTGTTCTACTAATCTCCTTTCAAAGTTTTGTCCTAAATAACACTGTAATACACTTTCTGTTATTGTGTTTTGGAAAAAAAGAAGTTAATGAACATTACAGACCATTTGAAACAATGGTTTTTGTCATTATGGCCAGGTGCTAAACAGCTGTATATAGTATGTACGTGGTACTGCTTGTACACTACGTTTACTTTGGGTAATTATTGTTTTATAGTATGTAATATTGTTTTACAGTATTGCAGGTATTATTTTTGCAAAATTTCAATAACTGTTCTTTTCGACATCACATGTTCCTGTTTTTATTATGTTGGTAAGGAATATGAGTTGTAAACATATTTATGTAACCTTTGTGCTTATTCAGTGTTTGTAAATAAATTGTTATAAAAATGGATTCAATCAGGATGTTCTTGAAAATTAACTTTGAATTATAATTTGGTGGTGAAGAAAATGTGTGTTATAAGTTAGATTCTAAGATTAAATCAAAAAGCTTACACATACAAGGGTGGGGTGAAAATTTTCCGGCCTGACCAAGAAAAACGATGTTTTTAAATTTTTTTTTTGCTTTATTTCTCAACATAATCTCCATTGAGACTGATACATTTCTCATAACAGTGTTCTAATTTAGTTATACCAGTTTTAAACGTAGATTAGTCAAGCTCCTAAAAATACTGATTTACAGCTTTAATCATTTCTTCATTGCTCCCAAATCTCTTACCGCCAAGCCATTTTTTTAGGTTAGGAAACAGATAATAGTCGCTGGGGGCTAGGTCTGGAGAGTAGGGAGGATGCAGCTTCAATTCGTAGATTTTAGCCATGGCAACACTCAACGAATGCGCTGGTGCGTTATCGTGATGAAACAAAATTTTTTCCCTCGCCAAATGAGGTCGTTTAATTTGTACCTCCTGCTTCAAACTTTGCAATAACTCTGCGTAGTATTGACCAGTGATAGTTTTACCCTTTTCAAGGTAATCAATATATATAATTCCTCTTGCATCCCAAAAAAAACAGTAGCCATAACCTTGTTTGCCGATAAAATTGTTTTTGCCTTCTTTGGAGTTGGTTCCCCTTGTCCAACCCACTGTTTAGACTGTTGTTTATTTTCAGGAGTGTAGTGGTGGACCCAAGTTTCATCAACAGTTATGAATCGACGCAAAAATTTGTTTGGATTACGCCTATACAGCGCCAAATTGTCGGTAGGAATGTGTTTTCGAAGCAATTTTTGGTTGAGTGTTAGCAAACGCGGCACCCATCTTGCACACAGCTTATCCATGCCCAAATGGTTGTGTAAAATATTTCGCACACGTTCAGCTGACATCCTTCAGGTCTCAGCTATATCGTGCGCACTTTCAATCTACGGTCTTCCAACACTATTTTATGGATTTTTTCGATCATTTCTGGAGTTATGACCTCAACGGGCCGTCCTGGGTGTGGCTTGTCAGAGGTGCTCACATGACCCATTTTAAATTCAGAAACCCACTACTTAATAGTTGAATATGATGGGGAGGTGGGTCCTAGTGTTGAATCCATTTATTCTTTTATTTGTTTTGGTGTAAAACCCTTCAAATAGAAGTATTTGATAACAGCATGATTTTTCAATTTTTCCATCAGAGGTGTCTCGTTCAGTGTGCTCTCAAACGTAAACTAATGTGGCGATTGGGCTGAAAGTGTACATATAAGTTAGTTAGGGATAGTACTGTACGACGCCACTCTAGATTTAGTAGAGTAGACTTAGTGGCGCCGTCTCTTGGTCAGGCCGGAAACTTTTCACCCCACCCTTGTAATTTTCTTTAGTTTATAAATATAAAATAAAATAATGATAAACATTTTTTCTTGTAGAGAATTATCTGTTCTATCCAAATAATAAAACAATGAAATTTGGGGGAAAATTTTTAACCACAATAACACCAATTTGAAGGCCGCCTCTGCGGCCTAGTTGATAGCGTACTAGGCTTTCACCCCGAGGATCCAGGTTTGATTCCCGGTGAGGGCTTGGCATTTTCATACGCTATAAATCATTCTACCGTCTGCATTAGCCCAGTGTGCACAATAGTCGGACGTTCAATTTGACTACCAATAAAAAAACTGTTAGTTAAAAAAAAAATGCTTTCTTATTATAAGAAGAAAAATGAGGTCTCAGGAATTCAAACAATTTAATTTTTAAATTATATTTACTCGCAAAAAGCTGCTGAGGTTTAAAACAATAATTTCACACTATTTTCTTCTGTTTGTTGCAGATCTATATTTGAATCTTTTGTTGAACAATTTAAAAAAGAAAATCCACACATACCCGAAGCTACAGTAGCAGTTAAAGCGTCCTCTCAGTGGAAATCATTGAGTGAATCTGAGAAAGCGAAATACCAAAGAAAACACAAACAAATCAAGCAGAAATATATGCAAGATTATGAAGCATTCCTTAAGGTAGGATACCTTCACTCGTATATCTTATTATTTAAACTAAAAAACCTGAAAATCCTGAAATTTGTGTAGAAGTATTTTAAAATAATCATTCATTGGTCTTATTTGTTAGTAGATGTACTAAGAGACATTTAGTTTTATATGTACTTGTCTATAGGGTTCATTGGATGTTAAGTTTTGATGACTGATAAATATGCACAAACAAAAAATATTTCAGTCTTTGACACATCCGAGACAGACACTGCTCGGAGCATGTAACATGTCCGCTATTGGTAGGAATTCAGTTCTTCGATGATAACCTTAATGGTTTTTCACCGGAAAAAAAAGGAATACAGTTAGGGCCTGTTGTATATAGGACAGCTGTTTCGTTACGAAAGACAAACTTGAATAAATTGTGAATGTCTTTTTTAAGACTGTAGGCTTACAGATACAAATTTGTTTCTTTTAAGAAAATTAATTTTGTTAAAAACACAATTTTTTAAATGGTTTTGAATTTAATAAAATCTCATGCAGTGTTTTAGTAATAAATAAACAAATGTTCAAATTGCAATAGATTGAACAGAGGGAAAATCGATAAACTCTAAATAATATTCCTGTAAACAATAAAAATTAGTGAATATTTATTTATGATACTTATACAGTATTTTCCTACTAGAAATCGCCGTTTTGGTGGTCTAGTGGATAGCGTACTAGGCTTTCACCCCAAGGACCCGGGTTCGATTCCTGGTGAGTTCTTGGCATTTTCATACGCTATAAAATCATCCCACCGTCTGCATTAGCCCAAGTGTGCACAATAGTCGGACGTTAAACACACAAAAAAAAAATGAAACAAATAATATAAACAACCCAAGTCTTATGTGCCTGTGTTTCAAGTGTATGTGAATGTGTTCAACTTGTTTACATTAAACCTAACATGCTCACTTCTGATTGGCTCTTCAAAATCGTATGTTTTCGCTCGCTTCTGATTGGCCCCTTTCAAACTTTCTCTTCAGCAATCGTCCCTCCTGTTAATTTTTTGAAATTTTTTTTAATTTTTCAATTTTTTTCAAAAAAAATGTTTAAAAATTAACAGGAGGGATGACCGCTGAAGAGAAAGTTTGAAAGGGGCCAATTAGAAGTGAGCGAAAACATATGATTTTGAAGAGCCAATCAGAAGCGAGCATGTCAGGTTTAATGTACACATGTTGAACACAGGCACATAAATAGAGTAGGGGTATAAGGTGGAGCTAGAAAGTTATAAATAGGAGACAAGGCATAATATTGGTGACGAGTATAGAAATAGTTTTTGAAGATGGAGATTCTACGAAACGCGTCAGTGAAAGAATTGACGAAGCTAGGGAAGGCAGATTATTATACTGAACATAGTAACACACAACTGTTTCCTAACTACAATCAAAACAAAACAATATCTCGACCTATTTTCAGTACTTTGTTTCTTATGAACTCCTCTGTTAGATGTTTTGTTAACTTGCATCTGCAGTCATACACAGTGGTTTAATATTCGGCCATGCTGCATTTAAAGCACAAGCCACTTTGTAATTATAATATGTGTTTTGTGTCTTCAACGTATGCAAAAAACACAAGACTGTAGCGCTAAATTCCCAAATTCTGTAACTCAAAACGTTTCACAAGGCAGAACTGGGTGATATATTTATTAACACTTTATGGAATATGGGATGGATTCCGCTGTAAAAACTATTTAGTATGGTGAAAGCTATTTTTTTCTTTCAACTAGTACGAGACAACTGCAGAAATCATTTTAGATGGACCGACAATAAAACACCCATTTGTCTTGCCTAATTTCTTTGCTACATGTTTCTGATATTTAGAGCCTAAAATGAGATTTCTCCATCATGACCAAGAAAAACTGATCACGTGAATCTGAGAATAACAAATTAAATATTTTTGTGTTTTGTGATTTGTATGGTCCGCACTTTGCAAAAGTGATAACAATAACAGTTTAATCAAATTATCTATAATTAAAATAAATGACACGCTCTGTTTTAAGATTTTAATCAAAAACAGTCAGTCATATTTAAATCTTGTCAGTACAAATTTTTGTCATGTAAAATGTCATACAAATCTAGTAGCCTAGGGGTTGATATATCATTAGCATTTATAATTTAATCGTTTGTTTTTTCATATATATATATATATATATATATATATATATATATATATATATATTTACTCAAGCAGTTCTTGAAATGGATATAAGCAATAAAAAAATGTGTATTTAAATTTACAGACTTTAAATGAAACAGAACTGAAGAAGTATTCTTTATTTAAAAATGCTCGAATTGAAGAATCCAATCCTTCAATGAGCGAGGACGAGGAAGATTCTAGCAGTGAAGATGATGAAGAGGTACAGTAATTAAATACAATCTCATATTAGTTGAGTTTTTTTATTTGGTAATTTCAGAGGAAGTTTATTTTCAGTTTACTTTTCTGATGGTTGATTTTGATTGTTGTTTCTAAAGCTCTTTTTAATTGGCTTACACCTTTCTTGATCTTTTTTCTAAATATAGCCATTGCAGGTCTTCCATATCCTCTTTCTTAGAGTATAATTCTTCACTCCCATCCTATAAATAGAATGGTATGAGTTCTACTTGCTGCCACAGGATTGATACAGTATGTATATTGCAGAGAGAATAAGATTTTGCTGTAGCAAAGCATAAGTTTGCAAATGACTTTCCATTAAAGGTCTGTTTTTAGTATGGAGGACACCTACATTCTGATAACATAGATCATGCTCGTCATCTTTGACTTTATGATCAAAAGATGTTTGATTTTTTTTAATTTCATGAACCTTTCCTTCTAAGGTATTAATTTTTTATGGTTTCTTTTTAATGTGTGAACCTTTTTACTGACTAATCTGCTGCCTTATTAGCTTTCAGTCCTTTGTAATGGCATTTACTATATAAGATGTATTACAGTTACTTGATTGTCCATTACTCGTAACGTATTTGAATCTGTGAAATTACATAATAGTGAAAGAAATGTTTACTGTAAATCCGTACTCTTATCTCTTAATTTAACTTGTCTTTATGACATCTGTTAATTAAAGTTATATTTCAAATTCAATGTAGGCTAGAGTGTTCAGTTTTTTGCACAGTTCTTCCATACTTAACTTCAGCCAATCTTTTAGAAAGCTTTTCTGTGAAGAAGCCATTGCGCATATATTATCAGCATGCTGCTTCAAAGTAAGTTCTTTTATCAAGCATCATTCAGAAAAAATTAGGTATTGTTATCAGTTTACTGTACTTTTGTTTTCTATATTGAATTGTATATTTAGTTTAAGAGAGTATCTAGTAGTAAGGACCGCCTCGGTGGCCTAATTGATAGCGTACTAGGCTTTCACCCCGAGGACCCAGGTTCGATTCCCGGCCAGGGCTTGGCATTTTGATACACTATAAATCATCCCATCGTCTGCATTATCCCAAGTGTGCACAATAGTCGGACATTAAAAACCAAAAAAAAAATCTAGTAGTAAGTGTTCGGTGTAATTTATGTCCTTGTTGATATTATACAACATTTCTCCAATCCAAAAATATTTTCAGTTCAGTGTTTATGTTGTTCTGAAGACAGTTGAATATTTTTTTCACTCTAGTTCTTGGCTGTAGTCCGTAAAATGTCATCTCCACACAGTAATTTTTCCTTATATGGAAGAAAATACTTCTGGTAAGTGGTTAATTAAGGTGTTGTAGGGCAGTACACTGAGTACAAATATTTGTGGGAGACCCAACTTCTTTTTTTTTAATTTGAAAGAGGTTATTTCCATTTTCTTTGTACCAGCCAATTTCAACCTGTTAACCTGTGATACAAATCTCTCAGAATACACACCCGTATCCTCCTAAAGATAGTATAAAACATCCTGTGATATCAAAAATTTAGAGCTATTACTGATTCATTCTGTTCGGAAGAGTCCTTTGTGCTTTGAGTTAGTCTGATCACCATCAAAAAATAAAACTTTTCAGGTAAAATTCTGAGAAATTTAAGAAATCAAGAAGAGAAAAATGTTAATTTAAAAAAAAACTAAACCTAAATTCAGGGACACAAATGAAATATCCCCAGCAAAAAAAGGTCATTATTGTCCTTTTGTTTTTGTTTGTAAAATTGTGACACAAATATTTGTTGTTTTTCTTTTAGGACAGTGAAAGTGAAGACGAAGAGGAAGATGACAGTGATTCTTAAATGTATAGTCACGCTTCTGTCGCTGTAGCAGCTTTCTGAGCTTACAACAGCCCAACAGGAACAACCTAATTTATATAAGTTGATAAATTTAGTATTTAGGAAGAATGTTGATCAAACAAAGCAAGGAAAGTGATCAAAAATCTTTCAAAACACCATTTCTAACCTAAAAATGACACAGGTCATTAAACATTTGCTTTTATTTTGAATTCTTTTTAAATTTTATTTAAGCATAGCTGGGAGAAATTCAGTAAGTCACATTTCTGAGTACAGGCTACATGTAAGGCAGTTTTGTATTTAATAGGAATTTGTCATAAGTATAACTAAGTCTACCTATTGAACACTGCTGGGTGACTGTCAGATTAATAAAATGTAAAACACATAGATGTTTCTAAACACTATCGACAATCAATTAACATTAGCTTTTTTTCTCTAAATAATTCATTTATGTTTTTTCGGTTACAATTCCATTGTTTTCACCTAAACCTACCTAATAACCTAAACAGTAATTAATAGTTATCAAAAAGGAGTCAGGTTTGCCGAAATAAAAATAAAATACTATATTATATTTTTTTCATCTTGCAGTGGTTGTCACTTGTCTCTCTTGATCAGTCTGGTTGTCTGCTGTATGGTCTTTGCAGTGGCATAACTAGATTTTGTTCTTGGGTGGGGACAGGGGAGGTTGAAGACCTTTGCCCACAAAAGGAACATTTTTATTAATTGTTTTCAGAATATGAATTTTATTATTATATTTTATGTAGTATTACAGAACAGTACAGTGCATATACAAAAAATGACCTTTCTTCTTCCGGATCACCCACTTTGGGGTACGCGAAATCAATTACTTTGATGTGCGTTAGCTGCCTTCTGCTGTATCCAATACTGCTTCATTCTATCCGAGGCTGCCTTCCTTTCTGTAAAATGACCTTTATTACAATACACCTTGAAAATATCATGTAGTCCTATCTCAAAACAGAGAGTAGGGGTTAACAGCCAATGTTATGACTCCTGATTTTGTTTTAAGAAATGCACTGTGTGTCCCCTCACTATCACTGTGTAAAACGGCACACAGAACCTCTAAGGACTGACCTGAATCTATCATGTGTCCTCAGGTTTGTATGGCTTAGTGTTCCATTTTAACTATTCAGGAAAAAAATACAAATAAATGCTTTAAGAAACATACATTTAAAACATTTATTAACAATAATTTATATTTAAAACTGAAAAAAATAAATATATTACTTGAATAGGTTTATAAATAATTTATTTGAGGATTTTCCTTCTCTGGGGAGAGGAGGCTGATTGATCCCACACTTAGTTACACCACTGGGTCTCTGTTGAAATTCTCACTCAACGTTGCTTTGGTTTTTTTTTATTCATAATTTCTTATCTATTTGCATACTTAATTATTAAAATTGTTATTTATCTTTTTTTTGCTGGTTGCCTTTCATCTAATACTATTTTATGTTTTTTTACACCTACAGTGATCACATTATATTGCGCCCGGATATAACACGGAATCGTTTCCTATTTAACAAGTAAAGAATCACATGGATGTAAATAAATCACATTTCAAATGTTTGCAGACAAAGCGCTTACCAATTCTCTAGAAATAGTCCTCTACAACTCTCTGTTCCATTCTCGTAAACGCACAGGCTAATAAGTCTCTATTATCTAACATAGAATGTAAACAGGTCATATTGCCTGATGAAAAGTACTCCTATTGTTCATTACATTTAATATTTGAGGAAGTAGAGAGAAACAAATATAGTGCAGTAAATGTGCAGCTAATACATCTGGTTTAGCATACATAACATTAGAAGCATACTTATGGAATTTTTCCTTCATGGGATGTGCTGCAATAAGTATTGTAATGCAGGTCTGCTTTGTCTGGCAAAATGTGTTATAACCGGCAGCCACTGAAACTGAACTGTTTGTGCGAGTATTTAAACTAAAATGCATAGTAACATATTTGGATATATCCAGCATAATTTCATATTTTTTATATTAAAATGAGTAGAAAAAACTAGCTTCTATATTCACTTTATCGAATTCTTTTTTTTTACATGAAAAATGTATACAATTAATTTTTTTTGTTTTGTTTTAAGGCATCATACACTATTTATTTATGATTTTATCCTATTTTGTGTGTCAGACAAATTGAGTATTGATTGATAAAAAGATAAGCTTTTTTTAATATAGACTTAATCAAAAATAAAGACTGACTTGAAGCGTAAATGTTGTTGTAACCATTTTCACGTAATAAAGGCCTTGAAACCCTTTGGCATTGCAGGTCCAGCTTCATCAGGGATATAAATAGGGTTTGAATTCACTATCCTCACTAAATAAGCCTAGTTCGGACAAACCATCAGATTCTGATTCTAGTTTCAACTAAATTTTTGTCCAACTCACTCACTCTAGTTCTTAGATTTTATTTTTTTTTCAGCACAAAGAATTATAACTTTTTAGTGAGTAAAAATGTTATATGATGTCTTTAAAGCTGAGATCAGAGAGCACATTTAACTGTCACAGAGGAGTAAAAAGAAGATTTTTGTAATCAATCAAAACTTTTATATTTTATTGTAAAAATACATCAAAATGAAATGCAATTTGTTTTAGTATATTTTCTTCGTGTGATAATCCTCAAAACATGGATATGCACATAGTGCAACATTATGAACATTTTTTATCAGTCACTACCTGACACAGAAAATATGATAAGAATCATAAGTAAATAGTTTTTCATACATAAAATATTTATGTTTTTTATACAATAAAAACATAAAATTTAATTATATAATTTTTTCATATAAACAAAAATTTGATAGTGAGTATAGAACCTAGTTTTTTTCCATACAGAATTATTTTTTATTCAATTTAATATAAAAAACATGAAATTGTGTTGGATATATCCAATTATGTTACTATGCATTTTAATTTAAAAATTCACAAACAGTTCAGTATACAGTGGTTGCCGCTTATAACACACATTTTTGCAGACAAAGCAGATCTGTGTTACAATATTAACAGTAGTATATCGGATGAAAAAAAATGTTAGAGTGCTTCTAGTGTTATGTAAGCTAAACCAAAGTGTTATTTGCACGCTTATATTTGTTTCTCTCTACTTCCTCAAATAGTAAATGGACTGAATAGTAGAAGTACTTTTTATCAGGTAATAGTGGCAGTCTGACCCGTTTGTGTGCTATATCAGATAACTAATGCATTACATTGTGTGTTTATGAGAATGGGACAGAGGGGAGTTGAGAGAAAGCATTGTCTGTTATCAGTTCATTTGTAGTAATACGAGGGTGGTCTGAAAAGTTTCCGACCTAACAAAGATACAAGACGTTTATTCAGAATTTTTTTTTTTATTTTTCTCCTTATACCTCTAGTCACTTCTCCCAGCGATGCTCCCATCTCTGTAAACCGTCCAAATAGTACTCAGCGTTTTTCTCTGCAAAATAATTGTTCACGAAGGTGATTGCCTCTTCATTTGACGAAAATCTCTGTCCTCCGAGCGCAATTTTTAGATGAGGGAACAAAAAGAAGTCGCTTGGGGCTAGATCTGGTGAGTAAGGAGGATGGTCAAGCAGTTCAAACCGTAATTCGTGGATTTTCGCCATGGCAATCGCTGAGGTGTGAGACGGTGCGTTGTCTTGGTGAAACAGGATTTTCTTTTTCTGCAAATGTGGCCGTTTTTCCGCAAGTTCTGACTTCAGCTTGTCAAGTAATGATGCGTAGTATGCTCCTGTAATGGTTTTTCCTTTTTGAAGATAGTCGATTAAAATAACTCCATGACTATCCCAAAAAACAGTCGCCATCACTTTCCCAGCCGAAAAAACAGTTTTTGCTTTTTTTGGAGCCAGTTCCCCCTTTGCAGTCCACTGTTTGGACTATATTTTTGTTTCGGGCATATAATGGTGTATCCAAGTTTCATCTACAGTAATTAATCGGCGCCAAAACTGGGATTTATTGCACCTAAACTGCGCCAACAGAGCATTGAAAATGTTCATTCGAACACGTTTTTCGTCTAACATGAGCAAATGGGGCACCCAATGCATGGACAGCTTTCTCATGTTTAAATGTTGATTAAATATGTGACAAACACGTTCTTTTGACATGTTCATAACATGCTATCTCTCTCACTTTAATTCGGCGGTTATCTAGCACTATTTGGTGAACTTTGGCGATGTTTTCGTCGGGACATCCAGAACGTTCGTCTCCCAAGCTTTTACAGCCACGTTTAAATTCAGCGTCCCAAAATTTCACTGTAAATGATGGTGCAGAGTCCCCATATACAGAATCCAACTCATCTTTGATTTGCGTAGGCGTATTGCCTTTCAAAAACAAATATTTAATGACAGCTCGATACTCGATTTTGTCCATTTTTATAAAAATACATCAACTCACTCAAACGACTGTTACATAACAACTGCGCGTCCAAAATGGCTGAAACTTTGGTGAGTAACTATCAACAGATGAACAACGAAATTCAAGTGCTGCCACCGACGAGTGCTGCTATCTTCATGTTGAGGTTGGAAACTTATCAGACCACCCTCGTAATTCTTTAGAAACAATATTTTTTCAAAAAGCTGGTCAGCCTCAAAAATTTTACATGTTATTTATTTATATCCATAAATAGTAGTTTGAACTTCTACTTACCTTAGTGCTTAGCACGATTGGTCAGTACTAATGATTAGCAATAAGCTGTTGTAAAAAGGGAATAACACAAAAAAAAACAAGGAAAATGGTTGTTTATATTACATCAGATTGTAGTCGGACATGAAATTGTGATAAAAACAATGCATCATTTGGTTTGAAACAAACAGAATGTGTAATATTTAAAATATACATGACTACATCAGCAGCTATTCCATGGGGGGGGGGGTAATATTGCAGAATGCCAGACATTACAGAAGAATTTAATTCATTATGGCTGACTAAACTTGTCGTTACACAAGCAGGATAAATTTTAACATAAGTTGCACAACTTCCATTACTCATTCTTTCTTAAAAAGACCTTTTTAATGTCATTTATAGAAATTAACAAGTAAATTTTTAAATGCCACACCACCCCAAAGTCTTTAAATTGCAAATACTTCTCAAATACCTTAAATTTCAGACATATGATTTGCTTTGGTTTGAGTGTATTTTTTATTTTAATATGTATGTTACTCATAGTGTGCCATTTTATTAAATAATTTTATATTTGTATTAGTACAAAGTCTTATTAATTATATAAATATGTATTTTTGTAGGAGTGTAATAAAAAATTTTGTTTTATATTAAGTGTAAAGGGTGTAAACCTTTCAGTGCCTCTCTGTCTGCCATATGTTTTTTTTCATTTGTAAAATACCATAATACTGAGGCATAAAAATCCCCTTTTCCAAAGGGCTTAGAAGAAATTGTAAATAAATCACTTTTATTGTAATGGATTCCAGCCAGTCAGAACAACCGAGTTTTGCAGCAACACCTAATTTTCTGGCTAGAAAAAAGAAAAACTAGTTCATATTTTGAAGTAAATTGTCACAGAATTGTTGTCACTTTAATTATGTATCTATTAGGAAGTAAGGAGCACTGAAAGAGTTAGATAAAGTTATAACCTATATTAATAAGATCAAAAGGAAAATTTTGTGTAAAATAATATATATTTTGTATAACTTTGTTCTTTTGTACATTTTTAATATAATAAAATAGATTTTTAACACAATATGTAGTTTTTCTAAAAAATTATGTAGAAACCAAGTGTGGCTGTGTGATATGACGCCTCCAAATGTTAACATTTATTTTGGCTGTGTTAAAGAACAATTCCTCTTTCCTCAAACTGGCACAAAATGTTAGTTACCATCTCAATGTAATGCTCAACAGTAAGAGTACATTTACGCTATAGCCTAGTGCTCAACAGTAAGAGTACATTTACGCTATAGCCTAGTGCTCAACAGTAAGAGTACATTTACGCTATAGCCTAGTGCTCAACAGTAAGAGTACATTTACGCTATAGCCTAGTGCTCAACTGTACGAGTACATTTACGCTATAGCCTAGTGCTCAACAGTAAGAGTACATTTACGCTATAGCCTAGTGCTCAACAGTAAGAGTACATTTATGCTATAGCCTAGTGCTCAACAGTAAGAGTACATTTATGCTATAGCCTAGTGCTCAACAGTAAGAGTACATTTACGCTATAGCCTAGTGCTCAACAGTAAGAGTACATTTACGCTATAGCCTAGTGCTCAACAGTAAGAGTACATTTATGCTATAGCCTAGTGCTCAACAGTAAGAGTACATTTACGCTATAGCCTAGTGCTCAACAGTAAGAGTACATTTACGCTATAGCCTAGTGCTCAACAGTAAGAGTACATTTACGCTATAGCCTAGTGCTCAACAGTAAGAGTACATTTATGCTATAGCCTAGTGCTCAACAGTAAGAGTACATTTACACTATAGCCTAGTGCTCAACAGTAAGAGTACATTTACACTATAGCCTAGTGCTCAACAGTAAGAGTACATTTACGCTATAGCCTAGTGCTCAACAGTAAGAGTACATTTACGCTATAGCCTAGTGCTCAACAGTAAGAGTACATTTACGCTATAGCCTAGTGCTAACACATGGATGCTTGCTGCTAGCCATGGTGCATTTATTCTGCAGCTGTGCACCTGGCCATCATTCGGTCGAGAGTGAGTGTGAAGTGAAGTATAACTACCATATACATCGTGTTGTAAAGTGGAATAATGTTCTCATTATCGTTATTCAGATTAATTAATTCAGATAGTAATTCAGATTAATTTGTGACTAGAATGTGGATTTTAATTTGAAGAATAAGAAAATATAGTGAATATCATTTGAACCAAGAATGCTTCCATCACAATTACTTTCACAAATTCTGTCTGTGGCTCAAAAGTTATCAAAATTGCTTTTTCAGACATTTAACCATGTTATAAACAACTTTTAATTATATCTTAGAAGTTGTTGAATCAGAAGTTAAACTGAAGTAATTTTAAAAAATCGTGGATAAAGTCACAGGAAAGGTTGCCCAGTGAGGATATCGGGATAGCCAAAATGCAAAACAATATTGTCTGATCTATCATACTACAAATTTTAAATATTAAGGGATATTTAAATTCGGAAATCTACCCAGGCTGTTTCTGAGGTATTTTTATACACTTAGCCGCAAAACGCAAAGATGATCCCTCTGCATTTTCTATGGTATGATCAACAGCACCCTTGTAACTTGTGTCATCTGCATTCATAAAATGGTAGAACAGAACAAGAAACCTCTTTACTGTCAAACGTTTGCTATGGTTAGTAAGACATTAAAACCTTACTGCATGAAAGACTTTAAAACGAAACCTAAATCTGCAAATACAAAATGTCCTTGGTGGAAACCATCTGATTGATTGCATTGAATTGTAATGTTTAGGTTACTATTCAACTTCAACAACTAATCATTCGAATCGTTAGTAGGTTTGTAGATTAGTAACATAAATTAGTAGTTTATTTAACAGCTTGTTCAGTCGCCAGCTACTTTAATTGGCTACTATGCTAGTATGTTTTTGAGTGTTGTATGTTGAAAAGAAAGTCGAAGTAATAACTCGCTGATTGTAGCATATTGTAACTTACTCAATGCACTGATGGAAAAGAAAATAAATAATAGTAAATACCCCAAATAAATTATTAAAATGGAACGTTGATTTTTAAAAGATACAGATGAACAAACTTAATGAAATGGTAATTCTATTATGAAATGGTAAAAGTGATGAGTTTTTTCTTTTTTTATTTTTTTTTGGTGTTTAACGTCTGACTATTGTGCACACTTGGGCTAATGCAGATGATGGGATGATTTATAGTGTATGTAAATGCCAAGCCCTAGCCGGGAATCGAATCCGGGTCCTCGTGATGAGGTACTAAATTAAAATTTATTCTTGCATCCTCTGTAAATTTTAATTATATTAGGTGTATAATTAAATTTTAATTACACTCGTAAAATTAAAATTTTTAGAGACTATAAAATACTAGGTGTATATAAATATTATTTTCATTAAGCAAGATGATTAACGAAAAATTGAAAGTATTTGACTTTACAAAGGTAGCAACATTCAAATTGCTTTATCATTTATAAAGTCGTCACAAATACAGTAACAATAGACCATATATCTGTCAACTTGACGTTAGCACACCTATTTCTTAGTTTTTTTTTGTTTTTTTTTAACGTCCGACTATTGTGCACACTTGGGCTAATGCAGACAATGGAATGATTTATAGCGTATGAAAATGCCAACCCCTCGTTGGGAATCGAACCCGGGTCCTCGGGGTGAAAGCCTAGTACGCTATCCACTAGACCACCAAGGCGGCTCCTATTTCTTAGTATAAGGGCGATTTTTTAGTAATTACTAATTACAATATGATTATCAACATTAGTACATTTCAAATCTGGTAGTCAAATAATGACATTAGTAATTACCAATTAGTCAAATAATGAAATCATTTGCAACTGCCCATCACTATTTTAACAAAGAAAGACACATACATACTGCCATTCAAAGAATCGAAGGATGACGTAGTATAAATGTCTTATGCACTAGTGCTTCATGTGCCTTGAACTGGCAATGTGTGTAAATTATATTTAAAATTAAATTTTCCTACTAGAGGTTACATTGTACTGTTGTTGTTTCCTATGGCTAGCCCGGACTCCAGTCCATCAGCATCCTTGCTTTCCAATACAGTCGAGTGAAGCTCTTCTGTCGTCTCGAATCAGCATTCAATCCAGGGCATGTCAACAGGTGTTTCTTCTTCATATTTGAGTTCGTCTCTTGGCACAGAGGGCACATTTCAGAGGAGTAGACTCCAATGTGCTTCAAAGTGGGCGGCGAGGCAGTCATGACCAGTGTCAAGACGGAACTGTGCCACTGACTGTCTCCTTGGTTTTTCCTTCAGTCCGTCCCATTCCTTGTCTATATTTTCCCAGTATTTGCCTTTTGTTATGCTCTTCATTTTTTCCATCTGCTGTTTCTTCATTGTACTTTTGAGCATGGCTTTTGCCTTATTTGGATTGGGCAAATGTCTGGGTTGGGGGGACAAAGTTACTCGCGTCCGCAGCAAACCTTAAGCTGTATGTGTCCCCTGGGTGGTGCTAAATGAGTAACAGTGCTGGCAGGAGCCATCCCAATACACAAAACATGGTTACATTGTACTTTATGACTAAAAAAAATGTATAGTTTTTTCCAAAAATGTGTTTACTTTTAGTAGTCTTACAGATGAATGCTTATGAACAGTGTTTGTCAAAATAGGTTTATGAATCTATGGTTAATAATTTTTAGTCTTAATATAAAGGTAGTGGTTTATTAAAACACAACACAAAGATCAATTAATTAATGACACCATTTAATCAATTAAGACGTAAAACAGAGTTTACATTAACAATTCCAGCGCTCTCAAATTAACTGTAACATCACAATAATATCTATGGTAACTCAAAGGTTTATACTTTAATAAAATACATAAAAACATTAACATGGATATGTATAAAACAATAAAATAATTTATATAAAAAGTATCTAAATATTTTGTATTTAGTTTAATAGTTTTTAAATGCTTTTAAACAGTTGTCATGAACTAATGAACTGAAAAAAATGATAACCAAAATATTTATCGAAACTATGGAAAGAAGTAAGAATACAACTGAAAATGTGAATGTATTTATTTTGTAACATGAATAAACAGTATAATTAATTAGTCTGTTGAAGACCACTAGATAGTGAAATGCACAGTTTATCATATTTACCAAGCATTGTCAATCAACCATATGCTACATCACTGGTTCCTTTTTGCTCAAAAAGTAAAATTTGAATATATTAATATAACATATATCAGTGAAGTGGTCAACGGCCTCAATGGAGGATGAAAATGTATTTCTCAACGGCAAAGAGGGCAGATGAACCAAGAACACCAAAATCCGGGGTGCATCTGTACGTAATGCTCCAGGAACTAATCCCTGGTTCTAAAAATCCCAGTGGAAACACTGGACCTTCAAGATTACAAGCAACTATGATTCGTGCAAGTAATGATAAAACACAGAGGAGAGATGCTCGGTTGGAAGATCCCAGAGAGCAGGGGTAAAATGGACGGAGGAGCGGAGAGGATCCATGGGGACAGGATGAGGGAGGTGTGGAGGATTAGAAGGAACAAGACATGAGTCGGAGTGCTTTGTGTGATCCAACAGGGTCTATACGCAAATAATAATAATATAACATATTTTACTTTATGCCAGACTAATGAAGACAGAGAATCAAAGTTCACAGAAAAAAGTAAATGGTAACAACTGAATCTGCAAGCTTACACCTTACAAGGTTCACGTTGTAATGTTCGTTGTCTTACCAACCGAATCTATGCCACTCTTAAAACTTTACAAATTTGAACAAATTATTCAATTCATAATTTTTTATCCAATTTCACTTTAAAACAAAATCATTGATAAACTGATGTAAAAATTAAATTAAATAAAAAAACAATGTATACATTTCTTGTAATATTTTGGTTATATTGTTTTCAGTTTTTTATATTTTTGTTCTACAGTAGCTAACAGTAAACCTCTATTTAACATTTTGTTTTTTGTAAATCCTTACATGAACATTACAAAAGTACATAATTAACACTAGGACAGTACAGAATATTACAGTAACATGCAATAGAAGAGAAAACACAGCCACAGACATTTGACTACAAATAAAGCTAAGAACGTTACTAATATTATTGTTTAAAAATCACCCGTATTTAGAAAATACAGAAACATAATACTGTACATATTGATTTGAGTTTTAGCCTTGACATCTGAAATTTGAGACTAATGAAAACAAAGACGAAACACACATAAAAAGACATTCTACTGTAAAAAAGTAGCATTACCATACTCAAATTGACTTTAAGAGTTTCATAAATGACCAAGTAAAGATTCTCTTTTTCTCAGATCAATTTTCTCAGATCAACATAAGACACTCCACACTCAAGTTTAAGAAAGGTGAAACTGTCACTTTTCGTACGCTTTAACCTGATTAAAATAACCTAACTGAATGAAAGAAAAACAAAAGAAGTAGATTTATTTGAGAAACAGGACACAATGACAGTTGTTAATTGAACTGGAAGTTACAAAGAACTAAGGCTGGCTCCATTTTTGGTCTGGCAAGTTAGTTTTAACTTTCAAAGTGAACACAATAAAATAGTTATATAACTTTTTATTGTCTCAGAAATAATACAGTACAATACACAAGAGTAACTCATGAGCAGATAATAATTCTTGTATTACAGTTATACTGTAAATATGAATTATTAACTTGAATATATTGTGAAAAGGTTGAAAAGGCATTGTGGTACTTACCACTGAAGCAATTTAGTTGCAAGATGGAATTTACATATTAAAATTATTAATGCTTTATTTTGAAATCTATTCAGAATTGTCATTATTGAAAATATTTTACATAATAATTATTGATATTATTATAATTCATTAATGTTTTACGTAATATTTTAATGAGTTCAATGACTATTAATTTTTTTCAATAAATTTAGTTGTTCATTAGTCAGAAGTATTTACGGTGTTTAGTATAAATATTTCATTTTTATTTACCTTCACAAATTACATAATTTCAGATCATAAAATTATTAAAAATAAAAGCAATCAAAAAGATACAATTACGTCATGTATAATGTTAATATTAGTATTTTACAAAGAGAGTACAAATAAACTATCGTTTTCCTTCTTTTCCCACTAACCTGTAGTTTTTGATAATCCAGTAGTAGTCAGCTGGTATATACACTGGCCTGCTGGTCAAGTATTTTGAATTCAAGCATTTAAAAATATTTTTAGTAGTGCATTGGGAATGTTAAATAGAAAGTTTACTATTGGTATAAAAAACAGAAATTATATCCAGAGACAGCCAGAATGTCAAGTTCACAAATCTCTAGTCTAACGTATAAAGAACGTGGTCCTTTTGTTTTATTTTGATCTCATTGACAATGGTTTCATTTATTGGCCTTGGGATGAACAAGCTGGATGGTAATTTGTGTTCCAGCAGCATATTGTTGTCTGGAGGTAGGCTCAAACATGCTCGTAACACATTTTCAATACAAGCTCTTTGCTTGGACAGTGCATTAATAACAGGTGTACCTAAACAAAATTTTAAAAAACATCATTAGTTTCTTCACAAAAATGCTAGTGAAGCAACAATATTACTACAAATTAGTGCGCCTTCAGAAAAATAATTTGAGAACATTATTTATATTAACAGGAACATTTATTAAGATTGTAAGTTTTTAAGTGTACAAAATTAAACCTTTAGGCAGCTGACTGTAGATTACGGTAAGTTGGTTTACGACAGATCATCCGCTAGACCTGCATAGTTGTTAGAAACCGTATTGAAATAACTGTTTTGTCCTTTTCATGTTCTAGTAATACCATAGTAATTAGTACTGACCTTTGTGTGGGTTTACCAAGCATATGGTTTGATAATGACTTCTGTGTACTTTCCACATGAGTACGGATAGCTTTCCGTCCATCAATCACAAGTGGTGGTAGAACACTATGATAAAGGGATGTTAAACTCCTGGGTGAAGATGTGAATACAATCGTACAGTGTGAGGGAGCAATGACAAACAAACAAGAGGGGTAAAATACTCCTATTTACTCTCATATATCGTAGCATCTAAGCTATATATCTTTAATAAAAGGAAAACACCAACCACTGTTACAAAGGGCAGAAGTGAGGTTCTAGATATTACACTGGGGATAAATGGTTTAAACACTGTGTTGAAAAGTGGAATGTGTCGAATGAGCTCTCTGGATTAAAGCAATGGATCTCAAAAACTCACATGACTTGGTTAGAACTAGCAGAATGGTGGAGATAGTTCTGGACTCTTTTCATGAGAATTGTCCTCTTACAAAGGTGCTTGGGAGAAACGTTAAATGGTGGACTAAAACACTCTTCGAGCTAAGAAGGCTACTTCACACTAGCAAAAAGTGGCTTTACAGTAAGAGGGCATTAGAGACATGTTAGAGGAGTTATGATCCAGTTTTTTAGCCGCGTCGGAGGCCTAGTTGATAGCGTACTGGGCTTTCACCCCGAGGACCCGGGTTCGATTCCCGGTCAGGGCCTGGCATTTTCATACGCTATAAATCATCCCATCGTCTGCATTAGCCCAAGTGTGCACAATAGTCGGACGTTAAACACCAAAAAAAAAAAATATGATCCAGTTTAATATTAGTCAGGATTCTTACTAATAATGGAAAGGTTATAAAAGTGCATTCATAATCTAGTCCACAGATAGGAAAGGCTCCAGAGAATAAGAAAATACATCACCGAGGTCTTTTTACACACTGATGAAGCTTTTGACAATGCCTCTCATGATTTAATGGTTCAAGCTCTGTCACAGCATAAGATAACAAAATTATTGTATAAGTGGGTGGGGACAAGCGGAAGAAAGATAACAGCTAAAGCCTTAGGAGAAAAGGTGGAGGTTGTGAAGAGTTATCCGCAAGGGAATGTTTCCCCTTCTTCTGTGGAACCTGGTAAAAGACTCACTCCTGGATCTTCTCACTTTGGAGAGATACTACACCCAGAAATAAGCAGACGATGTAGTGATGCTTATCCACTACATAAGGGCAGTACGATAACACAGTGGTGGATCTCATAAAGAGAGCCCTACCACTGATAGAAACCTGATGTTGCCAGAACCTAAAGTTAACTCCAGGAAGACAATATCATCCTTTTACAACACATTCCTTTTACAAGGAAAAGAATCATCCCAAATGTAGAAGGGATTAAGCTCTTTAGGTAGATAACCCAGTTTGCAAACTAGGCAGCTGTAGTTAAATATCTAGGCTTGGTGTTGGACACCAAATTAACCCTGAATGCACACCTTGGACACATCATGGAAAAAGCTAACAAATCATTGATGACAGTAAGAATGGAGGGGGGAGACATGGGGATTGATACCAAGTATAATGAACATCTGTACTGGGATATTCTATGGTGTGCTATGGTGTAATGAACAAGCAGAGGTGAGCAAGGGAAACTCTAAGATTCAGAGTGGTCTGTTTCTTTATAATAACAGCATCAAAGGAACCTCATGCTTTGGCTTCCACTCATTCATTTATATATATATATATATATATATATATATATATATATATATATATATATATATATATATATATAGTGAAGGAATGAAGAGCAGCATATAGATTGTAGGAAAGTGAAGTCTCAATAACTTCAACTTTGGGGCATGACAGAAAAGATTAGAGACTCAATCCTGATTATGGAGACTGACAGGATGGTACCAGACACTCATTCTAAACGATAAAGATGATATATCAGGAGAAAAACAGAATGGGGGAAAATTCTGGAGACCTTACATGGATGGTTTCTAAACAAAGGAAGATACTGGTGCTAAGGATTACTGTTTGAGGCCCAAGGTGAAAAGCATCGTTACCTTGGGACTACACCTCAGTATTTCAGGCAGAGGTGGTAGCCATTTTTGTCCGTGTTTGCGAGAATTTAACACAGGCTTTTAATAAGGTCCTAATTCACATTTATACTGACAGCATTAAGGCACTTGCAGGTCCAACAATTAAGCTGGTCTGGAAGTGTCGAGACAACCCCAATGATGGAAAACCAAGTTAGTCTGGATTCCAGGACATAGGTGGATTGAGGGTAATGAGATAGATAGCCTAGTCAGAATGATATCTGCATCTGCTGAGTTAACTGGACTGGAACCGGTAGTAATGGTTTCTATGTATCTGAGTAGGTCAGCTAACAATAGGTAGATCTATAAGCAACACCGGGAAAGACAGGAGAACCTCAGAGGACAAATTCTACAGTAAATGTCTTTTAAAGGTTTAGAAAAGGTTTAAAGGAGGAGGAGGATGTTTAAAGGTTTAAGTCATAGAGGAATCAGGGGAACAGTAGGGATCCTGGGCAGAGAATAACTCAGGAAAATCATAGGACTAATAATAGGAAACTGTGGTCTGAAGATACCATGACCAGGATAGGAATGTACCACAAGGGAATACATAGGTTGTGCAGGAAAAAAGATGAAACTACAGTGTCATAACCTTGTAACAGAGGGCTAAGGGCGTTTAGTTTTAAGGACCCTTCTACTAGCTAATTATTAACAAGTGATGATCATCATTAGTGATGACTAAGGACATCTATTACAATGAGCTAGTCAGTGGACTCCTAAAACTTACTGAGGACTACTGAACTAGAATCCAACAGGCTTAGTTGCACAAGTGGTCTTTTGATCACAGTACCAAGGAATACAAAATCTCTTAACCTGTATAACTGAACCTAATCTAATCTCTACCTTTAGGCACAAGTGGAGCTTTGCAGAGGTAGCTGAGAATTGACATAACTGGATGGAATGTGCAATATGGAGAGATTGGATCAGAACGGAACTCGATCCTTGAACACAATTCAGCCAAAATGACTAGATCTAGTATAATTGGTGAAGCTAGAAGAGAATCTTCACATGTGTTGTGTACCACTATAGTGTTGTGACCTCCCATCATGATTTCAGATGTGTATTCGTCCATTGCTCGTTTACTGTCACCTAGAAAGAAAAACCAACAATAAGTTATATTTATTCTCATTCATGTGTTATGTTCCCACACTTTACGTAGCCAATATTAAAAAAAAAAAAACAAAAATATTTTTTTTAAATGTTCAAGCAAGATTGTCCTAATAGATTTAATATTACGAATTCAAATATCTTGAAGTTAAATTTTAAAATATTTTTTTGATTCAACTTAAAAATAAAACACACTTTAATACAGTGGATAATCTTGAATTCTTGAATGTACAAGTAATACAGTGGTTGAACACTGTTACCCATCTCTTGTTAGTGAGTTTCAACTTTCGAGGTCTTTGAGTGTTGACTCACGATGATAGAAAAGCAACTAGTTACGCCGGTAATATTTATATTACACAAGTATTACATCATATCAATTGATATTTAGGTATAATTAATATTATAAAGAATGATTTGGAATACAATTCTATAAATTATCATCAGCAAAATTATGACGAATGAAAATAACTGTCAGGTGACCGTAATCTATGGGGGGCAGGTTAAGAAGAGGTGTGTGTGTGTGTGTGTGTATTATAATCACATGAGACTTTATAACCCTAAAATAAAATTATAAGTATAAAAAACTACATACAGTAAAGCATCAGATAATTTGAAATGGAACTGGACACCGTTTGGATTATCAAATTGTCCAGATTTACTACATGGCCCACATTATAAATATATTTCACACATCAATGCATTGTGTTAGCTGTTTTAATGACATCAATGGGGTTTAATGGAACGATGTTACCATTGATGTTTTACTGATTCTTTTAAATATTCACTTTTTTGCCAGATTCAAATCTGGATTTTTGACATTCAAATTATTGACACTATATGGCATTTATATGTGAAGGATTGTGAAAACATTTCATCAAGTGAAGGTGATAAGTCAGCTAGATTAATATACGAGGTGTGTTCAGAAAGTAACGAGAATTTTAATTTTTTGAACAAAATATTTATTTATTCTTCTACGATGATGTTGTCACCTTCAAAATAGTCCCCCCATTGGAGACTTGTGCCAGCGCTTCTTCCAATCCTCGAAACACTTCTCAAACTCAATCTTTGAGATAGCCTTTAGTTCTTTCAGCGATGCGCTATAAATGTCATCTACGGCTGTAAAATGCCCTTTAAGGTTCTCTTTATTTTTGGAAATAGAAAAAAGTCACCATGTCTGGCGAATATGGAAGCTGGGGCATCGTTACAGTACTGTTTTTGGTCAAAAATTCACAAACAAGCAATGAAGTGAGCTGGTGCATTATCATTGTGCAAAAGCCATGCATTATTTCTCCACAGATCCGGGCATAGGTAGTACTCCTTATAAACCGTTTCACCTGGTGACAGGAATTCATGATGCACTATGCCATTAATATCGAAGAACACATTGAGCATAACCTTCACATTCAACCGCACTTGTTGAGCCTTTTTCGGTCTTGGCGAGCCAGAATGCCTCCACTGGGATGATTGAGCCTTAGTTTCGACATCATATCCGTAAACCCATGTTTCGTCACCTGTTATAATAAGTTTCAGTAATTCTGCATCGTCGTTGACTTCATTTAGTGACTCCTGAGCAACTTCCATTCGCCACTGTTTTTGTTCAAAATTCAACAATTTGGAACGAATTTTGCTGCCACGCGTTTCATACACAAAACATTGGAAACAATGTCATGACATGATCCAATCGATATGCCAACATCATCAGCGACCTCTCTAATTGTGATTCTGCGACTGTTCATAACCCTTTCTTTCACTTTTTCCACGTTTTCACCAGTTGTTGATGTTGTTGTGCTGGGGCGTCCAGGGTGTTCGTCATCTTCCCGGCCTTCTTGGAAACGCTTATACCACTCGTAAACTCTTGCTTTACTCATAGCAGACTCACCATAGGCCTTTGTTAACATTTCACACACTTTGTTACACTTTATTCCATTTTTTACGCAAAATTTGATACAAATTCTTTGATCCATTTCTTTTAACAAACGAAAATCGCCAAGCTCATATAAACACGTTTAACCTTAATGGCTGTCACAGACAAAGTCAACAATGAAAACAGCTGAAAGTTTTATCATACTTCAAGGGCATGTATACCAACATAATAAAAAAAAATGTTTGACAATCGGACTCTCCAAGCCTGCAAAATTTAAAAATTTTCGTTACTTTCTGAATACACCTCGTAGATCTGTCAGATGGTGATGGTTTAGTGTCCGGAGTTCTTATTTTCCAATAAAAATTTACCAACACACAGCTCAGCATAACACTTACCTACATAAGGTACATATTTAATAACCACACAATGGTCTGGCTTCTCTCCAGGTTTGTATAGAATACTGTTAGACTCCACCATGTCATCCACTACATTACTTTTAGATATCTGAAATTCAAAAAAATTATTTATACTGATTTCTTCCTTCGTGAAATTTGTGTTCACAATGGTAAACAATTTTAATAAAAATATTCATTTTTTTTTTTACTCCAGCCTTAAATTACCCAAATTTCTGAAAAATTAAAATACTAAAACAGAAATCAAAACTTATCTTTTTTAATACAAAACTTCACTCATAAAAATTCTGATAATTTTTCACGAACATTTTTCTTCTTTTTATTCCTACCAAATCGAAGTACGAGAAGCAAGACAAAATTGCAGTATTTTATAACATATTTTTAAAAAACAATAAACTTTTGTACCACAAGCTCATGGATAAGCTAAGACAGTTGGATTGCTGTTTAGAGAAGGGAACATGTAACTGTAATTCTAGTCTATGCACTAACTACTTGCAAATTATTGTAACTTCTCAGTGCTGTGTGAACACAAAAACCCCACCAAGGGATGAAATAAAGTATTAGCAACTACAAAGTATGTCAAAACTTACTACATAATTCGTATGAATTCTGATAATTCTTAATGAACACTTTTCTTCTTTTTATTCCTACCCAAATCGGAAGTACGAGAAACAAGACAAAATTGTAGTATTCTATAAAATATTTAAAAAAACAATAAACTTTTGTACCACAAGCCCATGGATAAGCTAAGACAGTTGGATTGCTGTTTAGAGAAGGGAACATGTAACTGTAATTCTAACCTATGCACTAACTAGTTGCTAATTATAGTAACTTCTCAGTGCTGTGTGAACACAAAAACCCCACCAAGGGATGAAACCCAAAACCTTGTATTAGCAACTAAAAAGTATGCAGGCAAAAGTATTAGCAACTAGACCACTGAGAGCTCTTTTTAATAATTTACAAAGGCAATATTTAATTAATACACTAATAAATCTATGTAGCAATTAGTGATGTTAATATATCTACCAATAACAAACTGGAGTCAATGTGAAATAAAAAGAATATGATAAAAGTCAACCTACAGAAACCCGTTTGCTATGCTAGAGTAGAGTAAAGAAAGCGAAGGTTTATATAAAGTAAATAATTAAACCAAAGGTCCTGTTGTTGCCTCTTAAATTGACCTCCAATAGATGATTGGTCCACTACTAGCAGTGGTTCCTCTGCATTTCATGCTGTAACTAAAACATATTCTGTGGACTGAAATATCGTGGCAAAGAAACACACCATATCTCAATTGAAAACTTTGACATTAACTTGAACAAAATGTCAGTTTTAAACATATAAATTTATTTGTTAACTGCAACTTTTGGTTAAAATTTCAAAAATCACCACACATAGAGTCGAATAAGTTAAATACTAACACTGCTTTGGCAAATCCATTAGATATTTTAGACTGAATTTTCAGTAAATTTTAAGGACTCACATTGTTACATAAATGAACTTCATTCTTTCCTAAACATTCAAGATTAAAATCACAAAATCAATTATCAGAATTCCAGATTAAACATGTAAATGCAGCCAGGTCGGTTCTAAGGGCCTATTTGTACGGACCACCTGGTTCACTTTCAAACTATCATAGCCAGCGACCACAAGTATCAACATTAAGTTGAAATCTGTACTTTCCAACTAGTACCGCTAGCGACCTTAAGTGACCGCATGCAGTTGAAGTCTGCAACTATTCAACTATGACCGCCAGTGACCATGTGTAGTTAAAGTCAGCATTGTTCGACATGATAGTTCATTTCCTTTTCACTCTAAATTTTAATCAAATAATAATAAACACTTTTTTTACCAGTCCGTTCTCAGAGTAAAATCAGTCATATTTTGTAGTTTTATTGTCAGTGACTTTTCTGACCGCAGCGATTGACCAACGGCAATTGTACAATACGCAAGAATATCCTGGACATCTTGCCAGTTAGATCAACTAAACTATAGAATTTTGACTGGCTAAAATTAATATCTGTACCAACCAGATTGGTCCTCCATATAAAGGGTGTAGCCTAACTGATTAAATCTGATGTTATGGTGAAACATCTTATTTTCAGAACTGATTTTATTACTTGGGCTCATAAAGACATGAGCCTTTAATCAATAAAGACATGAGCCTTTAATCAACAAAGACATGAGCCTTTAAAGACACATAGTTTCACTAATCAATAATATCTCTAACAATATAATTTTACATTTAAACAATTCAACTTTATTTATTCCCTTGATAATCATAAAATTAAAGTAAAAAAAAATAATAATAACCTCTTTTGATTTGAACTGACTAGGAGCTGATAAATTACGGCCATCATTATTTCCCAGGTGATTGTAGCTGACAATGGAAACTGGTTTTATGCCAGCGCTGACCAAGAAATCAACCAAAACAGACTTAAGTTTTGTTTGTCCAGATTTGAAATCATCTCCTCCAATAAAAACTTTATGTAGTTCTGCAAGTTCCACGCATCCAGGTACAAATGTGTTCTGAGGAGAGCCATTGATGTAAGTACACTAAGAAAAACAAATTTTCAATGAGAATTATAACAAACTAGGTCCTTAAAACTCTGTAAAAGCTAAAATATGAGCTACTGAACATTTACTTAAAAAAAAAAATATATATATATATATTGTCTTGTCTATGGACACATTAGTAGACTCCCAACGAGACTTGCCAACAGAATCCTTAAGTATATACAAGGAATCAAATCAACAACGTCACACAAGTCAGAATAGACCTACATAACGCAGAAATAGACTCAACATACGCTGAAGACAGGAACGCATACAGGAGAAAGATGTTCGGTTGGAAGGTCCCAGAGAATGAAATCCCAAAGAGAGCAGGGGTAAAATGGACGGAGGAGCGGAAGAGGATCCATGGGGACAGGATGAGGGAGGTGTGGAAGATTAGAAGGAGCAACACATGAGTCGAAGTGCTTTGCGTGATCCAACAGGGTCTATATGCAGAGAATAATAATAATATATTGTCTTGTCCATAAATTGCAATATGTTAAAACAAATGGACTGAAGTGCCATTGATAATCATACCTCACTTTAAAATATTAGAAATACCTCAACTCCGTAACTTCATCTTTCTTCATTTATGTCAATGTTGAAATTTTAAGAAGCCACTTTTTTAAGAATATTGTTTCTATCGGGATATTTCATTGTTTCTACAAAGTATCATATACATTTGATTAACAAAATAACCGAATGAAAGTAAATGTTACCCCTTCTAAAATCGAAGCTACAGCAAATAATGTAGAAGGAGAAATTTCTGCAGCGTCTGATTTTATAGCCGCAATAAGGTTGTCAGCAGTATCATTGAATCCAGGTAGGACAGAACAAAAGCGTTCCGTATTTGCGGTCCATAAAACAATAACTTTCTGTACACCATTTTCAGCTTTCATTGCCCGAATATCTTTCCTTATCATTTCAATTTGTTCCCATTTCGTTCCCTTCAACGTATTATCAGCACGGTCAGCCTGGAAACAAATTAATAAAACCAAATTGAACTAGTAATTTAAATAAGAAATAAAATAGTATTTTAGTCGACAATTTAAAATCAACTTTTAAAATCAAATGAAACAAAATTTTAAAATTTAAAATTTTTAAACTATTTCAGAAATTTTGATTTACAATGTCAACTAAAATCTAAAAAAAATATATGTCAGTATTTTTTTTTAATTTCATGTGCTAGTTGCCAATTACATGAAGATGAGTTAAAAAGAAATATTATTATTAGTTAAATGGGGCTGTGACTAGCCTACCTATAATTTTACTAAAAACAAATACTTTCCTATCTATTCCTTTTCTAAGATTCCCGAAGACTTTTATATATATTTCTAAAAAGTTATTCTCTTATTATTATTACGTTTAGAATTTTAAGCTGTACTTTTACTATTTTTTTTTTACATTTGTTTAAATAATTTAGTTCTGAAAAATGAAAATTCTGTATCAATACATACAACATTATTTTATTTAGTTAACTATGACTAGCTTTAAAGCAAATAAAATTATTTTCGGTAAAATTAACATTTTCAAGAGATAACACTTACTAGTTGTGCAGTTGTGACCCATCTTGGAATCATAACAATTTTTACTTATAAGTTCAGATATTTAAACTGTCCACCATATTGCATTGCTTTCAATGTTTTACTGTAGCTAATACCATAAAATAAAAGCTTTTTACTTCAATGACATAAAATTTTATGCTCTTTAACATAAGTTAATATTAGTTTTTGTGCCTCACCATCATATAAATAATTAGGCTATTTCATGGCTTAGATTAAATTAAAATTTGAAAAACTATAACTAAGGCTTTTATTACTTGGTATTCAATTAAGTTAAACCAAACCTTATTACTTTAATCCTTTTCATAATTTTTTTTTTGGTTTTCAGAATATTTTCTTTCATGATGCAAGCCACTAAGTACATAACAAAATTATATATTCAAAATGTAGTTTGATTAATAAATATTTTACAATAGTTATAGTAAAATCATTACCTGAATCCATGTCACCAAAATATCATATTATCCGAATCGCACTATATAAAAAAAAACTTTGTATAATAAAAAAAACATCAAAAAGCTTCAAGTGGAAGAACAATACATTGAGATAGTGAGAGAATTCAAATATCTTGGGGAATGGATCAGCTGGAAAGCTCTAGAGAAAAAAGCTATGGAATCTAGGAGAAATAAAGTTGAATTAGCCTTCCAACTTACCAAGGACACATACAACAAGAAGTCCCTCTCCTGGAATACAAAGATAAGGCATTATCATACGGTAATTAAACCAGAAGCCTTATATGCAGCTGAAACATTATCTCTCACAACCCAGGGCCCACTTGAAAGGCTGGAGATCAAAGGAAGAAAGATATTACGAAAAATCTTAGGCCCCAAATTCCGTAAAAACCAATTACTCCACATCAGTAATAAAACTCTTTACCAAAAAAGTGAAACACTATCAGACACAATAAGAAAAAGGAGAATTGATTTTTATGGACACATCCTCCGAATGGACAAAAATAGACTAACCAAAAAAATATTTGACTACTTTCGCAATAGAAGAGCCAAACCACTTTGGTTTAGAGAAACAGAGAAAGCCATAACAAAACTGCAGATCACTAACACTATGCTCATGGACAGGACAGCCAAAACAATAACCAAGGACAAGAAGCAACGGTTCCAAGGCAAAGTCAAATCCAAGCGAACAATCCAAATCTCTGACGAAGAAAGAAAAGCAAGATCACAACGTATGAAGCAATACTGGGGTACGAGGAAGGCACAGAACATTAAGAAGTGATTGATTTGGTGTACCCAAAAGTTGGGTGAAACAAATAAAGAGAAGAAAAAAACATCTTTATTAATTCATTTACTTTGTAAAAGTTATTTTTATAGTAAAAGCCAAACCTATTTACCAAAAAAACATTGTAGCTTCAATCAGAAATGAAATAACTAATAAAAATGCATCTCTGTTTTATGGAGTATTCTAATACTCCCTACTCTATTTTACTTATACAGTGAACTTTGAAAGATTCAGATTTAATCTTCAACATAGATCAATCAAATTTTTTCAATATTATAGAGATAATCTAAAACTGGCTAGAGTATAATTTTAACACATTGAATACATTTCTTATCGCACTGGCTACTTTGTTGAAAACAGCCAATTTTAAAGTTTCAATATCCTTACAGAAATTAGTGAATAAGTGTTACGATTGAGCTGGAGAGGGGGCACGATTAGGGGATGTGTAGTCTACGTACATACAAAATGGATGCAATTATTTAAATTTTTACCTTTCAAATATAAGACGATGAACAATCACTAATTAAAATTAAAAAGATAATAATAACATGCTGTAAATAACATGCCTGGTAAAATGGAAGTAACTGAATCACAAAAAGCAACTGACATATTATGAAAGAAAGACATTGGGTTAGAAGGGCTTTTGTAGAATATTCTAAGTTTCTCTAAGTAGCGAAAAATTAACCCTTGTCAGGTATTAATCATTGTGATCTGTGTATTGGGAGTGGATGTAAGCACAAAAAATCATGCACCAGCAGTCTCGCTGACTTGACGATAACAAATTTCCCAAAGATATCTTTATGTTACCCTTTTTGAATTGCTGATCTCACCAATACAATCAGCATTAAAACCTGAATGTATTTTCACTTTAACTTAGAAAAATAAACCCTGACCACCAAAATAAATTCCTTAATATCAACGGATCCTGAAGATTCAATACACTAATTTACGCAGTTTTAACAATGATTACGGCAGTAAAATCAATTTTCAAAAAAATTTAAGACAAAATAGTTATGGATTTTTAAAGATTTACAAACGCCGCCATTTTGAAATCCCGAGAATGGGTCTTACTATGATGGTCACTACTATAATGGCTTACTTTTCCAACGGAAATTCACAAATAAAATATGTGGGTTCTAGTCAATCTACTAAACTTATGGCGGAACTCAGTTATTGGTATTTTTAGTCATTAGTTTTTGAAAAAAATAATCATACTGATTATATTATGGTCATCACTCACTAAAAAATATAATTAAAAATGTAAAATATTAGAATGTACATATTGAAAGACTATTGGGTATGGCTCATGCTAAATTTAAGTGCCTAACAGCTATTGATTTTTAATGATGCATTATTAACTAATATGGAATCGATTGTATACCAGCTGAGTAGGTTTATTGTATAATACATCAGCAGTGTTGCTATGCTGTGTGTTGATACCTACATTATCACTGTATCTTATGTTTTTAGCACCAATTTCAAATGACATTGTTTTCATTTTCTTTTCTTCTATTTCCCTTTACATTTACTTTTATTTTCCTTTTTATATAGATAATACAAACAATCCTCATTCATGTTCTATACCTGAAAAGTCAAAATAGCACCTTAAACTGGTTTAAAGGTAATCGCTCTAGGAATAATAAAAAGAACTGTTGCACTCAGTTGTCTCACTGACATGATAGAAACAAATTTCTAAAAGTATTTTCTTTATATTACCCTTTTTTAAAATTTTAATTTCACCACCGTAATCATCTGTATATATTAGCATTTTAAACTTTCAAATGGGGATGTGTAATAGCTTAGAGATTTATTAACTTAGAGAATCGTTTTTCCTTCTATTACTATTACTACTACATATGTAAATTAGTATACATTTACAGCATTGCACATAAGCCTTTCATAACAAAACCTATCCAAATGAACTTTATATTTTAATAATATATCTTTCTTTAACTAAGCGAATTCTACTTGTTAGATAAAAGATACTGAAGCGCCTGCAAGCAGCGGCATCGGCAACATATACACACGATGCAACACATTTTACGGAACTGTAGTCTCTAAGTTAATACACAATATGGAACCTCTATCTTATTACACAGGTCAATCTCTAACTTATAACACGGTACTGTCGAAGGAAAAACGAATCTCTAAGTTAATATATCTCTAAGCTTCCCTTTCAAATGGCACTGAAAATACAAAAATCAAACCTGACCGCTATAAATATTCTTGATTTTGAAAGTTCAGATTGATGATTACCAATGCGCCAAGTAACCGGATCTTCACATTATGACTGTAAAGCTTTTGCCAGCAAGAGATAAAAATGTTTGGCTTCCAAGACCATGACGATCTCCAGAAGAATGGAGCAGTCAGTGGACTGCTAAGATTCATTGAGTGCACCAGTACTGAACTAGTATCCAAGAGGCTTAGTCACACAATAGGACCTTTTGTTGTGGTGCTAGAGGCCATCAAACTCCGTAACATCAAAAACAAAATCTAATCGATCTATAGTCATTTGTCTGAAAACCACTGAAACAACCATAAAACTGAATCTTTCAAGTTGTGACGTTGCGGTGAGATGCTGACACCACATAATAGGTACAAAACATCACACAGTGCGACAGCCAACACTTCTCGAGTTAAATCTGTTGAGAGTTTAAAAATCTGCAACCAATATTAGAAATTGTTTACCCAAATTAATTAATTAATTTCATCATAAAACATCAAACTGAAACTTTTCCTAATTAGTTTATAAGAAACATTTGTACCAAATCACTGCCCTCTAGCATAATTATTGACTTAGTCAAAGCTTTTATATAAAGTATATATACCTGGTTTGCGGCAATAAAATCTGGACAATATACAGAAGGTCGAGGCTTCATTTTCTGCATTATCGGTTTTAACTGCTTTTGCAGGTTATAATCTAAAACTTTGGCCCTTTCCATTGAATCAGCAAGATTTAATGAAGAAATATCCCACCCATCAACAACAATATCGTCTGGATTAACCATAGGCAGTACTTGAGACAATGGACAATAGAAATCCCTGCCATCTGAATCAGTGCCTAGTCTTAAAGTTGAAGACTGAGTTAACGATCCATACCTAGAAACACAAATTTAACACTTATTTCTGGATCACATTAACGATATAAATGTAAACATTATTTGCATCTAAAAAGGATAGTGTATGTTGATTTTTTTTTTGTGTGTTTAACGTCCAACTATTGTGCACATTTGGGCTAATGCAGACGATGGGGATGATTTATAGCGTATGAAAATGCCAAGCCCTGGCCGGGAATCGAACCCAGGTCCTCAGTATGAAAGCCTAGTACACTATCAACTAGGCCACTGAAGTGGCTTAGTGTATGTTGAATAAGAAATACTTTTTTATAAAAGAAAATAATACAAACCTTGAAAAACTGATTTCTTTAAATATATTTATTAATAAATAACAGGGTGATTCAATATAAACGCCAAATTTTAAGTCCTGAATAAATAAAATAATCTACTTTAATGAAATATAACAATAAAAAAGTGTGAAAAATTATATCTAACATAATTTATAAATTAATTAATTAATTTATAAGTACCAAGTTGCTCCATGACTTGCTTAATGTTGTAACTTAATGACTACATGTTGTAACTTAATCAATAAAATTTGTTACATCGTTCATACATGTGTTCTCCTCCATTTGGGTTACGGCACTGTGAATCCTTTTCTTTAGTTGTAATATTGTTTGGGGATTAGGAACAAGGCAACTGTGTGAGGTGTGGCAGGTAGCACCATCCTGTTAGAACCATAATTGCTCAACATTTTCACATTATTAAGGCAAGGCCATAAAATGTTTCAATGACATTCCTGTAGCGTTTACCCACTCACTGCAACAGCATTTCCATCCTCATCTTCAGAAAAATAAGACCCATGACCTTACAAGCCCAAAGTCCAAACTACATGGTTATTTTCTGACACATTACCTTGGGATGGGTAATGCTAGGATTTTATGCCCCCCCAATGTGACATTTCTGTTTATTAACCCTTCACAGATCTGTTCTATTTTTATAACATAAAAGGACATGGTGGATCATCATGACTTGCAATTTTTTATTTTAAGCAATTTTTTTAATATTTTTGATATTTCAATACAATACTAATATTATAAATAAATACTTTAATACTTTACATTTTTTTTAATAAATCAGTTTAAGTAATTATAATCATCATTAAATGTCGTCATCATTAATCATCATTTTAAATGTTTTACTTATTTTGTCTCACATACAGAAAAACCATAAACTCGTAAGTACATACATTAAGGAATACATAATTATTTGATAATGGCAAAAATGTATTCCCTAAATAAATACATGTCTTAACATAAATGAGGTAATACAAATTTGGCGAAGTGCGAGAAAGAGGGATATAATCAGTGAATCAGCATAACAAACAAAAGAATACATGAAAAAAGTGATATAAAAAAAATTTACGTCAATTCCTACTTACATCAACAATTTATTCTTAACTTTATATCCTGCTAAATATCTTATGTAAGAGAAATTTTTTTCTTCCATATAAAACTACTACAAGTTTAAAAAAATGTATTAGAACGAGTGGATGAATAGAAAGTATTTTATTAATTATGTGTGTGTGTGTGTGTGTGTATCATATAAAGGGAGAATGTGAACTAATAGTAAGAATTGTTGCCACCTCCATGGCTTAGTAGATAGCGTACTGGGCTTTCACCCCGAGGACCCGGGTTTGATTTCCGGCCAGGACTTGGCATTTTCATATGCTATCATCCCATCGTCTGCATTAGAACAAGCGTGCACAATAGTCCGACGTTAAACAAAAAAAAAAAAAAAAAAATAGTAGGAATTGAAAAAAGAAATCAGAAATTAACCAGCATAATTAGTTCTAATGACAGAGCCATATAAATCCATTATGAAGTTAACTTCGCAAAATTAAAAGCCCATGACATCTGTTTAAAGCTATAGTTTGACATCCGTTCATGCGATTTTGAAGGCAGTAAAAACTGTAAAATTGAGCAAGTCGGCATCTTTTGAAAAGATACTTAGAGGAATAATGTACCGGACACTGACCAGTGCAGGCTGGCTCTGATAGTTTTTTTTAATTGATCAGTAAAAATGAATAAAGTTCAAAATAGGGGAATAAATAAATTGTTTATAAATAGTGATGAATACAATAGTGATCAACGGATATTTATCTCAAATAATTAAACCATATCTAACCATACATGCATTATTTGAAGTGTACTTTGAAATTTCAAATATCCTGAAATTTTAACTCATCATAAACCAAAATCTATTAAATTTATTAGACAAAAATAAAATTACAAATTTACTAGAGGCAAATTTAGATTAAAAATAACAATAATGATTTTCTGTTCAGTGTGTATCCAAAACATTCAAACATTATTTTGTTGAATAATTAAAATTAATTTTACTTTAAAATTTAACTTGAATGAAGTCTGCATGATCACCCTACTCTGAGAATAGACTAAGAAATAATATTGACTAAATTTGTGATTTTTATAAACTGTATACCTAGAGGTAAGTGTGACAAAGACTCATGGACCTTTTCAATAATGAAACTGTATATAATTAAATAACAATTAGATTAGAGAATTAGAGATATGTATTAGAATAAGGGTAGCCTATTATTAAATTATTTATTAATACAGTTAAGATAATAGCTGAAGGGATAGTTTAATGTTTTGTTTTTTTTTAGTTTGTCCTTCTGGGTTTTGACTTCCAACAGAATTCATCTATAGACTGATCAATCTTAAAATAATTCTTTGAGTTAGATTATTTGTGAATGCTAGAATAAGGATTCCTATTGTTTTATTATTAAATACTATTCCATTTTCGTAGTGAGTTCTTGCATTTATCTTCTTCTCTTTATTTGTTTCACCCAACTTTGGGGTACACTAAATCAATTACTTTTTAATGTTCTGTGCTTTCCTCGTAGCCCAGTATTGCTTCATTCGTTGTGATCTTGCTTTTCTTTCTTCGTCAGAGATTTGGATCGTTCGCTTGGATTTGACTTTGCCTTGGAACCGTTGCTTCTTGTCCTTGGTTATTGTTTTGACTGTTTTGTCCATGAGCATAGTGTCAGTGATTTGTAGTTCTGTTGTCTTTTTCTGTTTCTCTAAACCAAAGCGGTTTGGCTCTTTCATTGCGAAAGTAGTCAAATATTTTTTTGGTTAGTCTATTTTTGTCCATTCGGAGGATGTGCCCATAAAAATCAATTCTTGCATTTATATTATGTCTGAAATTTTAGATAATTTTAACATATAAATATCAAAATTCTCGATTGATAATTTAGAACCATTTTGTTTTGTAAGTTTTGTAAATTGAAATTTTGTTCTCGTTATTTTTTCATTGATTATTTACATTTCAAATTCAGGTATTTATATAATGTTATTATGCTGTTAAAATTCTACTTTCATCAATAAAACATACAATTTATTACACAGAATATGACACAATTTGTGTTTTTCTAAGTGCTTGTTGAAGTATTCAGCTGTGAAATGTGAACAGAAGGTTTTTAAGAACATCTGCAGTTTCATTGTTACAAAGGCTTCTGCAGTTATCAATACTGGTTCTTGGAGTTTTTGTTTGTAAAATTCTAGGAACGATTTGACCCAAACAACGACGATCCATCAAACCTGCCCTAACAGTTCTTATATCTCTAAAACCCACCCCAACAGGTAAATTCAGTATTTGTAACTTTCCATTCTTAAATTGTATCAGTGAAATATAGTGTGATAAAGTAAGCCCATTCTCTGCACAATAAATAAACAACATCCTGCGATTGTCGCGCAAGTGACATTTTTATTTTTTGTGTTTCATCTAATAAATTATATTTTTGCAAAACAATATACTTTTATTTACTCATAGTTTATTTTTTAATGCACACAGTCGGAGTGAGTGAGTGATACAAAAATTATCAAAGAACTGGAATGAAGCCTACTAAATTCAGATATTTGTAAAAATACAGACTTTCTTCTTTAACAGTTTAATAGTATCGTACAATTACAAAAAACTTATGAATATATTTGAAAAATCACAAGCAGGTTTAATTAATTAAACTCTAACATTGTTTTATTAAAGCAAGACTGCCACTGGAAAACTGAAAGTAGATAGCATTAAGTTATATTTCGTCATCCCTTTGAATCTCATTATAGCCAAGTTTCACTGAATAGTAAATTATATAGTTGATATTTTACAGGATACTTAATGTTATTAAGTCCCAAATTTTGGGCCGCCTCGGTGGCCTAGTTGATAGCGTACTAGGCTTTCACTCTGAGGACCCGGGTTCGATTCCCAGCGAGGGCGTGGCATTTTCATACGCTATAAATCATCCCACCGTCTGCATTAGCCCAAGTGTGCACAATAGTCGGACGTTAAACACCCAAAAAAACCCAAATTTTGAAAAAAAATAATCAACTGATTTATTTTAGTCATCTTTAAACAGTAACTTTAAAATTCTTAAAAATGTATTCCTTGAAATCAACACAATAAAAATTTTTCAAAAAATTACACAGTTATTACAAAAAAATCAGTTTTTTTATACCTACATAAAAAAATAAAGAACATCGTTTTGCATGAAATACGCTAAACCATGTCTCTTGTAAATGTTTTTGTAAAATTAGTACTTCTGAAGATATCTAGCTATTTGCCACTTTAAAAATGAATAAAAGAAAAATGTTTACATAAATGTATTTTACAATTTTTATACATAGGACTATGCAGGCTATGAAATGTTGGATTGTACTTTCTGGTACTGTTAACGTTCCACTTCTATAAACCCAACAGGAATTTGTAACGTAACACAATAAGACCAAATGTACTAATTACTTCAGACATCAACTGTCAATAAGAAATGTCATCAGAATATGAAGTATGCTGAGAACTGTAAATTACATAATTTCTTCTCCTACTTCTTCAGGCGACAGGTCTACAGAGGTTTCAAGAGAACAGTAGTTGCTAGTTCACATGATTGTCACACACTACCAAACTGGTCAACTAGTTAACACTATTAACAAGTTGATATCATGATGTTACACTTAAAATAGTACCAATTAGCTTCCTGGACGCCATTCTTTGTTCCCCAAGTAAGTCCCATCTTATTGGCAAGCAAAGCTGCAGTAATAGTACTTCCATTGTTACCTCCCCAACCAACCATCATCAGTCCGACGAGAGGTACATTGCGATTAGTTCTTATCTGCAGCCTTGTGGTGTGCGGTCGAACCTTTAATAAACATATTAAGGATATCAATTTTTCATCATAGAATACAAATACATCATACCAATTTATAGACGAAACAAGGCGTTAGGGGTTTAGTTTCCCTAAAATTTTAGTTCTTCAAATAAGGAAGGAAAAATCACACTAGGTGTAGGGAAAACTATAACTAATATATTAATAGTAGTAGTACATAACAGTATTATTACCTCATGTCAAAACTTAGACTAAACATATAAAATGTAATTCTTACATTTTAGGAAATAGCCTACATGTCCATTATGACTACATTCATTATAATGTACCATTTTATATAATTCTTTCAATCATTGCATAACTAGTACGAGAGAACATTTTCTTTACTGTTGTAACAGCCACTGGACCACAAGTTTTTATAAATTACGTTTAAACTTATTTTTTACTGTTTAGTAGTCCATTAATCACCTCGCAAAGGCTAGCACGGTTTCGAAAAACAGTTTCATCCTCAGGCTACACAATTAGACGATTACCTCTGGTGAGGTCATCAAAGTTAATTTTTGCCGAAACAAATTAACCAATATGCAACCCATATACTGGTCAAGTCTACATTCACCACTGTTTTAGACTCATGAGTTTATGAGTCTATATTAGTGATGTTTTGGCCAAAATAAATTATATTCGTTCATGTTTTTTAATAAAAAATTGTGCTGTGTTTTGTTTTATGTTTAAACGGTTTTTATTTATTAACGTTATAATTTCACTAGAGAAAACTTACCATTGGAGTAATTTTGCAGCCTGAGGATGAAACTGTGTTTCGAAACCGCAGTAGTCTGTACAAGGTGAAGAATAATAGACCATTAGACAGTAAAAACTAGATTTAAACACGTCCAATGGTTGTGTTACAATAGTAAATTAAATGTCCTCTCATACTGGTTGTACGAGTGTAAGAATTATATGAAAGGGTATATGCACTGTAATGAATGCTATCATTGTTTAATACTTCAAAAGTAGAAAATAAGAGAGGATGTTACAAGGATGGGTATGATAGAGAGAGGTTCAGAGAAGTGAATTTGATATTTTACATGACAGAACTGCACAAAAATTTACGATTTATGTCATGGAAGCTTAGCTAGTGTCACTAGCAAAACTAAGTGAATTGTTTAGCATTTATTATGTTTGAAAACTCCATGATTCCACGAGAGATTATGTACTTACTGTTGGTTTTTAATATTTTTAATTAGTGCTTACAGACATGTTTCTCTTTTTAACCAAAATTGTTCGAGATTTTTAGTAAAATCATGAAACATTCCATTTCTGGATAAACCATAATAATTACAGTATATAATTAAACAAAACTGTATTCATATGTATGCTGCTGTTAGAGTTGATAAAAAGTTTTTGTAAAATGTCTACTATAGTTTCAAATTTATAATTCTCAAGCCCATGTCAGATATATCTTCATCCAAACTTTGTATCAGCCATTAGTGCAGAAGTTAAAAACAAAAACTAGCTTTAACCTCTTAAAAATAAATTTAAAATTACAAGTAATACGATTACATTATACGGCTCACCTTAGACTACCTGTTGTAAAATAGTAATTTGTTTGAACCGAATAAAAATATTTACAATAATTTTTGTGAAAAGGCTAATTTTGAAAAAATATTATTTATAATTAATAAGACCTATCAATAACTTCAACCTCTATTTATGTTTTATATTTTTAGATTAATTTTTTTATATTAATTTCTAGTTTAAATCAAATGTTACTGCCCTATCTTTAATAAAGAGCTAAAGTTGATTACACTGAAGGGTTATATATTGAAATTATTAAACTCTGTTATACTGAATCTGTCTTGTTAAAAATAAACAAGACTTCAATACTTCAATATTTCAATACAATTGTATTGAATTTCAATTGTATTATATTTCAATTTAATTGTAAGTATGAATAAAACAATGTGGAATCGCTTTGCCACAAAATGTAAACATTTTTTTTTTTTAACAAAAATGGATGTACTCGGATTATCATGCCTCATTGCTCTTTGCATTTTGTTTGTAATCCATGAGTGGGTTTTGGTACAACTCAAAATAAGATAGACAGCAACATTTTAAATTATATTTCAAATGATCTCCCTAAATATAGCATTCAAACTTTTTACATAGGCTAACTTGAATATCAGAAACACAATATATAATATAATGAATGCTCTTAAAATTCAAATGTACAATGGAAATTTTTTTTACTATAAAATCTAAGCAAAGAATTTAGAAAGCCTGAATTTGACCCTGAATGTTAATACTGATCTTGAAATTAAATTAACGTTCTACAAAGATTAGTATGTAGGCGCTAAAATATGTGAAATCTGTGTGCAAAAAACTAAACTTTGTCTTGAATTAGTACTTTGGTTCTAAGTAAAGAGAATTAGTGTCCCTACTTTAAAATGAATTAATTAAAGTAGCCATCACCAAATCAAATACTATTAAAACTTTTTACATTTACTTGCCTTTAGGGAAGAAGAAAAATTTAGTACAAGAAAGAAGTTATGTTGTATTAATTTAATTTTATCTCTTAAAAATGGTAGGGTATAACCTTCAAAACTGAAATTAACTTAAAACATTAAATATTAATAAAACCAGATTATGTAAGGATTTTTTTAGTATGCCTAAGCAAGAATTTTGTTTGTTTTTCAAGTAATTAAATAACTGTTAGGCTTCAAACATGGATTGAGAGGCAGTTAAACTAAGCATGAAATCAATTTCAAATTTATAACTTTTCTGTGTGTTTGTTCTAGATTGACACTTGATTGTTGTCTTTTAATCATAGTTTTCAATTAATTAGTCTTCCTTTGCTAATATACAGTGGTAACAAATTGTGTTTAAATTAAATTACTTTTTATAAAAATACAAAACAAGAAAATCAGGTTTACTTTCATATAATATCTTTTAAAACTTAAAAAATAGTTCAGACATGAAAATGATTGCAATCTTTGTTAGTTGTTTATATTATATCACAGTGTTTATAACAGTTGTAGGTCTGACAACTGTGTTTTTGTTAAATAGTGTCCAGGATTTGTGGCAGATGTTCATGCTTGAAATAACTCCACGAATTCATAGCTGCCAGTTCAGCAGTATAACTGGCCCCAAAATTATTATTTCTTTTTAAAGTTGCAATATCATGTAGTCTATAAATTAGAACAACTCTATTAATACAAAAAAACTAAATCTAATCTAATGTATTACTCCTCTATTCTACAATTACGCTTGCAATTACTCCTAGATTAGTTCTTACAAAATACAATCTATTTTTTTTTGTACGAGGGCTATTCAGAAAGTAGATTACGTTTTTGGATAAAAAAAAAACTAAGTACAGGAAAAAAATTTTATTATATACATTTGAAAGAGGAACTAAAATACTATTTTTCGACATAATCGCCAAACAAATTTAGACATTTGTCATATCGGTGAACTAGCTTTGAAATTCCCGTGTCGTAGAATTCCGCCGCCTGTGACGCCAGCCAGTCAGTCACGCCCGCGAGATCTCTGCGTCGTCATCAAGCGCTGTGTTGCAAGCCAAGTCTTCATCTTCGGGAATAAGTGGAAATCACTAGGTGCCAGGTCCGGACTGTAGGGTGGATGAGGAAAATCTCCCACTTGAAGGCCATCAAGACGCTTTTTGTTCGATTTGCCGTGTGAGGGCGGGCATTGTCGTGCAAAAACAACACTTTTGCACTCAGTTTTCCTCTCCGCTTGTTCTGGATAGCTCGTCTTAAGTATCGTAATGTTTGGCAATATCCAGAACAAGCGGACGACGCAGATCTCCGCGCGGGCGTGACTGACTGGCTGGCGTCACAGGCGGCGGAATTCTACGACACGGGAATTTCAAAGCTAGTTCACCGATATGACAAATGTCTAAATTTGTTTGGCGATTATGTCGAAAAATAGTATTTTAGTTCCTCTTTCAAATGTATATAATAAAATTTTTTTCCTGTACTTAGTTTTTTTTTTATCCAAAAACGTAATCTACTTTCTGAATAGCCCTCGTATTATTAGATTGTAGATAAATACAACAACAAAAAATCTGATATGTAATGGAAAATTTATTGTGCCACAATGATGTGATGCTCTTTCCTAGAAGATTTGTCACCCTAGGAAGATTCAATGCTGTCCCACCCCCATTAACAATATTAATACTGTAATAACTTTAACAACATTATGTTGTTAGAAAAATTTGTAAGAATAGTTAAATTTCGCATTCAGTAATGATCACCTAAAGTTTGACCAAACTTCCTTGATAATTTTTTTAAAAATAATCTCTTTGGTAAAGCAATATTGTAATTTATAGATCAGATATTTGGTATCCTTTGTTCAATAAAAGAGCATAACTTACGAATAAAGTTGTCCTGATTGAGCTGCGAAAATGTCTTCTAACATACTTTTTCTAATTCTTCAACAACTAAATCAACAATTTAACCTTCGATAACTATGGTTTGGCTCACAAGAAGACATATGGAAATCGGAGTTGACCTATAAAATGTTACAACACTTCTAGGACGAATAGACTCACAAATGATAGTCTGCTAACTAGGCATCCACAGATACTTCAGGAGAGTGTGACATCATTAAGTCTAGTGATACTAACTGAAAATCATTCGAAGAGAAAATATCCTAGGAAGGAGATTTGAACTTTGAAACTTGGTACCACTGCCAGGTCAGTATTTGTGCCATACATTTCTTTTTCAGGAAAAGAGTGGACTTCTAAATTCACTGCCAGTGAAGTTGGATGTGCCTCTCTCCCGTAAGTAGGGACTGTTTGTGTGTTGTGAATTTCAAACTGGTATTAATCAAATTTAATTAAGCCTACAGTATAAAATATTAAAGTAATTTTGTGAACAAAGTTCAAATCACAAGTAAAAATAAAGTATTTGGAAATAAAGGGTTGATAGAAATTAATTTGATTGAACAAAAACATTATTTTTCAATCTATAACAAGTTAACACCAGCACACATCCACCATTCATAGAGAACGAGCCAACTAACTCAACTGTCCAAACCAACCTGTCTAAAAGAGAGACTACAGGGTATTTGTGACTCTGACAATGAACAGGACTGCACTGCAACCAAACCAGGAACTGGGACACACTAGGAATGAGGAACAGGACCAAAAGAGGATATTCAGACCAGCGGCAGGACCTCACAGTCACCAGTACAAGACACAGATGACAACTCACTCTTATATAATTGATTAGACTGATATCATTTGTCAAGTGATTTTCAGTATCAGTTTTGACTGAAATAAAAACTCCCATAAAAATAATTCAAAAACAGATAGACTGATTTGAATTCAATTATCCCTTATATAAAATTACAGGTTCCCTAAGAGGAAAAAAATAGTATAAGTTAAGTATATCATAGAGATTTGAAATTTAAATAAAATAAAAGATAAGTAAATTAAATTGGACTTAAATAAAACAAAAAAATTGATACTTAATAACAATAGTTCATGTCAGAGGAGTGATTACCAATAATCGTAAACTGATTAATGCAAATTAAGAAATAGTGTGGTTTTAATTATAGAAAATATTAAACAATTACATGATTTGGATAATCAAATTCGAATATTGAACAAGATTAAAATAAACATTTGATTTAAATCATTCCATAATTAAGGTTAGAATTCCTATAAAATATATTTATATATAATAAAAACTATTTAGGGAATCCTTATCCTCGGTTCTGAAAGAACTAGACCTTGATAACAAAACCACAAATCTTATCAGGGAACTATTAACTAATACTAATGTATTAACTAATACATTCTCCAAAGTTCAATTCATGGGAGAACTTTCCATCCCTTTTGAGATTAAAACAGGAGTCTGACAAGGAGATGGACTCTCTCCATTGTTATTTAATTTGTGCTCTAGAAAAAGTAGTTAGAGAGTGGAACGTGAATAAGCATAGTGGAATCAGACTAGGAACTAAGAACAAAGGCATTAAGGTAAATTGTTTGGCTTTTGGGGATGACATGGCCTTACTAGCTGAGACATTGGAAGAAGCTAAGGCTCTTGAACTCCAGAAGCAAGCGTTCAAAATGGGACTTAAAGTTTCATTTGAAAAGACTAAAATATTGACAAACATACAAAAACCACCAAAAAAGCTTCAAGTGGGAGAACAATACATTGAGATAGTCAAAGAATTCAAATATCTTGGGGAATGGATCAGCTGGAATGCTCTAGAGAAAAAAGCTATGGAATCTAGGAGAAATAAAGTTGAATTAGCCTTCCAACTTACCAAGGACACATACAACAAGAAGTCCCTCTCCTGGAATACAAAGATAAAGCATTATCATACCAGAAGCCTTATATGCAGCTGAAACATTATCTCTCATAACCCAGGGCCCACTTGAAAGGCTCTGTTCTAATTCTTACTTTTCAAATTAATGTTACATAAAATACAAATTAGGAGATCAAAGAAAGAAAGATATTACGAAAAATCTTAGGCCCCAAATTCCGTAACAACCAATTACTCCACATCAGTAATGAAACTTTACTAAAAAACTGAAAACACTATCAGACACAATAAGAAAAAGGAGAATTAATTTTTATGGGCACATCCTCCGAATGGACAATAATAGACTAACCAAAAAAATATTTGACTACTTTCACAATAAAAGAGCCAAACCACTTTGGTTTAGAGAAACAGAGAAAGACATAACAGAACTACAAATCACTGACACTATGCTCATGGACAAAACAGCCAAAACAATAACCAAGGACAAGAAACAACGGTTCCAAGGCAAAGTCAAATCCAAGCGAACGATCCAAATCTCTGACGAAGAAAGAAAAGCAAGATCACAATGAATGAAGCAATACTGGGCTACAAGGAAGGCACAGAACATTAAAAAGTGATTGGTTTAGTGTACCCCAAAGTTGGGTGAAACAAATAAAGAGAGAAAAACTATTTATAATAAATACCAGAAATTATAACTGGTCAGAAGTAAACAAGTTATAAGTTTACAGGAAGTAAAATAAATAATTAATGGTTATTACTATTTTAAATTTTATTAATAAAAAAGATTATTAAATTTTGAGAAATTTGAAATTAAAAATTTTTCAAACAAAAGATAATTTAAAAAATTAACTGTTTTATTTTCCAAAAAGAACTTTCTGACAAGACTGTATGTTCATAAATAATTGCAAGTTTTGTTTATTATAAAAAAGATAATTAATTTATGTTAATCTTATTAAACAAATTTTGTAAAATACAAAAACTGTATAGTAATTTTTTAAGACAGAATAATCCTGTAAATTATCTACTCATAAAAAATCCTACAAACGCGAGATAGATATATGTGATATCTGGCTAAACAGAAATATAATAAAATACATGCACAAGGTGTAGTTACTATGATAATTAGGATCACCAGGTTCATTGTTCAGTTGTCCTACAACAACCGAACCAGAGAAATAGTAGAAAGTCACCACTAGCAGGCAAACAATCACTAAATATAAAAACAAATTCAAACTTCAGTGAAAATAGTAATTTTGACGTGTTGTTGCTGACTGGTACTCTATATCTCTTTGTTTTTCTTGGTAGTTGTGGTAATATTGTAGCAACGTGTGTGTGTGTGTGTGTGTGTGTGTGTGCGCACGCGCATACACACGTACGTGTTAGGTTTTTAAAGTATTTTTCTAAAATTTCTGTTATTAACTACACATATTTAATTAATTGTTTTCGCAATAAAACAACATCAGCTGTAGTACACATTTTGCACCATAATAATTTTTACGTTATGTTTCTTACTTTTATTTTCCATTTTTTTCTAATTTACCGTACTTTCCACACTTTATATTTCTAATTACTAATATTGAGCACATAATAAAACATTTTGGCACAAAATGTACAAAAACTGACAAATCACTTCAAAGTGCAGATTTACCTTTGCATACATATTAAAAAGTATCTGTTCAAAGCTACTGATATGACAGGGACATGTGATAACACTGCACTCTCACACTATTGCTTACAAAGACTAGATCAGCGATGAATATAACATATTATATATATATATATATATATATATATATATATATATAATTATTATTATTCAGTTTTATAATAATAAAACTTTATAATAATAATAATAATAATAATAATAAAAATTCAAAGCTTTCTATTTACAGAAATTATCAGAAGACAAAAAAAAATTAATCAATAAAATGAACCTAAGCTAAGGAATCCTATCCAACACTATGATTACTGAAAGTAATCATTACTAGAAGTAATGATTACTAGAAAGTATAACATTCTAATGTTGGGTGTAAAGCAGTTTCTGTTTTGAAATGACTACACATTATTTGCGTGGAATGATACTTTTTCATATTAAATATTCCATGCTCGTGTAATATAAATGGTAATAATGTCAGAATACAGTAGTTTTATTAAAAATTGCATAAAATCATAATTTGAAATTCTTAATGTAACAATTTTTTTTTCAGCTAGTAATGTTGCAATTTTGTAGTATCCAAACCTCTGCCTTACCTAGCTTCAAACACTATATTTGTTGACACATTTCTAAATACTTTTATTTTCAAAACTTATTACCGTACTCCTTAATAGAATTTATTATGAGTTAAGTTTTGAAAATGGAAATGTGTTTATTCCGTTGTGTCACTCCGAAATGTGTCAACATATACAAAGTGTTTGAAGCTAGGACGGGTAAAAATATATACTTTACAAAATAAAAATAAAATCAATTTAATAAACATTCTGCAAATTTATATTAGTCAATATCATCATTCAATAGGTAATGTAACAAAAGTTATATAATTACATGATAATAAGTGATGTCTATTAATTACACAAATACCTCATATTTATATTAAATAAATCTCAGTTGTAATTTAGCAAAAATCGTATTTCATACTATAAATGAATTATAACATAAAATCAGTTACCATTTACCAGATCATTTACAGACAGACTGAGGCTAGAAAATGCTCTTTTTTAATGTTAATATGAAGGTGGTATTTGCATTAAAAAAAGTTACAGACAGCGTGATCAGGAGTGTTTATACATTAGTTTCAAAGCAAAATAGAAAAATGCCATCAGACCCTAATACACAACTACCAAAAATCACTGTTTTTGAGAGTAACCTGTTTCTAAGAGTTCCAGAAAAAGTAAACCATATTACTTAAAAAAAAAAAAAAAAAAAACCAGAAAAGTTTAAAGTTTGTACAATGTACCCAGAACATTTTTGTTAAAGATTTTTCTGTAGAAAAGTTATATTCTTAATCAGGAGTGTTTATTACTTCTAATTAAAAAACATCGTCATTATTACAGATCACTGTCATTGTAAAGGTAAAACTGCACTTCAGGGACTGTTGTCAATTTTGTTAATTTTTTCACTGAAATGTTTCAAATTATGCCCAATATTAATAATCCAAAATATAAAAGTACGGAAATAACGAGAAGTTGCAAAAAAAGGAAAATAAAAGTGCTAAACATAACCTAAAAATGAATAATGTGTGAAAGTGAGAAACAAGTTTACAAAAGTGAAAACGATAAATTACATGTTTTATTAATTAATAAATATGTGTAATTAATAATGAAAGGGACATTATTTTTTTAAAAAAAAGAACCCCACAAACTAACTCGATTCAGCTGTTATGTGTTTAATGACGTGCATGTTATTAACAATGAAAAGAATAAAATTTTTATCTAATTTTAAAAAAAGAACTTCATAACCTAACTGAACTTGGCTGTTACGCATTTCACTCAAAATTTAAGTATGCAAACCGGAATTTAAAAAAAGTACTAACATTTATTTATTTAACCAATTTAAATTTATACTGCAAAAATACAGTGTATATATAAAACACTGCAGAGGTACATGTTCGCAGGATTGGTATAAATTTAAAACAAATTTAACTCTAAACTACTAACTAAAAAAAATAAGAACAGAACATATAAATTTACCTCTGCTCTGTTATAAAGTGTTAATCCTAAGCTAAACAAAAATGCCCCTCTAAAATGTAATATTTTTATTATAGTTATATTTTATTCTTAATTTTATTTTGCTATGTTATTATATTTACTATTCACTACTATTCACCATCCACTTTTTTAATTTTAACATTCAAGGTTTTATATTAGGCTACTGTAGCTTAGTAGAAATGGTGAATCCTTAGCTTATAGTTGCCATTTTTGTACTTAAATTGAAATTCAGCTAAACATCCCATGAAGTGCCTTTTTTAATGCCAATTCATGGGTTAGTGCGTTGTGGCTTCATGCCTTTCAATCGTATTTGAACCAATTCTGACAGATTTTTAAAATTACCGAATGTAGCCATTCTGTGACTAACATTGGAATGCCGGTTGCAATGAAACTACAACGTTTCTTTCATCAATTTCATAATTATTGCCGCATTTAGAATACAAATATGATTGTTTAAAGATGCCATGATTAATAAGAAATTCAACAACACTACCATAATTCCAACTTAAACCGACAAAAAGTTGGACATGTTAAACCGACATATTTTCAGAATAAGAACTTTCAAGATAATAACTGATTTATTATAAAGTATATATTAATCTAGTGAAGTAAATTTGTCAAATAATTTTACAAAGTAAACATACAAGCAAATCCATATAAAGTGAACATAAAAATACACGCAATGTAAACATCAATGACATCCGAATATAGGTTAGAAATGGGTTAGTAATAAATAACTAAAAATATAACTTCTTGTGCATTTACTGTAATAAATGTTATCTTCCGCTCCTTAATATACCTCAAGTAAATAATATAACACAATTATAAAATTGTTATGCTTCTATTAAGAAGCAACAACAAAAAAATCGTGAAATAATGATTTTCACAAGTCCCTAAACTACATAATACCGAAATACAGGTTAGTAATAAATAGCTACAATTCTAGTTTATTGTACATTTACATTAATAAATGTCATCTTCCGCGCCTTAATCACTCTCAAGTTAATGATATAACACATGATACAAGCAAAAATATCGGTGAAATAATAATTTTCACGAATGTTCATAAAATGCAGAAACACCGTTATTTCTTTAATCATATTTTTATAACACATTAAATTACTAAATAAACGTACCACTAATTGACTGTCAACTTCTTCAACTGTAGTCCTTTGGTAATCATAAAGAGCTTCAATATAATCTTGAGAATATTTTATATTTGAACTTTCAACGATAATTTTTGGACCAAAACCCATTTTCTGCCTATTAAAGTCAAAACCGCACACCAAATGCCTCGGTTTGAACAGAAGTAAATTGATTTAACTACTGTTCGTCCACGATTAATAACGTGCTAATGAACCTTCACCTTGAAAGCGTAAGCCTTGAGTACTTTAGCCTTGAGCTTGAGATAGATCATAGATAAAAAGAATAAATTAGGAGTAACAATGTTCGTGAAAACACTCCTAAATTTTTCTTCAATTTACCAAAAGTGCCCAGTGTGAGTCAAATATGTTCTTTTCTGCAATTATAACAATTAAAATAAATGTTATAATTTTTATTATGTTTTTAAATATAAATAACACTTAAAAATTTTAAAATTTTTGGTTAATACTATTACGGATAATTTATTTAAATTAAGGAAAAATTGTGTATCATTAGTATTGATAATTTAATTGATAATAACAAATACACTTATAAAATTTAGTGTAAAAAATGTTACATATGATTAGGATTTTTATATTATGATTATAACCGTAAGCTATTGAATAGATTAAAAGCAATTAAATCTACGTTCGTACAAACAGAGTCTTTTAATAATTTAGCCTATGAACATTACTGACAGTAGATTCACAATTAAATGAGCTATACCATAAATTCAATCTATGGTTGAAAAAAATGTTTCAATTTAAACCATAGATTGTAATCTGAGCTTCCCCCCCCCCAGCTCAAAGTATTAGAACTAATCAAATCGATATCGAATACAAAAATATTTCTTAAATATATAAACATGACGCAGGAATAGACTCAACAGATGTTGAAGACAGGCGCGCATACAGGAGAAAGATGCTCGGTTGGAAGGTCCCAGAGAATGAAATCCCAAAGAGAGCAGGGGTCAAATGGACGGAGGAGCGGAAGAGGATCCATGGGGACAGGATGAGGGAGGTGTGGAGGATTAGAAGGAACAAGACATGAGTCGGAGTGCTTTGCGTGATCCAACAGGGTCTATGCGCAAATAATAATAATAATAAACATAATGCGTACAACATATTTTCTTAGTACAAACGTTGTACGAAGTCATGTACAAGAAAGTACATTTAGGAAGTACGTCAGATTTATACATGTATAATTTTATGATCTATGAATATTGTTTACTACACACTTTACGTATGAGTCCACTTTACTTCTGAAAGTTAATCTTTGCACAGATAGGTATTAAAAATATTTGAGTTTTGTGTTTTACCCGTCTATTGACATTATGTTTATTATAATCTATGATCTTTTACAAGACAAAAAAGATCTATTTTGAGTAAAAATTTTCTTTTGAAACGATTGTTAATTGTAGGTTAACCATTATTAAAACTTGAAAATAGGAATGTGTAGTGTTATATAGTGTACAGTTACCACTAACGAAATAGAATTTATAATTTGTTATAAATATTATTCTTGAATAATGTTTAAAGTAATAACAACATTGAGAAGTGTTTCTCATAAACAAATAACACTTTATCTTAACAATAGAAGTTTGAATATATATCAGAGGCTTACCTTTACTACTACAACCAATAAGATTGAAAAATGGGATTTGGTAAGTGCAGTAAGTTTAGAAAGAAAACCAATTATAACAAAAAATTTTAATGAAATAGAAAACAAGTTTATGACTTTGCTAAGTGAAATAGAGTATGAAAAAAGTTACAAATCTGATCATGAATTTCGAAAAGAAGTAGATAAAATAAGAGCTGAACAACTAAAGAAGGGGAATTTAAAAGATTTTGATTCTGATATTGTAGTTCAACAGACAGCTCAAGATCTTGAAGATGCATATAAAGAAGAACTGAAAGCGTATTCATTTTCAGAGAGAATAACTGAGGCAGATAAAAAAAAAGATGTTAAATCAGTTAATAGAAAATTGGATCAAAGTTTACTGTTACTAATTCAGCAACAAATTGGTGAAAAATTGTATTGGATTTTCCCTCAAGGTATTAATAAAAATGGAGAATCAATGAGGCAAACTGCTGAAAGAGTTTTAAAAGAAAGTTGTGGCGACAGTGTAAAAGCAAGATTCCTTGGCAATGCTCCATGTGGATTTTACAAGTACAGATATCCTCAAAAAGTTTTAAAGGACAATTCTAGTATTGGTGCTAAAGTATTTTTCTTTAAAGCTCAACTTTTAAATACCACACCTATTTCTCTTAAAAATGGACAAATAGCAGACTATCAGTGGGCTACAAAAAATGAATTGCCAGACTTTCTACAGAAAAAATATGGAAAAAGTGTATCATTATTTTTAGTTGATGATGAATATTAATTATTGAAAACAAAGATTTGAAGAACTATCTAGGTTAATAAATTATTGTATTTTTAAAAGTAGTTGTGTGAAGTATTATTTGTTTTTAGGACTATAAAATCGTCATCCTTTTAGACTTAAATCTTAAATATTGGTTAACAAATGTTTTCTACAGTTTCACATAAAAAAAACTAATAGACTACATAAAAAAACCATCAGAAATGTATAGTTAAGCTCTTCTGGAGTAGTACTAATTCTGTTTCTCAATTTGGTATGTATTTCTAAAAGTAAATGAATGACTCTAACTTAAACTGAATTAATACTTTTATAATTGAACATGGTATAGTGTTTATGCAATGTAACTTTTTTTTAAATTGGTGATTTTTAAATATTTATTTTTTTTACATACTTTTTTATTCAGTTCATCTGTGAAAGATTAAATTTCTTATAAGGTTTCATGCAGTTTTTAATGGAACTATATTATGATGTCATTACTGTTTACATTGCATAGAGCATGCTAGATGTACTGCATCAAGTGTGACATCATTACTATTTGTTACCCACTGGTGTTCATGCACATCCATGAAGCATAATGATAAATACAAAACCGTGTCAGGTCCACAACAGAATTAATTCGTGTTCGATACAAACTGTGTTAGGTCCACAACAGTATTAAATTCTGTTGTATAACATTCTACAGTATTATGTTATTAATCTTTTTTTTTTTTAAAAAAGAAAGGTTCTATTGTGTTAATTATTAATAACACACATTTAGTTAATTGTTACCATAATAAAAAACATGTTACCTACTTCTGCTTGTTAGCAATTTTGAGGTTATGCATCCATTTTTTAGAAACTTCCTGTGGTTTCAGCATTTACATATTTTGTTTTATTACTTTTGAACATATAATAATGCATTTTGACAAAAAAAAAAATGAAAAATAAGTTACACAGTATATTCACCCAGTTAATTAATATCTTGGTAGCATTTTTTAAGATTGTTACAGACGCAGTCAGTGTGTCATCAATTTTTTAAGCAAATAATTACATCTTCAAATTAGCAATTCAAACAACAATAACAAATTAAATCATAATTATCTCACTGTTTGTGAATGATTTAAGTGATTTCACACAAAGTGTAAGATAAATTACCTTGTTCTCTGAGATCCAGTATATGACACAAAAACATGGTGTTTTTCTCTTCATGCCATTTATCAACTTTAAGACTTAGAAATACTAATAGATACACCTGTGTTTATATGTTCGAGGATTTGCAAGGTATGTTTCGTTTCCATTTAGCATTCATTTTATAAAAGGGCAGTGTTTCAGAAAATAACACAAACAAATGAGAAATAGCCTATTCATGGCCACAAAAACTTACATAGATAGGCTACAAATATATTTTACAGGCAGACTTGTATTTAGACATATGCCATTCTATGCTCAAGAGCACAGGGCCACAAATTTTGGGGCAGCTAAGTTTGTTTTTTTTTAGATTTGCAATGAAGTGATGAATGCAATTAAACCATTACTGGTGACGAAATTTGCAAGTATTTTTTGTATCACCAATAAATATAACATTAGATCAACTATTAATTTTTAAATAAATCAGTTATTAAAATAATTGCAATTATAATTATAACTTTTTATGAAATAAAATATTTAATGTCATTTGTGTATGTTGTTGCCAACTATATAAAATTTTGATTTTTGTGTGCTTAAAATCCATACTTTATGCCAGTTATATTAATGGAAATTAGGGGTTGGCGTTAACAGAAAGGCCTCACAGGGGTGCAGACTAGCTGCACCTATTGAGAGGATGTAGACTTCCCTCACGGTACCCGAGTCTAACACACAACTAATACTTTACTCTCACACTTACATTTAGGGAGGCAATAATAGCCTCAATGTGCTTTTCGCCTTAAAAAAAAGTTAACGGAAAGGGTATAACAATGGTAATAACCACATCTCAAACCCATGACCTTGATGTACGCAGTTCAGAGACATAGCAAACTGACTATTACCTTAGCCATATCGACCTCCAAGCCCTAATAGTGTTGGAAACATAAACTGAGATATATTCATGCACTGTCTCCATTTTTCATTGCAGTCTGGTAACATTATGTGATAGTAAAGATACTATCAACCTGGACACAAAGTTTCAGTAACCTCTGCTTTTTATTCCTTGTCTTGTGTTAAATTTAAATTAGATAAAACACTGGATAGCCATTTGTTTTTGTTTTTTATGCTAACTAAATTCTTTTTTAAGCTCTTATTTGTGCTGCTGAATAAAGTTTTTTATATGGATCAGTGAAAATAAGTTGTTTTCAAATACATATATATATATATGTGTGTGTGTGTACAATTTGTAAAGCCAATAACCCTTCCTCCTCTGAATAACACAAAAGCCCATTAATTCAATAACCTTATAAATGTGTTTTAGAAACGTAAAAAATAAAATCTTTGTCTAATGACGTTCCAGAACGTAGCTACTCCTTTTTACTACGTAAATTGCTGGAGACGTCCATAACACCAATACTATATATGTCGAAACACCTATTACTACTCAAGGATTATTATTATAATCTTTGAATTCAAAGAATTTGTAATTAAATACCAGCATTATCTGATGTGTTTTGTACCTGCAAAAATTTAAGCTGTTTCATTACTGTAATAATATATTAACAAAAAAAGAAAATATATATATATATAATATCAATAAAAGTATGGACATTTAAGTCATCAAACTCATGATTTTTGTATAGCTAATGTGGAAAAAATCATTATTTGTCATACATAATATGTACTATCGGCTTCGGACTTGCATTCGAAAATTAGAATGTCCAAAAACTGATAATAAATAACCCTGCTGATATAACAGGTATCATGAATTTATTGCTTTTTATACATTACCAATATGCTAAGCCTGAAGCATCTGTTGCTCTGTTGACCAGGATTGAATAGGTTAATTTTGGGGGAGAGAGTATTGTAATTGTGTCAATAATGTGTGATATACCTGCAAACAGTAGTGTAAGCCAATGCTTTGAAATGTCAAAAAGAAATAAATGAAAAAAACTACACAAAATGGCTTTAATTAATTAAAATTATGATATTTAGATAGTTATACTTTCAAATAAAATGATAAATTTAAACATAACAAATGTTAATTAAATTTCATAATAAAAATTGATTCTTTAATATTTGTTATGGTATGCTTTGAAACATTACAGTATTTTGCTTGATTTTTCTAGCTAGACAGACAGTAGGACATCACTTGCATCCTTATCACAACTTATTCCTAATTATTTCTCTCTCCTCTATGTATTGTTTTCTGACTCTTACAAACACTATCAGTACTAATTTTTATTTTTGAAAGATGACAGCATATTTTAAAACAAAAGGCAATAAAGCATTGGTTTAAAAATAAAAACACTGAACAACTTGACTACAGAGCATAAAACGCACTTTGAGAAATACCTTCCTACTGATGGCATAGTATATTGTTTATCAACAGTGACAATATTAATGTTACAACTCTTAAGGGCAGAGTATGTAATATGGCTGTAGAATTCCACATACAGAAAAATGTTCATTAGTCAGACTGATTGATGCCCATACAAGAAGGAAAAATATTTGTAGGGTACAATAAGTAATGAACATATGAAAAATATTAATTCTGCCGAATTGTTTAACCTTTTTTAACAATGAAAACACTACACTAAAAATTATAATAGGCTTAAAATTGTTAAAGCTCTAGGTTATAAGTTAGTAGAAAAAAGTACAATGCAAACAGTTTAATTAGAAATCATTGCAGTTTATGGATTTTATTAAAAACAAATGGAAATCGAAATGATACATTATTTTTTCTAAAACAGAAGTAAACCCATTTGCTATGGTATCAGCTGCTTAGAAAATGGCCTTCTAAGAACATAAAGGGACAGAAAAATGTGCAAGTGATGAGGAAGAAATCCACATTCAATTCCGGTGCACCAACCATTCACTCTGGTGCTCCTTGATTATTTAAACATATTTTTTAAATTTATTATCAATCATCAATATTTTTTTAATCAACTAAAAATATTTTAAATCATTTGCATTTTGGTAAATATGCAAAGGACTATTTAATTTTTAAGTAAAAAAAGAATGCTTCTATTAGAAATTCATTGCATTTTGTACATAAAATGGCTTACATAATTATTAAGTTTTGATAGTGTAATTTAATTATTACTACACTTGTAAGGATTATTTTTATCCTTTCTAAATGCTTTATACTCCAAAACAGTTAAGGACATGGTGGCAGTGGGAATGAAAAAGTAGTCTTAGAAAACTGAACTTATGTGCTTTATGTTTTAGCTGCTAATACAAATTTTGAGTTTAATTTTCTAAACCTGTTTTTTCCAACTGTTTTAAAAAGCAGCTTTTTTTCCTCAACAAACAGTTTGTTAACGTTTTGTAAAAATAGCACAAACGCCCACCTCTACCGTGACTTATAAATGTTATTTTAGAGTAACAGATATTATGTAGCACTTCTGTGATTTACTATAATAGGCCAAGTGCGGTAGAGTGACACCCGTTAATTATTATTGAATAAAATGTACCATTAACGTCTACTTCCTCTTTAGTTAATTGTTAGTAAAATATTATTTACTTACAAAGATTTTCCTCTATAATAAGTTATATATATATATAACATTTTTTTTTTAACGTCCGACTATTGTGCACACTTGGGCTAATGCAGACGATGGGATGATTTATAGCGTATGAAAAAATGCAACATTAACATTAGAATACAGGCAATAAATAATACTTTTTGAATGTGTTAATTGAGCACCTACCTGTAAATACAATATGGTCGGTCTGATCATTTAACCTGTGGTACTGGTAATCTGTGTGTGTACAACTTGTGTAGTATTTATCTTCCAAATACTGTTTTCAATTCGAGTGCGTTCTGCCTTGTGCTTTTGCTTTCGTTTTACTTTGGAATTAGAGATAGCAATAATTAGTTTCAATTGTAGTTTATTTTTGAATTTCGTTATTTAAATACTACATTTACATTTTATATTTTTAATACTTGCTATCAACTATTACTAAGTAAAAGTTCTTTACGTAAGTTATTTACTTTAATGTTATAGACATAGTTGATTTTTAGATTTAGTATTACCAATGGTTTTTACTACTTTTATAATTGGTAAATATGAATTTTCACGTGTTTCTTTAATTTTTGTGATAAAAATTTTACATGTCTAGTAGTAATAATATAAAATACAAAGGTACGGAAACTACGGGAAGTTCGAAAAAATCGGATATAAAAGTGATCTACATAACCTTAAAATTACTTTTTTTTTTTTTTAATGTCCGACTATTGTGCACACTTGGGCTAATGCAGACGATAAGGCCTTAAAATTACTACTGCGCGAAAATAGCTAAGGTGTTTTTTATAACGAAAACGACTTATTAAATGCAGCATTTATTATTATAAAACCAGTATTTCTGCTCTTTTACTAAAATAATTATTTTGAATTTTTTTTATTATGCTCTTTATTATCCAATTAAATACGAGGGTTGATCAAATATAAATAAGACTGACTTTCTAAAAACTTTTCCGTTGGACATTGAACTCTAAAGGGTGGGGTTTCAGGTAGCCTGGGAGGTTTGGGACGGGCGTAGACTGGCAACATTTCCGTTCGGACCCTTCAGTATAAAACTATACAATGAGTGACAGTGAAGTGCACGTTTCCGTGGAGCAGAGAATTATTATTAAGTTTTTGGCCAAGGAGGGGGTCAATCCGACTGAAATCTTTCATAGATTGACGGCTCAATACGGGGACAGGACCCTGTCAAAAGCTCGCGTTTTTGCTTGGCACAAGAAATTCGCCGAAGGACGGGAAGCAGTAGAAAACCTGAAGGCCAAATCACGATCGTCGGCCGGTAAGGTAATGGCCACTGTATTTTTCGACAATCAAAGCACCTTTCACGTCGATTTCCTCCATCAACGACGCACAATAAATGCACAATATTATTGCGATGTTTTAGAGGCATAAAACAGTCTTTTCGTAGGAAAAGGAAATCTAAACCGGCGAAAACGTCATTCTTCTTCACGATAATGCCCGACCACATTCGGCGAACGCTACGAGGCTTAAACTCGATCAAATTGGCTGGGAACCAATGGAACATCCCCCATACAGTCCAGACTTATCACTCTGCGACTATCACCTGTTTGGGCCACTCAAAGAGGCGCTTGGAGGCCAGCGTTTCGAAGACGATTCTGCGGTGGAGACCTTCATGCTCCAATGGCTCAATGAACGCCCGAGAACTTTTTACGAAGATGGAATTAAAAAACTTCCAATCCGGTGGGAAAAATGTGTTACTCGTGCGGGAGACTATGTAGAAAAATAAGTTGTATCAAGAATAATTTGTAAGTAAGCAATAAATTTTTTTAAAAATCAGTCTTGTTTATATTTGATCATCCCTCGTAATATTCTCCTAGGGAAATTTAATTCCTTTGATAAATTACGATTTTAAACCATTTTTAATGGAACTATATTGTACGCTGTTGATATTTACTTGCATGGAGCGTGCTAGCTTTCCTACACAAGATTATTATGCTAATGTGATTTATCAGCTCATGCATTCATGCACCTTATCACTTTTCCTAAAACTGAGTTTTTGTAGTGATGCACGATTCTCAGATGTTTTTACAATCGGGACAGTCGACCATTGTACAACAAAACAATCTAGTCAACCATCGAATACCAGTCGGGTTGAACAATCGAGATTTTTGACAATTGTTAGGGCGATAGTTTCAGACTACTGATTACTGACTCGGCTTTTAGAGCAATGTTTTCCTTGTCTTTAACTGGACAGCAATATTTACTGTTTAGGAAAGTTAACTGCACTCTAATTTTTTTTTATTGTATTATATTTTTCTCATGATATTATTGTAATGTTTTCTTACATCTTGTTAAGTAATAATTATAATTATAAAACATTGATATACTCTGGTCTAACATATACAAAACAAAAATCAAACTCTACAAACTTAAAAACATACTTATTAACAATTTTACAAAATAAAAATAAATAATAAAAAAACTATTGCACACACTGCTTAGTATAATTCAAGGGATGATAGCAAAATTGTAGATTTTTACTTATACAAATAATAATAATAATAATAATGTCACACATTTAGAATTTTAAATATTATTTATTTTGTGAAATGATAGAATTGAATTTCCAAAAGTACTTTCTTTATCTTACTTCTTTTGAAATTCTGATTTCACTATCAAGCAGCATTAAAATCTGCATTTGCATATACTAACATTATAACAAATTACATTAAAAATAATAAAGTGTAAAAAAACTGTCCCATTTGAAAAACATTTTTCAATTTCTACGAATTTTAGAAATTCGAAATGGCAATTTGTGCAGTTTTTAACGCTGATTACGATGACAAAATCAGATTTTCAACAACGTTTAAGTATGTAAATACGAGGGCTATTCAGAAAGTCGGTTTTGCTCTGTAGATGCTAGGGGTGGGGATATTGTGGCCATCTTGCTGTCAGAGTATTTCTCGTTCAGTGGCTATCCAGCCGTGCTAATGAGAGGTTATCGTTGCTGCTTGTTCCTGTACAATACTAGTTTGAAATGTGTGCGACTATTGGAAATCCCGCAACTTGTGAAGTGCGGTCGGTGATACGGTTTTTCTTGGCTAAGAACAGTAAACTATTTGAGATTTATCGCCAACTCTGTGAAGTTTATGGGAACGATGTGATCACTGAAGGCGGAGTGCGTCATTGGTGCATTAGGTTTAAAAATGGCCGAACTAGTGTGCACAACGAAGAAGAAGTGGACAGCCAAGCATTGTGACCGATGACATTGTCTCTAAAGTCGATGAGAAAATTAAAGAAGACTGTCGGTTCACAATAACAGAGCTATCTCTTAGTTTTCCACAAATATCAAGAAGTTTGTTGCATGAAATTGTTACACAAAAGTTAGGTTATCAAATTTTTGTGCAAGATGGGTACCAAAAATCTTGACTGAAACCCATAAAAATCAGTGAATGGCTGCTTCATTGACATTTTTGGACAGTTACGAAAAGGATAATGACTCACTACTCAATCGAATCGTTACAGGAGACGACACTTGGGTGAAACATGTCAACTGCAAAACCAAATTGCTGTCTATGGAATGGGGGCACACAAATTCCCCCCAAAAACCAAGGAAATGCATGCAAACATTGTCTGCAAGGAAGATCATGGCTACTGGTTTTTGGAACAGGAAAGGAGTCCTTTTTGTTGATTTCTTAGAATGTGGCACGACAATAAACTCTGTAAGGTATTGTGAAACCTTGGAAAATTTAAGAAAATCAATTCAAAACAAGCGCAGAGGAAAGGTGAATTCAAAAATTCAGTTTCTGCACGACAATGCCCGACCACACACAGCCAATCGAACTCGAGAAGTCCTGAATGTTTTCAAGTGGGAGGTGTTTCCACATTCACTTTACAAGTCCGGATCTTGCTCCCAGCGATTATCAACTGTTTCCTGCAATGAAGACCTGGGTTGTGATGCAGCGTTTTGATGATGATGCGGAACTGCAGGAGGGCATGACAACCTGGCTGAAGTCTCAGGCGGCAGAATTCTATGACACGAATTTAAAAACTGGTTCATCGCTATGATAACTGTCTAAATTTATATGGCGACTATGTAAAAAAATGTATTTTTGTGCCGCTTTCAAATGTATATAAGAAAATTTTTTTCTTGTACTTTGTTTTTTTTTATACCTAAATGTAACGGACTTCCTAGATAGCCCTCGTACATATTTACCACACCATTGTCAAACTTAACTAAAGGGTTTCTTATACTCGTCACTAATGTAATAAAAGGAAAAACGGAATAGGCCATTTAATTGGAATTTTTCTGGTAACATCAGTTCCAATTGTAAGTTGACGATTCATTCGTTTGTTTTGTCAGTGATTTAGGCCTACAGTAGTGTAAGCAGCACAACACTAGATGATTTAGCGAGTCTGAGGACTCGGATAGAAAAACAATCGTCATGTAACGACTGGACAATTGTCAAGTGATGACTGATGAGATCAGTACAATCGAGATGTTTTTACAATCTAAACAATCGAATAAAACTTCTTGTAATCGCTAGTTTTTTGTCAGTTTTGGTAATTTTTGTACCAAAATGCTTAATTATATGTTTAGTATTAACAATTCTAAATATTAAAGTGGGGAAACAACAGGACGTTAGAACAGAAGGAAAATAAAAGTAAAAACATATCAAAATTATTAGCTCCTAAGTTTAAAAAACCTAAGAACCGGTGTCAACTCGGTTGTTGGATATAATATACTTTTTTTTAAAAAAAAAACCCTATCTAACTAGACTTGGTTGTTGAGTGTTTATTTGACTCAGTTATAATATGATAACGTGCATGAGTAATACCTTGTTGGTGACATTGGCATTGTAATCAAGTATAGTAAATCTAACTTGATTCATGTAAAAAGCAGTGATGTCACAATATAGTTCCATAAAAAAAAAAAACAAATGGCTTAAAATCGTAACTTTCCATAATAAATTTAATTTTGTAAGGGTGAATTTATCTTAAAAATTCCATACATAATGGAACAAAAAATTTTGTTAAAAGCACTACTTATTGTAACTTTCAATAACTCAGAAATACCCTTCTTTTTAATTCTTGTAATGAAAACTTCATGCTCAAAGATTAGTTGTATATTAGTTATATACCGAACAATTAAGTCGAGTTAGCTTAATTCTTTTTTAAAAAGTGTATATTCCTTTCATTATTAATAACATATATTTAATTATTTGTTTTCACAATAAAATAACACTACCTACTTTTGTGTGACAAGTAATTTTTTGGTTATACGGGGAACGTTTATTTTCCACTTTTTTTAACTTCCTACAGTTTTTGCATTTTTATGTTTTTGGTAAATTTAACATTAAACCATTTTGTCAATTTTTTCGCCAAAACGTTTTATTACATGCCACTTGGTAATAATTCGGTATTTTTGTCCTTCTGATGTACATTATGATGTCGTTGATGTTTACTTTGTATGCAATATGCTAGATTTCCTACATAAGATTATTTTGCCAATGTGACATACTGACATAGTGCTAATGTGCGTTATATTATAAGTCAGTTATTATCTTGCTAATTCTTTTTAATTCGTTTTCCTATGGTCTGTGGTAAAAAAAAACTTTGTGCTCAAACTTGTACCAAACCTAACAACAGATTTGTTAATTTTTTTATATTCTTAAATAACATGCATTTAATTAATCTTTTTAACAAATACTTCGCACAGAAGCGATTTTGTGGATATGCGTATAATTTTTTTTTTCATTTTTTTTTATCTATGTGTAGTTTCCAAACATTTATATTTGGTATTATAATTCTTGGATATGTAATAAAGCATGTTATTATAAAAAAAATTATGAAAATTAACAAATTACCAGAAAGTGCAGATTACCAATAATACAAAATGTAAAAGTGCAGAAACTACAGGAAGTTTGAAGAAGATCAAAAATGAAAGTGTCCAGTATAAACAAAAATCCCTTCAGTGTGAAAATAACATTTTTTTTCAACACAAAAATGATTCATTAAATGTGTGTTATTAATAATGAGAACAAAAGTTTTTTTTTTAAGCCAATACCTAACATGGTTTTGTACGAAAATATTATTGTATACGTAATGTAACTAACATGGCTTTCTGAGGAAGTAAATTAATGCATGAATACAACTGGGCGATAAACAGCAATGACGTCACACCTCATGTAATAAATCTTGTGTGCTCTATGTTTTGTAAATGGCAATGACATCATAATAGTTCCGTTAAAAAGAGTATAAAATCATAATAAAAGAAAAAGATATTAAAAAATTATTATTTTAGTAAAACTAGTTTAATGCCATAAATACAGTATTATTATTTTTGGGCATGTAGTAAAGCATTTCAGCAAAAAAATTACAAATTGACTGATCACCCAAAAGTGAAGATTTACCAAAAAAATAATTTTTTTTTAAATTACCTTGACCTAACATGGTTTTGTAGGCTTTTCATTGTGACGTGTATGGTACCTCGGTTCCAATGAACAATAATGTTTCCTTATTAATTTTATAATTATTGCTACCCATCAAACACAGATACAAAATCGAGCGATTTGTAAGAAAATCAACAAAAAAATAAACTGTCAAAGGCAAATCACAAAGTTCACAAATAACAGCTGCCATGCTTTAACAAGCGTATCACTTTATTACTAAGAATAAGAACTATGGATGTAGCCTACTGAATGACATTGTGATAACAGTTATGAATACTATGTCAGTATATGGCCTTGGTGTAGTAAGCCATGTAATGTAAATGGCAGTGAATATAGTTCCATTAAAATTGCATGAAATTGTAATTGCATAATATAACAAAAAAAAAATTTTAATCATTAATTTTATAAAACCAGCGAAATATCATAAATATCCTACCAATTTTTATTAGGATAAGTAATATGTTCTTTTACTTGTTTTGGCTTTTTTCATTTTTGTGCCAAAATGCTTTGTTACATACCCAATAATAATAATAAAAGAATAAAAGACACAAGTAGGTATTTTTGCACTTCTATGCCTCATGAAAAAGTAATGATTTTATCACATTTTTTTATTATAACTTATGACTTTCAAGCTCTTTTTAACGGAACTACTAGGTGTGTTCAGAAAGTAACGAGAATTTTAATTTTTTGAACAAAATATTTATTTATTCTTCTATATTGATGTTGTCGCCTTCAAAATAGTCTTCATTGGAGATTATGCACTTGTGCCAGCACTTCTACCAATCATCGAAACACTTCTCACACTTGATCTTTGAGATAGCCTTTAGTTCTTTCAGCGATGCGCACTTGTCCAGCGGTCTTGGCGAGCCAGAATGCCTCCACTGGGATGATTGAGCCTTAGTTTCGACGTCATATCCGTAAACCCATGTTTCATCACCTGTTATAATACGTTTCAGTAATTCTGCATCGTCATTGACTTCATTTAATGACTCCTGAGCAACTTCCATTCGCCGCTGTTTTTGTTCAGAATTCAACAATTTTGCTGCCACGCGATTCATACACAAAACTTGGAAAAAAAATCATGATTTTTTTGATATGCGAACAAAATTAGCGACCTCTCTAATTGTGATTTGGTGATTGTTCATAACCATTTCTTTCACTTTTTCCACATTTTCAGCGGTTGTTGATGTACTGGGGCGTCCAGGGCGTTCGTCATCTTCAATGTCTTCACGGCCTTATTGGAAACGCTAATACCACTCATAAACTCTTGCTTTACTCATAGCAGACTCACCATAGGCCTATGTTAACATTTCACACACTTTGTTACACTTTATTCTATTTTTTACGCAAAATTTGATACAAATTCTTTGATCCATTTCTTTTAGCAAACGAAAATCGCCGAGCTCATAAAAACATGTCTAACCTTAGTGGCTGTCACATACAAAGTCAACAATGAAAACAGCTGCAAGTTTTATTATACTTCAAGGGCATGTATACCAACATAATAAAAAAAAATGTTTGACAATAGGACTCTCCAAGCCCGCGAAATTTAAAAATTCTTGTTACTTTCTGAACACACCTCATATATTGTGACATCATTGCTGTTTACATGCATGGAACATGCTAGATTTACTACGCAAGATTACTATGCCTGCATCACCCAGAAAGTTACTGTTTATGCATGTTATCACATTATAACTAAGTCGAGTCAGTAAACAACTAACAACTGTTTCAGGTTAGGTTCATAAGTTGTTTTTTATTATACACATACACACACACACACACACTTCTCATTATTAATAACATACATTTAATTAATCGTTTTTATGATGAAAAACATGTTACCTACCTTCACACATTAGTCATTTTGATATCAGACAGTGATTGATTAATTTGAATCAAGGTCATAAGAACAGTGAGTGTGGAAAATACTAAACCGTCCTATATTTTTTTGTACAAAGAAAACATGAGATAGATTCTAAAACTATGACAATTTGCTGTGAGGCATGTGACGAAATGTTAAAGGATGCACATTGTTAAAAAGACAAGACGTTTAATACCATAGACTTATTTTTACAAATAATAAATTATTTAATATTAGATTTTCTTTCTAACACATTAATGTAATATATAATGTAAATAAATATAATGATATTTTTTTTTAGGAAAGTAGAATGTTGGTCTAGCAAATCATACCATTACCAAAATGACTAGATTTGCTCGAGCTAAGGGTTCTAAGGCTTCCAATGAAAGAAGACCTGAAGAAGCTACTTCATGGCAAGATATGCGTAAGCAGCTTGAAACAAATCAATTGCTGAGTAAATCAAAAACAAGTGACGTTTCTGTTGAAGAAAAACCGAGCTGGAAACATAAAGTCGTAAATGATAGTGTCCATGAGCAGAATGAAAACAGTGTTTGGACAAGTTTCAATGTGTCAGATGAGAAATCTACTAAAAAGAAAAAACGCAAGTCAAACGTTATAGAGTCTTCAATACATAACAGAGACATTAATAAACTTACAATAGAAAATGAAAATAAATTAAAAAATCCCGATACTTTAAAAAATAAAATTAAAAATTCAACTGACAAAGATGTTAAATTATTAACATCAGAAAATGAAAATAAAATAAAAGGTCACACAATTTTAAAGAAGAAAAAGGTTAAACATTTAACATCAGTTGAAACTGAAAACCTGTGCGAAGATTTAACAGGAAATGGAAATAAAATAAAAGATCCCAAAACTTTAAAGAATAAAAAAATGAAACATATAAAACCAGTTGGAATGGAAAACCCTTGCCAAGCTTCAGGATTAAAAAACATAAACAAAAAACATATTGATCTAAGAGTAGATGAAGAACCTAGTGATAACAAAAGTGTAAGTATTACAACTAAGAAGAAAAAACCTCGCAAAAATTGTTCAAAGAACAATAGAACTGAAAATAGTAAAGAAATATGCAGTTCTGAAGAACAAAACAATAGCGTAACAAATGGGGTTAATATCAAAAAACACAAACATGTTGGTGACAGTAGTAATAGTTATAAAAGAAGAAAACCAAATCCAGGAAATTACACTGCGTACATCAATGGGAAAGCTGTAGATATTGTTTGTTATGAAGGGTTTTTTATAAAAAAAGAAGATGCAGAAAATTTACGCAAATTGAAAAAAAAGTTTACTAAAAAGGGAATCCCTCGTAATGAATTACAAGCTATAATGAAATTAGAAAGGCGAAAAGCTGAAAAAGCTCTTTCGAGAGAGAAAAAGAAGGTTTGTTTTCATTGTAGAAAATCTGGACATAATTTGTCAGAGTGTCCAGAATTGCAAGGCAATGTTTCTTCTGCGTCTGGCATTTGTTTTAAATGTGGTTCAACTGAACACACATATTTTGAATGCAAAGTGTCTCATGGGGAAGAATTTAGGTTTGCTCAATGTTTCATCTGCAAAGAAGAAGGACATATTGCAAAGCAGTGTCCAGATAACCCGCGTGGACTTTATCCAAAAGGTGGAGCTTGTAGAGCATGTGGTGATGTAACTCATATGAAAAGGGATTGTCCAGAGTTAAAACAAAATACTGAACAAACCGGTGTAACAGCTAAGTTGTTTAATAAAGGAATGTCTTTAGATGTCCTGGATGAAGAAACACATGAAGTCAGTAAACCTACAAAACAATCCAATAAAAAAATTAAATTTTTTTAACAAAATTTGATTAGTTTTTTATTTTGGTAAAGAAGAATACCTGACCATATTTTTTTAAAATTGTACAGAATAAAAGATTTTTACCAAAATGAATTAGTTGTAATACGAAAAATATACATTTATTATTACTTTGTACAAATGTGAAGTTTGTTATTTGATTTAATCTAACAATAATGCTAATTCTAATTCTAAAAGTTTAGAATTAGAATACAAACAATTTGTTTGGATTAATATTGTTCATCAAAAACATGTCTGCACCTGGAACTGGTGTTGTGTTTTAATAGTTCGTCTTAAGAGATATTGTGAAGGAAACCTTAACACTTTTTGTTGATTGACTATAGAATATTTCATGTTTATATGAACTTTTTTCGTTGATCCAGTGGCTAGACTAAAATGATTAAATCCCTAGTAAATACTGTATATTCATCCCATTATAGAAGACTGTTAATATGGCACACTAACACAACTGTTTCCATGAACTCTTGTTTATTTATTTATCTTCTTAAAGGGTGAATTTTGGAAAGTGTAGATATACTTTATTATTTGTTGTGTAGATTATTTACATTGTTTCAGGATAAGCCGTCCATTTTTTTTTTTTTAATTTAAACTTTTATACACCACTTTTGTGCATCATGGGTTGAATTTTGTAAAATCCCTTCTTAGTAAGTCTACGTTATAAAATGAAACTGCAGACCAGGTTTCCTACTTACAGTTTCAACGGTTTCGGTTTATCAATGATGAATCTGTCGGGATGTTTTTTTTTTATAAATTAGCTGTATTTTGTAAATCCGTGCTTTTTTCAGAGAATAAATATTACAGTTGAAAAATGACAAATTAATTTTATTTTAATTTAAATTATTATAGTTTGTATGTTTATATAACAGAAACATATAAACATACAGAGAGCATAGGAAAAGCTGGTGTTATCAAAAAGCCAGTTATTGCAGGTAGAATACAGTAGTTGTTTTTTTTAAACGACTGGCAAAGTTACAGTGAGATTGTTGGGTCAAAACTCATAAATACCCCTTTGTATTGTAATCAGACAATTGACATCATACAAAAATAAACCATTTACTGTAGCCTTGTTTGATTGTACTACTAGAGCTCTTGAAAATACCCAATTTTAAAATAAATCAAGTATTTTGAATGCTTGCTATTTTGTTTCAGATAACAAAAGGCTACTGAAACTTTGAGGCAGACTAAAACCTTGTATTTAACAATGACCTTAAAACGTATTTAACAAATGTAAACATTTCCATTGAAATCTATGATGTTCCATTCAAAGTGAAGAATGAACAAAATTGGCATTTTAACATCAATTTTGGCTTCTCCAATGTGTTAGGAATTAGAACTGTAATGTTAATTACAGTTAAAGCCCTGTTAATTACAGTTAATTAACTGTAATGTTAATTACAGTTTTTATGTATTATATAAAAATTAATGTTTTTAAAATTGTAAAGAGTGTACAAACCAAAGAATAAACATTTGACAAAGACACTGAACAATTATGAAACTACGGTCTACTGTTATAAACAAGGTATGTAGAACAGCAGTTTAGATAAAAGTTTGGGGGCAGTTGATTCTTGGGGGGGGGGGGTGAAGGGCTGTTGGTAGGCTAACTGTATGTCAAGAAGTGCTCCAAGAGGACATTTAAGGTAGTGCTGGGGAGCCTAAGTAAGTAAACAATTTTTGCATATACTTCTTCCCCTTTTTTGGGTTAAACAAATTGGGGCATGGGTTTCCAGAGAGGATCTTGGGACATTATTTCAGGGAAATATTTTTAGATAACACAACAGTTTATTCTTGAGTTGTTATCAAGTGTATTTGCAATCGTAACAATATATATTAAAGGACCTTGTTGAACCACCGATATATAACTTAAAAAACATTAATACGAGGTGTGTTCAGAAAGTAACGAGAATTTTAATTTTTTGAACAAAATATTTATTTATTCTTCTATATTGATGTTGTTGCCTTCAAAATAGTCCCCATTGGAGTTTATTCACTTGTGCCACCACTTCTTCCAATCCTCGAAACACTTCTCAAACTCGATCTTTGAGATAGCCTTTAGTTCTTTCAGCGATGCTCTTTTAATGTCACCTACGGCTGTAGAACGGCGGCCCTTTAAGGTTATCTTTATTTTTGGAAATAGGAAAAAGTCACACGGAGCAATGTCTGGCGAATATGGAGGCTGGGGCATCGTTACAGTACTATTTTTGGCTAAAAACTCATGAACAAGCAATGAAGTCTGAAGTGGTGCAAAAGCCATGAATTATTTTCCACAGATCCGGGCGTTTTTTTCGAATTGCTTCACACAAACAGCGTTGAACTTGTAGGTAGTACTCCTTATTGACCGTTTCACCTGGTGACAAGAATTCATGATGCCATTAATATCGAAGAACACAGTGAGCATAACCTTCACGTTCGACCGAACTTGGCGAGCCAGAATGCCTCCACTTTAATGATTGAGCCTTAGTTTCGACGTCATATTCGTAAACCCATGTTTCGTCACCTGTTATAATACGTTTCAGTAATTCTGCATCGTCGTTGATTTCATTTAGTGAATTCTGAGCAACTTACATTCGCCGCTGTTTTTTTGTTCAAAATTCAACAATTTTGGAACAAATTTTGCTGCCACGCGTTTCATACACAAAACATTAGAAACAATGTCATGACATGATCCAATCGATATGCCAACATCATCAGCGACCTCCCTGATTGTGATTCGGCGATTGTTCATAACCATTTCCTTCACTTTTTCCACGTTTTACTCATAGCAGACTCCATCGGCCTTTGTTGATGTGTTACTGGGGATACGATCCAGGGAAAATCGCTGAGTTCACGTCAACAATGAAAACAGCTGAAAGTTTTATCATATTTCAAGGGCATGTATACAACAATAAAAAAAAATATTTGACAATCGGACTCTCCAAGCTTACGAAATTTAAAAAGTCCCGTTACTTTCTGAACACACCTTGTATGCAATGAAAAGAAATACAGAAAACCAATTCATGTCTTGGGTAGTATCCTGGACCTCCTTCATAGAAACAAATTAATTTTAAAAATGACAAATCACAGGCATAAGTTTTAATGTAAAGTGCTCAGAAATAATAAAATTATGATTTAAAATTTTGATGTTTTTATTCAGTCTAACAATCATAGACATTTTGTAAATAATAATAAATCTGGTAAGATTCTTTTACTAAATTTTTTAATATTGGACAATAAAAAACATTAATGAATATAGGTTTACATACATACATATATGTACATACATATGAAAAACATACATACATATAGGTTTACTTACTTATGTAATATAAAATCGATTTCAATAATTCTTACGAAACTGGTTACTAAATGATCCTTAACGATTATTCATTTTACACTTTATCAAGATCATACGAATTTTTCTTCACTTAAACTGGTAAAACTTGATTTCAATTACAACTAATAATAAATTATACAAAATCTGTTTATACAACAATATTGATTATTTACAATGTCAAGTCACTGAATGACCGTTTGATAACCCACAATTGTCTTTATTCTAAAACACTATTTTTGTACTGTTTGGAGAAATACACAGCAAATGTTACGTAGTAGCTGCTGCGTTAGATGCTTGTTTGGCTGCAGCACACCTAATGATCTGGACAAGACACTGACCAAACTCCTCCAATATACGACTTTGCGCTTCTTCTGATGTTTCTGCTTTCTCATTAATTGCCAAGAGACATCGACAAGTAGCTTCAACAATTTCTTGCTTCAACAACTGATTGAATGGTTGTCTGCAACATAATCTTTTATTAATTATGATTAAGAAAAACTAATTTTGCAAACAGATGGTTCACTTTTACATGTATATTATTGGGGATGTGTAATAGTTTAGAGATTTATTAACTTAGAGAATCGTTTTTCCTTCGACAGTACTGTGTTATAAGTTAGAGGTCAACCTGTATAATAAGATAGAGGTCCCGTACTGTGTATTAACATAGAGACTACAGTTCCGTCAAGTGTGTTGCACCGTGTGTATATGTTGCCGACGCCGCTGCTTGCAAGCGCTTCAGTATCTTTTATAAGTAGAACTCATAAAAAATCCTTAACATAATAATCATTTGTATGGATTAAACATTAATAAAACCAAGTTCATGGTAATTAGTAAAGAAACAGTTGGGCTTAATGGTCAATAACATATCTAAATGTTTATTTTTGACAATTATCTGTATAGGAATATTTGTGTTTTATCGAAAAAAACAACGTAAGTTTATATGAATTCATTAATTTAGGGCTGTTTTCTTAATTCAATTCGGATATGGTTTGAATAAAGCAGCCTTCAACCAATATTTTTATATTATTACTATTACTACTACATATGTAAATTAGTATACATTTACAGCATTGCACATAAGCCTTTAAGAACAAAACCTATGCAAATGAACTTTATATTTTAATAATATATCTTTCTTTAACTAAGCGAGTTCTACTTGTTAGGTAAAAGATACTGAAGCGCCTGCAAGCAGCGGCGTCAGCAATATATACACACTTGATGGAACTGTAGTCTCTATGTTAATATACGGTACCGTCGAAGGAAAAACGAATCTCTAAGTTAATATATCTCTTAAGCTATTACACTTTCCAAATTATCAGCATCTCAAACATTCACATTAACATAATATTCATTAGTTTTATAACAACATAAAAATACTATTTGAAACTAAAATATAGCCTATAGCAGAAAATATATACATTTTAACTTTATTAATCGATGGTTGGGATTTCTATTGATTTTAGCTATAAAATTAGTTTACTTTTCAAAAATTTAGTAAAATTAATTGTTAGTAGTAAGGATAAGAGAAAATTTAGAAAATAAATGTTTTGTACAGTATGGTATAAAAATACTGAAACGGCTTGTTTCCTCACATTCTGCTCAAATTAGCTCTTGACACCAGCTACGTACAGATGTTCCAAACTTGAATATACAGCAGAACACGGCATTACCCAACCTCTGAATTGGCACCACCGAGTGAGCCATTACTTCTATAAATGCATATCCAGTATACCAAATGTGATTTGCTACAAAAATACTGTTTTGTAACATTTTACATTTCATGATAAAGCAGTCTTCTGATACCCTTTGTATAAAATGTTGAAATGTCTATAGCTGATTCTGATATTGTATACACATCAGGCACCTTTGTTTAGTGTCGTCTCGCAACTTGATAAACAGGGTACACTATTCATCATCAATTTACGGCACTACTGTAAAACAATGCTGAAATATGAAAATGTCAACACAAAAATAATGATTACAGAATCACTCATTTCCTTTAACTATGCGAACAGTTTGCATATACAGTATGTATAAAGCAGTTCTTTTTTATGTTTTCGCAAATGTTGTTGCTTCTTAGTATTAGAATTACGAGGGTGGGGTGAAAAGTTTCCGGCCTGACCAAGAGACGGCGCCACTAAGTCTACTTTTAGAGTGACATCATACAATACTATCCCTAACTAGCTTATATGTACACTTTCAGTCCAATCGCCACGTTAGTTTACGTTTGAGAGCACACTGAACGAGACACCTCTGATGTTTTCGTGAAAATGGAAAAATTGGAAAATCGTGCCGTTATCAAATACTTTTATTTGAAGGGTTTTACACCAAAACAAATAAAAGAAGAGATGAATTCAATACTAGGACCCACCTCCCCATCATATCAACTATTAAGCAGTGGGTTTCTGAATTTAAAATGGGTCGTGTGAGCACCTCTGACGAGCCACGCCCAGGACTGCCCATTGACTGGCCCGTTGAGGCCATAACTCCAGAAATGATCGAAAAAATCAATCATTCAATAGTGCTGTAAGACCGCAGATTGAAAGTGCATGATATAGCTGAGACCTGTAGGATGTCAGCTGAACGTGTGCGAAATATTTTACACAACCATTTGGGCATGGAAAAGCTGTGTGCAAGATGGGTGCCGCGTTTGCAAAAATTGCCAAAAATCGACCAAAAATTGCTTCGAAAAAACATTTCTACCGACAATTTGGTACTGTATAGGCGTAATCCAAACGAATGTTTGCATCGATTCATAACTGTTGATGAAACTTGGGTCCACCACTACACTCCTGAAAATAAACAACAGTCTAAACAGTGGGTTGGACAAGGGGAACCAACTCCAAAGAAGGCAAAAACAATTTTATCGGCAAACAAGGTTATGGCTACTGTTTTTTGGGATGCAAGAGGAATTATATACAATAATTACCTTGAAAAGGGTAAAACTATCACTGGTCAATACTACGCAGAGTTATTGCAACGTTTGAAGCAGGAGGTACAAATTAAACGACCTCAATTGGCGAGGAAAAAAATTTTGTTTCATCACGATAACACACCAGCGCATTCGTTGAGTGTTGCCTTGGCTAAAATCTACGAATTGAAGTTCGAATTGATGCCGCATCCTCCCTACTCTCCAGACCTAGCCCCCAGCGACTATTATCTGTTTCCTAACCTAAAAAAATGGCTTGGTGGTAAGAGATTTGGGAGCGATGAAGCTATAAATCAGTATTTTGAGGAGCTTGACGAATCTACGATTATAACTGGTATAACTAAATTAGGACACCGTTATGAGAAATGTATCAGTCTCAATGGAGATTATGTTGAGGAATAAAGCAAAAAAAAAAAAATTAAAAACATCATTTTTCTTGGTCAGCCCGGAAACTTTTCACCCCACCCTTGTAGCACAGACTTACTTCACTGTACTCTATTTTATTTTTTCATCCGCTTAATGAAGTTATATTTTAAAATAATTATGATGCACTCAAATATGTCACGATACTGGATTTTTTATGTTTTAATAAAGTGTTTTGGCTCCTTTTATTATCCAACCTTTTGTGCATTCCGACCTTTGTCCCGGTTCCACGAGTGATGAAATACGGGGGTTCTACGGAATAGGAAGTCCTAAAAATTGGAAAATATGTTTTAATGGGATATTTTACACATCCGTATAATCAACATTTTGGAGGAAAAGATTGTTTTGTAATTTTAAAGATATTTCAATTTTTATGCTAGTGTGAAAACAGTTTGGTTATTTTATTTACACAGTTTTACTTAAGTTGAAAAATGCAATCCTTTATTTTAAAGCTTTTGATGTTACCTACCTATAGGATGCTACACAACAGCAACCCAAATATAATACAGGGTTTTTAAGCAGTTTTTAAGCTTTTTTTGTGCAGATAAAAAAAATGGCTAGATTATTGAGTTTCCACAATAACAGATGGTGAAATCATAAACCATTAAACGTCTTGATCTAAGCTATGAATAGAATGATTCAAAAAAATTATCAATATTTTCAAATGAGAATACCAATGTGCTCATAATTGTAATATTACTACATTTTTTTTTCACACTTGGGCTAATGCAGACGATGGGATGATTTATAGCGTATGAAAATATCAAGCCCTCGCCGCGAATCGATTCCGGGTCCTCGGGGTGAAAGCCTGGTACGCTATCCACTAGGCCACCGAGGCGGCTAATACTACTACAGTTTTAAGACAAATTAATTAATTCGTTAAAAGTTTTTATTTTAAATAAAACAACAAAATTATCAAGGTCTGTCATATGTGAACTAAACCAGTGTTATACCATATAAAAATATTGACAAAACTTACATTTAATTGATTTTGAATAACTCTCATGTACTCAGATCTGTCCTTACGACAGTGCAAGCTGTGCAGGTTTTATTTTATTTATTTACTACCAAATTCCTTTTATATATAAAAAAAACCTATAGGTTGGTCATATATACGAGGGCTGTTCGGAAAGTAACTGCCGATTGATGATTGTAGGCGAAGTAGTAGGGGTAGCGCTACGATCTTTGCGCCAGCGTACGTGGCAGATTAGTCGGTGTCCAGCCGTGGTCGAGTGAACGTCATCTCTGTCCTAGTTTGTTTTTTATAGCATTTAAAGATGTGTGCTGCAATAGAAAACCCTGCCAAATGTGAGGTAAGAGTTGTTATACGATATCTTATGGCAAAACAATATTCATTGGAAACTTTGTGCCGTGTATGAGTAACGTCCGACTATTGTGCACACTTGGGCTAATGCAGACGATAGGATGATTTATAGCGTATGAAAATGCCAAGCCCTCGCCGGGAATCGAACTCGGGGTGATATGGACCAAGTGTAATGAGTGAAGGTGTTGTTCGTAAATGGGTTCGTTCATTTAAAAGTGGACGAACAAACATCCATGTTGAAGACAGCAGTGGCAGGCTGTCAGTGGTCAGTAATGAACTTGTCCAGAAAATTGATGAAAGAGTTTGTGAAAATCGTTGATTCACAATCTGAATTTTCTGATCAATTTCCCCAAATTTCAAGGACTGTTTTGTATGAAGTAGTGACAGAGAAGTTAGGGTACAAGAAGTACTGTGCTCAATGGGTGTCCAAAATTCTTTCCGAGCACCACAAAAATCAACGAATGGCCTCTGCAATGGACTTTCTCACTCGTTATGATGAAAAAGGAGAACCATTGCTAAACAGAATCGTAACAGGTGATGAAATGTGGATCAAGTATGTCAATCCTGAGACAAAAGAGCAATCTAAGGTTTGGGGCCATAAAGATTCGCCTAACAAGCCAAAAAAAGCCCGGCAAGATTTTTCTGGCAGGAAACTCATGGCAACTGTGTTTTGGGATGCTAAAGGGGTGTGGTTGGTGGAATTTATGGAACGGGGAACAACGATTAATAAAGATGTGTACTGTCAAACGTTGATAAACTTAAAAAGGGCCATACAAAACAAACGTCGTGGTATGCTGGCTTCCGGTATTGTGTTTTTGCACGATAATGCTTGACCTCACTCTGCTCAGGCAATCAAGGATCTTCTGGGGCAGTTCCAATTGGACGTATTCAAGCATCCGCCTTACAGCCCAGATCTAGCCCCCAGCGATTACCATCTCTTCATGCATATGAAGAAGTGGCTTGGATCTCAGCGCTTTGATGATGCATCTCAGTGATGTAAGAAGCAGTCACAGGCTGGCTCGAGGCACAGGCGGCAGATTTTTATCCCGAAGGGATTGGAAAACTAGTTAAAAGATATGATAAATGTTTGAATGTCTTTGGAAATTATGTCGAAAAATAAGGGAAAGAAGTAGCTTTAAGATGTATATAATAATTTTTTTTATTTAATGTGGTGTTTTTTTAATCGGAGGTTACTTTCCGAACAGCCCTCGTGTATGTATAATGATATATATCATTGGATATATATATATATACATCATTATATATTTGAGATACATGATGAAAAGAAGACCGATGAGCACAAAACCAGATTATTATTTAAACTATTCCTAATTAATTTTTTTAAATACAATCTTAATAAAATGGTCTACAATATTGTAAATTAATTAATTTATATATTTTTAATTAAATTTTAAGGAAAGATTGTTTTAACACAACATTATGTTTAATTTGTTGTTTGATTGATTTTTTTTAGTCTTTTTACTCACACTTAGATTTTTCATACTATTAGGTAGTTCATTAAAATACTTTTTAGAATAATTCAAATAGTTTCTTATACCAATTGTCAAATGATGCCTAGGTAACACAAGGCTTATAAATCGAGTATTAATCGAATTTTCACTATATTCGGTCTCTAGTTTATTATATAAATATACAACACAGTTCACTATAAAAACTTGTCTGATGTTGAGTGGCTTATCATGATCTTGATCAGATATTCCTATTATTTTAAGATGACGTTTTTGCAATCTTGCCAATGGATAAAAGCTGCATCATAAAGTCCACCCCAGCCAATTTTTCCATAAACAGCGATGCTATGAAAAAGTCCATAATATGATCGCAATAACTGTTTTTATGATAGTATATTTTTAAGTCTGCGAAAAACATACACTAAATACTTAGTTTTATTTACTATGTTGTTAATATGCTCATCCCATTTGATATTTTGATCATAAGTAACACCAAGGTACCTATTACTAGTGACTCTGTTTCGAGTACATTGATTTATTTTTATATCTACACTAGCAGGTACAGAATACACATAATTCCAAAAAGTAATAAAAACTGATTTATCAAAATTAATGATTTATCTTTTTCAAAATACATGGCGTAAGAATGCTAATAGGTTAATTCATTGTATCTATTGGAACAGAAACGTCCAACTAAGTTTTTTTGTACCAAGCCTCACATTCGCTAAGGACAGCTCTGATAGTACAAACAAAATTTTCAAATCATATTTGGGGCCGGGTGGCAAACAAATGCGGAGCGGAGTATGCATTCAAAACCTAACCTGTTGTTTTTAATGTAAGTTCAGCTATTGAAAGCGTAACGGATCTTAGAGTGTCACTGGGCTTTGTTCCGCATGCTTTGACTCTGACTAGTTCGGTTTTGAAGCTGACTCCGCTTCCCCCACCAGCCTGAAAACTTATTATTTCTCGTTGCCTAGGTTATGGTTTTTAACGTAGTAGTTTCCTAGAATCAGTCACTATAGGCCTCAACATTAAAATTTAAAAGATATAAAACTTCTATAAACTGACTGAACTCCACTTCTGGTTTCCGTTCGCCTTAATTCCGCTCCACTTGGCTCTACTCAGTGCAAGTCCGCTCCACATTTAGTGGCCACCTGGCCTTAAACGCTACAAGCTTTCCATTTAGAGGACTAGGCAATGTCACTTCAGTGGTATAAGAATAGAAGTTATGCCATCAGATGGGAAACTTGCAGGAGCGGTTTCCTCAGTGCATCAATAACAAAAGCTGCCGCTTGAGTAATGTTACGTTCAAACTAAATAACCGAATATAACATAATAAGCACTTTCATGCATTGTTTCATTTTTAATAGCTTCAACAGAGTTTTTTATGCCGCACCTGTATATAGAATATTAATATATTTAATTTGTATTTTATCAATTGAATTTTAATATATGTCGTATCATGTCTCATTTCATTCACAAATATTAATTCATGGTGTAAAAACATTTACACTACATTAATATTTGGGTGAAAAATATATCCCCATTATATTTGGGTGAATATTACCATATTCATCGATTTTAGACGAACTGTATTTTACAGACAATTTTTATGGGACATTACAAAGTGAAACATTTTTAAAAAATTTAATAAATATATCCTACTGAAAGAAGGGCTGCACAAAGAAGACAAATGTGAACATTGTTCAGAAATTTCACAATAATATACTTCGGTGTATAGTGAATGCGCCATGGCATATTAGAAATGATGATTTGCACAGTGACCAGAAGTTGGAATATGTCAGAGATGAAATAGGAAACAGTGCAGTGAAGCATTTGCACAAACTACAGCAACAAGATAATGTCGAGTTCGTAACATGTCTTCATAGGATGGACGAGACCAAAATAGTCAGAAGATTGAAAAGAACACAACCGATTGAATTAGTTCAATAGACATTGTTTGTTTGTGTTTTGCGACTAGCCACTGGGTTATAACCCAACAATCGTGATATATATGATTGATAAATTACTAAATGATTGTAAAAGTAAGTTATAAAAAAAAATCCTATTGTATTTACTTGAAAAGACATGATCAAACACTTAAATATACCACACTAAACCTATTGGAATTATACCTAGTAGTGGTGGGTCAGAAAACACCAAACTGTTAAAAAACTGCTTTTCTATATACGACAAACTGCTTTTTCAAACGGAAACAAGCAGTTTGATTTGGACTGGTTCGTGATTTGTTAAACAGCTGTTGGGACTTCCCCACCACCCACATTCTATTCGAACGTTGCCGCAAGCGCTAAAACTTTTTTCCTGTTAACTGCTTTTCTTCAACCTGCTTTTATGCTTTTTCCCTTTATTTCAAAGTTTCTTGTTGCTTGTAATGAAGTAAGAACTGTTTGGGCGTTGTCAACGTTTATTTCTATTTTATTGTGAGTTGTTTGAAAGTTTTAAATGTAAAATTTGTTGTTCAAACATTTTTTAAACTGTAAAATCAGCCATAATTGTGTTTTATATTAGTTTTTCTCTGTAGTTTACTTTGTGTATAGAAACTTTAAAATATTCAGTGGACAATTTTGAAAGTTTTCTTTTACTTTTTTTGTTTTTAGAATTAATTGCATAGTTTATAATTATTTATTGGATGTGTGGATTTTTTAAAATTCACAATATCTACTCTTGTATATATCTTGAATAATTTTAGATTATTTTAGTACTTTTTCTAAACTTTTCTTTAAAAACATTTGTTTTGTTAAATATGTTTTTACAATGAAGTTTATATTTTTTCTGTGTTGTAAAATGGAAAACTTATTTCTTTGCTAATGCTAATGTTTAATAACCTATCATTAACCTATAATAACCTATAATTTTGTAACTATATAGAGCTAATTTTATTTAAACACATTTGGTCTATGTTCTTATTACTATATTGTACTTATTAAGGTTACTTTTTTCAGTGTTGAAAAGTGAAAACCTACTTTCCCAAATAAAAATACGACAGTAACATCTCACATTTTGTAAATACATAACCTAATTTTATTTAAATGTATTTTTTATATTTATTATCAATCATCAATATTTTTTAATCAACTAAAAATATTCTAAATTGTTTGCATTTCAGTAAATATGCAAAGGACTATTTAATTTTTAAGTAAAAAAAAAGAATGCTTCTATTAGAAATTCATTGCATTTTGTAAATATAAAATGACATACATATATATATATTACGTTTTGAGAATGTACTTTAATTATTACCACACTTGTAAGGATTATTTTTTTTCTAAATGCTTTACACCCAAAAACAGTTAAGGACATGGTGGTAATGGGAATGAAAAAGTAGTCTTAGAAAACTGAACGTTTATGCTTTATGTTTTAGCTGCTAATACAACTTCGAGTTTCAGTTTTCTAAACCTGTTTTTTCCAACTGTTTTAAAAAACAGCTTTTTTCTCAACAAACAGTTTGTTGATGATTTGTAAAAATAGCAGAAACGCCCACCCCTAATACGTAGTATTGCATAGCGTGACATGGATATGGTTTTTCATATCCTTTTAATTTTTTTTTTAAAAAAGGTTTTTCCATTAATTTCTCTAGAACCTTCAGAATTATCTGTAAATTTCATGGCATATCAAAACAAAAAGGCGTTTCATCCACATTACTTATTTAGCTAAATGCATAGTTATGCATCTTACGAAGTTCAATAATATGACGATAGAATATCGAAAAATTTTATTCGAAATAAGCTGGACGTTTCATGCCACAGACTGTCTCTACATCAAGGTCTGTACCTTGACGGCATAAATCTGGTCCACCAATACCTTGTAGCTTTAAATAAATTTATTCTGTAACATGCTGCAGCTTCCATTACTTTCAGATACATTATTTGATGTGTTACCGGCAGACAATTATGTCTAGCATCGAATTGTAGGATGGCTTCATCAATTGCACGATAGAGTTTTTCTTTAATTACGGTAAAATATTTTAATGCAGCGTTACATGTAAAAACTTAATTTCTGTCCCTGTTCTATCTGCGAATATTTGCTTCACTTGTAACTTCCCGTTTTGAAGCAGTTTTCATTTTGTTCAGAGAATAAAATATGTTTTTGTTTTGCTGTATCATAACGTATAACTTATGAAGACATTTCATACATGGTTTTTAAAAACCAAATTCTCACCAAACGTTACAAGTTTAAATAAAAACACTTAAAACAAAATTAAAATTAAAACACTCATTGCTCTTGGGTTATTGGAAACAAAATGACAGAATTGTAGAGGGAAGGAGGGGCTGTTGTAATGAATAACCCTGCAGCTGAGTGGTTTGTTCTAATGTTTAGTTAGCAAGGGTTTATTTCTCGGAACCCTTGTTACATGAAAATACAAGTATTTTTGGATTACCGTTTTGATATCAACTGTAACGCCATCAATTCTAAGATCCACCTTTTTTTTTGAGTATCAGAATAGAAAAAAGTGTGTCTTAGAATCAATTAAAAATGGTAATATGTTGTTGTTGTTTCCTATGGCTAGCCCGGACTCCAGTCCATCAGCCTCCTTGCCTCCCAATACAGCCGAGCGAAGCTCTTCTGTCGTCTCGAATCAGCATTCAATCCAGGGCATGTCAGCAGGTGTTCCTTGTTCATATTTGAGTTCGTCTCTTGGCACAGAGGGCACATGTCAGAGGAGTAGACTCCAATGTGCTTCAAGTGGGCGGCGAGGCAGTCATGACCCATGTCAAGACGTAACTGTGCCACTGACTGTCTCCTTGGTTTTTCCTTTAGTCCGTCCCATTCCTCGTCTATATTTTCCCAGCTTTTGCTATGCTCTTCATTTTTCCATCTGCTGTTTTTTCATTGTACTTTTGAGCATGGCTTTTGCCTTATTTGGATTGGGCAAATGTTTGTGTTGGGGTAGGAGTGAACCTTTCTTTGCCAGCTCATCTGCAGCCTCATTTCCTGGCACACCTACATGAGAAGAGATCCATTGGAACACTATATTTCTGCCTAATTTTTGAAGTGTTTGTAACATTTGATGTATTTCTTTAAGATTGTTGCCCGCTGACGATGATAGGGCCTGCACTGCTGCCTTGGAATCTGTCAGTATTACACAGTTTTGGTGTTTATGCGAAGTGTTCAGCAAAAGGAGAAGAGCCTTAGATATAGCCTCCATTTCTAACTTGTGGGGGACAAAGTTACTCGCTTCCGCAGCAAAGCTTAAGCTGTACGTGTTCCCTGGGTGGTGCTAAATGAGTAACATGAGCCGTCCCAATACACAAATATGGTAATATTCACAACATAAATATTTGCTGATAATTTCGTCAGCAAAATATCTTCAAATTTTGCTGATAAAATTCGGGCAAATAAATATAGTAACCTATAAAATTGTTGATGATCAACTACAAACGATAACCTATTTATAAACACAGTATCTAATACAGTGTATTTCTTTTTAATGTTAGCTGCAAAATTAACAGAGAGCACTAACTTTATTTGGCTGTGAATAGTTTCAGTATAAACGTTTTTTGCTAAGGCTATTACTCTCTTCTGACCCCACAAACCTGAGTTAGTCTGTTAGTCATTCTGCCATGAGTCACATACAGAATCAGAAGACTGCGATGCATATCTTGGTAAAATCTTACAATTGTATTGAGTTGGGTGTAGAAAAATTCCCATCTTAATTCAGAAATAAATCAACAGTATAATATGATCTCATAAAATGCTTTTGTCAGAGCCATTAAATTTGCAACTAAAATGACTTTGAATAGACTAAGATCCTCTCGATGGAGAAAAACATGTAACATGATGTAATTTGTTTACAAGTTGCAATATTAATGATAAGAATAATCAACTTAATAGCTATAAAACTTAACTTTCTCATAAGCACATGAGCATTTGTGTCTGGGTTACAAATTGCCCAGAAAAATAAGTTTCTTGTTTAAGGAACCTGTCTGAAATCATGTGGTTTTGCATTATTATACATATTACAGTACATATTGTAATTCAGTGAATAAAATCATCTGCATTAGCCCAAGTGTGCACAATAGTCGGACGTTAAACACAAAAAAAAAAAAAAATTCAGTGAATAAGAAAAAATGTCGATCCTGCCAACTGCTATTGAATACTAGTGTAAAAGTGAAATAACGTAACCGGTTATGTTAGATTGGCGAAGGATTACTGTAAACAGTACTGTAATGTAATATATTTTGTATTTCTGCCTTCACTTTTATTAAAGTTCAAACATATGTTGTAGTCTGGGCTCAAGCTATAATCGTGGTTCGATAAGTGTTGGATTAGAGAGACTCTACTGTATTTGTTTTTACCGTGTGCGTAAGATTAAAGTACAAACAAAATATGGACGTGTTTGGGTAATTATGGTCAAATCCATATTAACGCTTCTGAAATTACACTCACCTTGGTCCTTGAACGGTGACTGAATTATGTGGCCTAAATGCAATGTCCTGAACTTCTGTTGAAAGTGAGTTGTTAACAAATGTCTGTTGGAGTAGTTTTTCCTCTGCCACGGACGCAAGCTCTTTTAGTCCTTTAGATTCCTCAATGTTCCGGCATCCAATACATTTGCAGTTATTTGAACACGGTATTTTTGCCTGAAAACGAACATTATTATTTCTGAATTTTTTATATTATAATAAAGCTACATTATTAACAATAAACATTAAATACTTGAGCAGTTTTTCATAGTTTAAAGTATAATAATCGTTCAACTCAGCTTAACGAACATATAATTTTCTCAAATACAATTTAGCTTTAAAAGGAGTTTAAACAAAGTTGTGCTAACAAAATTCAAACAAATTTAGTTTAACCTATAAAATTGTTATCGACGCTTGACTACACCTGAGTTAGTCAGTCAATCTGCCATGTGTCACAAACAGAACCAGAGGGTCACATTGTTGGAAATTGATATCCTTGTAAAATCTTCCAACTGTATTGAGTTGTTTGTAGAAAAAATTTGAAATGCTCTTATTAAAAAAAAAAAAATCAACAGTACAATACACTCTCATAAAATGCTTCTGTCAAATTTTTCATTAAATCTTCTTTTATTAAATCTTTGAATAAAATGAGTTTGAATAGGCCAAGAATAAGATCCTCTGGATGGAGAAAAATATGTAGCATGTTGTGATTAGATTAGGAGTTTCATTAATAATGATAAGAATAATAAACTTAATATATTTTTAATGATGAGGTCTGGTTCCTTTAATGAATATAAGAACAGCCAGTACACTTTTAACTGGGCAACTGCTAATCCTCAGCATGAAGTTCCATTTAATCCAGCAAAAAATGGGAGTTAAGTATGCCATGTCCAGAAAGACAATTTTCAAACCAATTTTCTTTGATTTAATCTATTATGCCAAAACTGAGTTATGCCCATGAACTGAACCTTATTATTGGTTCAACAAGACAGTAGGTTTGCTCTGCCACCTACTGGTTTCGATCTTGTAAAAATTATAACCGATTATTTTATGGACGCATTTTATAATCATATACTCAAATGTAAGATACTGGCGAGTTGGTGGGGAGGAGGGCGAATTCCACTCTGTGCACTGACCCAGCAGAAGAAGCAATCATAAATAACAATATAACCTCATGGTGCAAAATGTCCGCAAAAATCAATATGGTAAAACTGTTTCCTTTTCCCAATAAAAGTTGCCAAATAATAATTCAGAATCTTAGTTAAAAATACATACGAAATATTTGAATATATATTACAAAGAAGAATGAAGCAAATTCACACATATTAAGGTACACTTATTCATTTCACTCTAAAAACCTCAAAGTGCCCAAAAGAAAACATCACAAACTCAAGACTTTCTTAAAATAAAATAAGAGATTTCCTAATCTCTTAATTTTTTTTATTTCGTAAAGAAATCCAATCTATAACAATATAAGATTTTTATCGTTAGTTAAAAGCTACCATCAAGAAATTAATAATAAAAAAATGTTTACAATTTACAGTACAGTACAATTAACAGTTGAACTGTTAAAGCTGCCAGTGATAACCACGCAACCTGTTATATACTTATTATGCATTAATAACAAAATATAATAAATTTGAAAAAGATTTAGTTTAAAACAGATATTTATTAGTATTATTGAATTATTGTTAGAAATTTGTTATAGACTGTAAAATATAAGCATATCATTTTTAATTGAAAAATAAAATGTAAACAATAATTTTGAGTTCTCGAGTTATTATAGTTTTATGGAGTCAAACTGTCTGTCAATTTTTACAGAGTAAACAACAATTGAAATATGGAAAAAATAACACTTTTACATTAACCGACTATGTTTTAATTTACCTGGGGAAAACGTTTTTCTTCAAAAAATGCATTACAGCAAGAACTAGATTATACGAGGTTTGTCCAATAAATACGCGAACTGGTCGAATATGGTGGCCATTACGGAGAGTTAAGCCACGCCCACTGGCCTCACGTGTTGTCTGGGACCTAATGAGCCGTCAGTGCTTGGCAGAACGTTACGCTGTGCGGATCTTGCGAGTAGAGTTATTTTTAGTTTTGCATTATTTTTTTGTTCGTCGATATGGAAATTGACAAATTCACTGAACAACGAATTAACATCAAGTTTTTGGTAAAGCTTGGTAAAAATTACCAAGAAATTGCTGAAATGTTGAGAGTTGTTTATGGTGATAATGCTATGAAGAAAACAGCCATTTTCAAGTGAATTAAGCGCTTTAAAGAAGGTCGAGAAGACGCCACGGATGATGCAAGAATTGGACGACCTTCAACCTCTTGTGTGCATGAAAACATTGATCGTGTGCGGCGTCTTGTCCTTACTGATCGCCGAAAAACTGTCCGAATGATAGCTGAAGAACTAAATTTAGGAAAATCAACAGTGCACACAATCTTAACCAAGCATTTGGGCTTAAGAAAGGTTTGTGCGAAAATCGTGCCAAAACTGCTGACTCCGCATCAAAAGTTGAGAAGAGTCGAATGTTTTACTGACTGGAAAAATTCCATGGAAAATGATGTTGGATTCTTAAATAGGGTTATCACTGGTGATGAATCGTGGTTTTTCGAGTATGACCCCGAATCGAAATCGCAAAGCATGGAGTGGAAAGCAACAGGTGAAGCTCGAACAAAAAAATCAAGGAAAAGCCGATCAAAAATCAAAGTCATGCTCCTGGTTTTCTTTGATATCAAAGGTGTTGTTCATCATGAATTCCTTCCAAAGGAAAAAACGGTAAATTCTGAGTTCTACCTTAACGTTCTCAAGCGTTTGAGAGATCGAGTCGTCGTGTGTGCGACCACATTTGACTCAAAACGATGGATGGATTCTTCATCAAGACAATGCACCCGCACATTCGGCTTTGATTGTTCGCCAGTTTCTGGCTAAAAATTCAATCACTATCCTTGATCATCCCCCTTATTCACCGGACCTCACCCCCTGCGACTTTTTTCTATTCCCTAAATGCAAAAATGTGATGAGGGGACAGCATTGGGAAGATGTGGACACAATAAAACAAGAAACGACGAGGAGACTGAAAAGCCTGACTTCCGAGGACTTCCAAGGGTGCTTTGAAGAGTGGAAAAGAAGATGGGATAAGTGCATAGCAGTGAATGGAGAGTATTTTGAAGGGGACAAAATGAATGTAGATAAAATTTTGTAAAATAAAGTTTTTATGACCTTAGTTCGCGTATTTATTGGACAAACCTCGTATACACCAAATAACATGATCTATCCAACTTTAAGTGTTATAAACTGTTAGGTTGATATTTCCTGGTTTTACAACAAAAAGGCAACTTATTTTTGTTTATACCAAGCTGTTTATTTTTTAATTTACTGTAACAAATACTTATGGATTTGTTATTATTGTGATTTCAACTATTTGGCTGCTAGCAACAATCTATCATTGAACTATTACTTTATTTAGTAACAGTTAAAAATAAATCCAACAGATAGCATCTAAATCTACATTTTTCAATTAACTGATCTTTTTAGTTCACATTTCTGCCACTTCCATATTTTTCTGAATCAAAGATATGATGAGTTGTAACATAATTTTGTCCTTCAATTACTGCTCAGTAGATAGTCAAAATGGCTAGAAATCGTATGCATTTGTTATTGATGTTGATGATGACTTAATTCAGTTAAATGTTATGATTTATGAAAAGGTTTAGGATTTACCCGAGAATATTAATTTGCCAGTTAATTTATGATATACAATAAAATAAAATGGTTTATTGAAGTTAAAATTTAATGTTTTAAAATTTATTTCTTCAATCAGAAATTAAAAACTTAACGTTTTAAAATGTTTGAAACAAAAATTACTACACCAATCAATCCTACAAAACATTAACAAGAGTGGTTTTTCCAGATTTTTGAAATGATAAATAGTAAATATATAGTTATGTAAATACTTTCTGGGTAAAATAGTCCAGCAAATAGGACTTGCTACTGGGCAGGCCAGCAGGCAAAGGGTTAAGATAGCCCTTTCCTAATAGCACCAATTCAAGCATTAATTTGTTCAAAAAAACCTCTCTAATTTCGAGGTGATAACATTAATATTAACCCGAAAATTATCTGCAAACATTTTTAAATAATATATGTATGTGTGTGAACCCGAAAATCATCTGCAAACATTTTTAAATAACATATGTATGTGTGTGAACCCGAAAATCATCTGCAAACATTTTAAAATAATATATGTATGTGTGTGAACCCGAAAATCATCTGCAAACATTTTAAAATAATATATGTATGTGTGTGAACCCGAAAATCATCTGCAAACATTTTTAAATAATATATGTATGTGTGTGAACCCGAAAATCATCTGCAAACATTTTTAAATAATATATGTATGTGTGTGAACCCGAATATCATCTGCAAACATTTTTAAATAATATATGTATGTGTGTGAACCAGAAAATCATCTGCAAACATTTTAAAATAATATATGTATGTGTGTGAACCCGAAAATTATCTGCAAACATTTTAAAATAATATATGTATATGTGTGTGAACCCGAAAATCATCTGCAAACATTTTAAAATAATATGTGTGTGTGTGTGTGTATGCGCGCTTTGCTATAGAATCCATTTTTCTAGTGGAGGGGAATGTGTTTTTAAAACACAACATTCTTGATGTGCCTTTAGGCAGTCTTGATATTGCCTACGAGTAACATTTGTGCAAAATTTCAACAAGCTAAGCATTTTAGTTCTTGGTATACAATATTAATTAGTAAATGGGTTCTGGCCTTTATTTACGGATCTAAGTGTGGTCGTTGTTTTATTGCAACCGTTCAGCATTTTGGTTTACGTACTTGTTACACAGCTTTGACCAAACACATTGAACGAGTGTTTTAAAATTAAATTTTATTTCATGCTAAGCACGAAGGTACTTTGTATAAAATCTGAACGACGTCTCTGATAGAAATTTTTATTCACTTCCGTTTCAAGATGGTTGCCTCATATTTAACAATGACAAGTACAGTTGCTGACTATTTCCTACTATACTGGGTAAACAAGTCCTTTTATAATTTTGACTGTTTATGAAGAAAAACCATAATTTCTAATAAAGTTGATTCAGTAAAATTTTTTGTAAATATTATGTTTATCCAAGTGAGAGGAGTATCTTGGAGGGGGGTGTCCACTTACATAAGGTTTATAATGATACAAATTTCTTCTGTATCAAATGTGGTACACTGAATTTTATTGTGTAAAAATCACTCAAAATGTTTTAGCAAAATATGATTAACTGATATTAAAAAAATTAGGTAATTTTTCAATTACTCCCAACTTGGATTTTCTGGGTGTGGTAAGACTCATTTGTTCAATACTCATGCTAAACAAAACGTCCATGCTTCAGAGTTCATTTCTTAAGGTAACTCAGATTTATGGATATTAATTTTCTTTTTGCGAATTGACTATTTACCCTGACAAAAAACACACTGGTGTATCAAAGTTTTTCAAAATTATGAGTAATGTTGTAATGTTTACTTCAATTATTAATGACATTCATTTAAATCTTATTAAGTAATCACTATTAGGAGATTCTAATAGTGATCTATTAGATCTATCTATCTATTAGATTCTATTAGATATTAATAGTTGCAAACCTCGTAACATTCACAGTAATTCTTCAGACATCCAGATCGTTTGCAGTTACATCCTTTGTTATGTCGCCTCTCGTCTCCTACATAACTCTTGCCTATTTTCGGTCGAAAAGCATTTGGGTTCCTTTCTAAACAAGATTTTATAGCTCTCTGGCGATCTTCTTCATGTTCTAAATTGTTGAAACAGCTATTACAGTTGCATTGATAGCAAAACTCTCCATTAGCAAAGCAATCGCAATACCTTAAACAAAGAATGATAATTTTAGTCAAACTGAACTTAAAATGAAATAAAATATCTGCTAGATTAATTTAAAGCTATTATAGACTTAATGAATTTAATATGGTGACTTAAAAATTTGTGATTTTCTTTTGGTTTATGCACTTGCTGCAAATGCCATCTTGAGAACAGTGTTCAATTAGAAGCAATGAGATTGGATCATATTTGTTTCAGAAGATGGAAATTTTTTCAGAGGCATAAAGTTGAAAATTAAAAATATTCTCAAAAATTAACGAGGACACACAAACACACACACACACACACGTACACGTGTAAACCATCAAAAATACTTAAGTCTGGTCACTCAATGTTAAGAATATGAGCACAAGCCCAAGGAACCCCCCCAAACAATATACGAGGGTTGATCAAATATAAACGAGACTGATTTTTTAAAAAATTTATTGCTTACTTGCAAATTATTCTTGATACAACTTATTTTTCTACATAGTCTCCTACATTTGTAACACATTTTTCCCACGGATTGGAAGTTTTTAATTCCATCTTCGTAAAAGTTCTCGGGCGTTCATTGAGCCATTGGAGCACGAAGGTCTCCACCGCAGAATCGTCTTCGAAACGCTGGCCTCCAAGCGCCTCTTTGAGTGGCCCAAACAGGTGATAGTCGCAGAGTGATAAGTCTGGACTGTATGGGGGATATTCCATTGGTTCCCAGCCAATTTGATCGAGTCTAAGCTTCGTAGCGTTTGCCGAATGTGGTCGGGCATTATCGTGAAGAAGAATGACGTTTCTCGCCTGTTTAGATTTCCTTTTCCTACGAAAAGACTGTTTTGCTGCCTCTAAAACATCGCAATAATATTGTGCATTTATTGTGCGTCGTTGATGGAGGAAATCGACGTGAAGGGCACCTTGATTGTCGAAAAATACAGTGGCCATTACCTTCCCTGCCGACGATCGTGATTTGGCCTTCAGGTTTTCTACTGCTTCCCGTCCTTCGGCGAATTCCTTGTGCCAAGCAAAAACGTGAGCTCTAGACAGGGTCCTGTCCCCGTATTGAGCCGTCAATCTCTGAAAGATTTCAGTCGGATTGACCCCCTCCTTGGCCAAAAACTTAATAATAATTCTCTGCTCCACGGAAACGTGCACTTCACTCTCACTCATTGTATAGTTTTATACTGAAGGGTCCGAACGGAAATGTTGCCCGTCTACGCCCGTCCCAAACCTCCCAGGCTACCTGAAACCCCACCCTTTAGAGTTCAATGTCCAACGGAAAAGTTTTTAGAAAGTCAGTCTCGTTTATATTTGATCAACCCTCGTATACACAAGGCGTATTCAGAAAGTAACGAGAATTTTAATTTTTTTAACAAAATATTTATTTATTCTTCTGCATTGATGTTGTCGCCTTCAAAATAGTCCTCATTGGGGATTATGCACTTGTGCCAGCGCTTCTTCCAATCCTCGAAACATTTCTCAAACTCGATCTTTGAGATAGCTTTTAGTTCTTTCAGTGATGCGCTTTTAATTTCATCTGCGGCTGTAAAACAACGGCCCTTTAAGGTTCTCTTTATTTTTGGAAATAGGAAAAAGTCACACAGAGCCATGTCTGGCGAATATGAAGGCTGGGGCATCGTTACAGTACTGTTTTTGGCCAAAAATTCACGAACAAGCAATAAAGCGTGAGCTGGTGCATTATCGTGGTACAAAAGCCATGAATTGTTTTTCCACAGATCCAAGCATTTTTTTCAAATTGCTTCAAGCAAAAGACGTTGAACTTGTAGGTAGTACTCCTTATTGACCGTTTCACCTGGTGGCAGGAATTCATGATGCACTATGCCATTAATATCGAAGAATACAGCATAACCTTCACGTTTGACCGCACTTGTCGAGCCTTTTTCGGTCTTGGCAAGCCAGAATGCCTCTACTGGGATGATTGAGCCTTAGTTTCAACGTCATATCCGTAAACCCATGTTTTGTCACCTATTATAATACGTTTCAGTAATTCTGCACTGTTGTTGACTCCATTTAATGACACCTGAGCAACTTCCATTCTCCGCTATTTTTATTAAAAATTCAACAATTTTGGAACGAATTTTGCTGCCACGCCTTTCATACACAAAACATTGGCATTTGGCGAACATGTCATGACATGATCCAATCGATATGCCAACATCATCAGCGACCTCTCTAATTGTGATTCGGTGACTGTTCATAACCATTTCTTTCACTTTTTCCACGTTTCCATTGGTTGTTGATGTGCTGGGGTGTCCAGGGCGTTCGTCATCTTCAACGTCTTCACGGCCTTCTTGGAAACGCTTATACCACTCGTAAACTCTTGCTTTACTCATAGCAGACTCACCATCAGTTTTTACGCAAAATTTGTACAAATTCTTTGATCCACTTCTTTTAACAAACGAAAATCGCCGAGCTCATAAAAACACGTCTAACCTTAGTGGCTGTCAGATAAAGTCAACAATGAAAACAGCTGAAAGTTTTATCATACTTGAAGGGCATGTATACCAACATAATAAAAAAAATGTTTGACAATCGGACTCTCCATGCCTGCGAAATTTAAAAATTCTCGTTACTTTCTGAACACATCTCGTATATTTTGGTAATGTTATGTTTAGTCCTTTTTTTACTTTCATTTATATGAATTATATATATATATATATATATATATATATATATATATATATATATATATATATATATATATAGAGAGAGAGAGAGAGAGAGAGAGAGAGAGAGAGAGAGAGAGAGAGAGAGAGAGAGAGAGAGAGAGCTTGATTTCAAAATGTTTTGAAATTTTTTCCCAATTCCTTTTAAATTTTTGACCACTCTTAAAGACATTGTGGTTACTCATTTTAAACTCATTTCAGACTGTATTTGCAGAAGTTCGAGAATGTTGGTACTTCTTAAAGGGTTAAGGAAAAGATTTTTTACTTTCTCATTATGATAAAATGCTGAATCCACTGTATTGATTTACAGAAAGAGTATTTTGCATACAGTAGTCATTCATGCCTAGATAAGACAAAAAATATTACATCTAATCCTAGAACATTTTGATAACAATTGATAACAAAAAGCTATATATGGTATTCACCATAATTATATATACAAAAAAAATCACTTAGAAAAAAGTCACTATGTCTTATAATCACAAAAAATGTGAACACTAATAGGTTTTTTGCCTCCTTAAATCCTAATCTAAAATAGAAGAAAATATATACATGTATTTATTGTATACAACACATACCTTAATAATATTCATTTTGTATATTTACGCTACTTTTGACGATTACCTCAGTTTTTCTTTTACCTCAGATGAAAAGTCGAAGGATCAGGAAAGGTAATTTGAAAGGTATAAGGTCCTTGAAGGCATATTTTTCTACTGATGCTTTTTCTAAAAGGTTGAAATAAAAATTCAACATTAATTAACAAATATGTGTTTTTACCAGATAATATCAATTATAAAAAATTCCGTGTATAAACAAAAATATAACAATTTTATCATTACTTTAAAAAATATAAAAATTTTATGATAGGTGAGATCTTGTGACAGGCTTAACATTAAAGAAGCAAATGTGAGGTGTTAGCTGGAATATGCATTTCGTCTGTATTAGCCCAAGTGTGCATAATAGTCTGATGTTACAAAAAAAAAAAAAAAAAAAAAAAAATGGAATATGCATATAGGCAGTCTTTGCATAGTTCAAAAAGTGTCGTAACTATGCTAATCTTCTACCACTGAGTCTGTAATACATACACTCTCACCCAGTGTAAAAATCAGAATGCCAACAGGGAATATGTGGCAAAAGCATTAAAAACTTCAACCAGATTGTTCTGGGCTCTCTTTCACTTGGACTGTCATCTATGGATTAATTTCTTTTGAAATATGCTTTTTTACTGAAATACGAACCAAAGCACATACTCACAGTACATATGCATACTTTTGGTGTGTGTGTACGGTAGACGAAAAAGCTATAGTCTTGCAGTGCTTAGAAACAAATTATAACTAATCCATTAACACTGAACATGAAGACGATATTGCACATTGCTAAAACTTCATGACACTCAATATTCATTTCAGTTTACTTCATTGTTAAGTTTTTTATTTGGATATTGAAAAAACAATTTAATTCCATATTATACTAGCATTACTCGTCACAGCTTTGCCCACAAAACTTACTGTTTCCGTAATGTAACAATTTATAAACATAAAAAACATTAATAAAAGCAGAACTGAATCATGAGAAAAATTTTAAGCCCAGTGAAGACTAAAGAAACATGGAAACTAAGATCTAATGATGAAATATACAGGAACATAGAGGACATGACAGAGACGATAAGGAAGACTGCAATTTTTTGGACATATGTACAGGATGAATGATTCAAAACTAGCGAAAAGGATACTCAAGTACCTATGGGATAAAAAGTCAACAACTAGTTGGATTCAAGAGGTAAGGAAAGATTTAGAAAGAAATAATATAAAAGAAGAGGAAACGCTGAGTAGAGAGATTTTTAGAAAGAGTATATTGAGTATGGAGGGATTCCAAGGAAGACTGCGGAAGAAACCTGGTGCGAAGTGGTCCGAAGACAGAAAGAAGCTGCATATTAAAAGGATGAGGGAATATTAGAAGGAATGGAGGAGAAAGCAGCTAAGTATGAAGAATTGAAATTGTCACGTGGTCCCTAGCAGGCCTCATCGAAAGAAGAAGAAAAAAGAAAAGCAGAACTGATACTGATACTGATACTGACTGTTCCACCTGAGCCTGATTAAAAGTAAAATTAAATTTAAATTATGTTCAGCCAAATCTACAATTTTATAAATTAAAATGTAAGATGAAAAATAATTATTTTATTAATAAAATTCTAAACAGCATTAAATCAAGATTACATTCTCTCTCTTATTTGTTTCACCCAACTTTGGGGTACACTAAATCAATTACTTTTTAATGTTCTGTGCCTTCCTTGTAGCCCAGTATTGCTTCTATCGTTGTGATCTTGCTTTTCTTTCTTTGTCAGAGATTTGGATCGTTCGCTTGGATTTGACTTTGCCTTGGAACCGTTGCTTCTTGTTCTTGGTTATTGTTTTGGCTGTTCTGTCCATGAGCATAGTGTCAGTGATCTGCAGTTCTGTTATGTCTTTCTCCGTTTCTCTAAACCAAAGTGGTTTGGCTCTTCTACTGCAAAAGTAGTCAAATATTTTTTTGGTTAGTCTATTTTTGTCCATTCGGAGGATGTGCCCATAAAAATCAATTCTCCTTTTTCTTATTGTGTCTGATAGTGTTTCAGTTTTTTGGTAAAGAGTTTCATTACTGATGTGGAGTAATTGGTTTTTACGGAATTTGGGGCCTAAGATTTTTCGTAATATCTTTCTTTCTTTGATCTCCAGCCTTTCAAGTGGGCCCTGGGTTGTGAGAGATAATGTTTCAGCTGCATATAAGGCTTCTGGTTTAATTACAGTATGATAATGCCTTATCTTTGTATTCCAGGAGAGGGACTTCTTGTTGTATGTGTCCTTAGTAAGTTGGAAGGCTAATTCAACTTTATTCCTCTAGCTTTTTAAAGCTTTTTTTAATTCCATAGCTTTTTTTCTCTAGGGCGTCCAGCTGATCCATTCCCCAAGATATTTGAATTCTTTGACTATCTCAATGTATTGTTCTCCCATTTGAAACTTTTTTAGTGGTTTCTGTTTGTCAATATTTTAATCTTTTCAAATGAAACTTTGAGACCCATTTTTAACGCTTGCTTCTGGAGTTCAAGAGTCTGTTCCTTAACTTCTTCCAATGTCTCAGCTAGTAAGGCCATGTCACCCACAAAAGCCAAACAATTTACCTTAATGCCTTTGTTCAAGATTACATTCTTCTTCATCCGGATCACCCACTTTGGGGTACGCCAAATCAATTACTTTGATGTGCGTTAGCCGCCTTCCGCTGTATTCAATACTGCTTCATTCTATCCGAGGCTGCCTTCCTTCTTTCATCCGAGACTGCCCTGCCCCTTCTAGATGTTGGTTTTTCTTGGAACCTTAGGTTTTCATTATGTAAAAGTTTCGCAGTTTAAGTACATCGTCAATCATCTCATCTGATATCGCCAGCTCAGTTAAGTCCTCCTGGACCCGCCTGAACCAATTACTCTTCGTTTTCCGATCTCTGAAGAAAGCAAAGATCCGCCTAGTAAGTCTACTGCTGTTCATTCTACTAATATGGCCATAAAAACTAAGTCGTCTTTTCCTCATGCTATCTGAGAGTCTCTCAATTTTGAGATACAGGTTTTTATTAGAAATCAATTTTACTTCATTATTTCTAAAGTTTTGGCCCAATATCTTCCTTATTAACTTTCTTTCCTTCTTCTCCAGGCTGTCCAGTAATCCCTTATTATTGAGTGTAAGAGTTTCAGATGCATATAAAGCCTGGTTTGATCACAGTTTTATAATGTTTAAGTTTGGTATTACATTATTTTAATAAAGCAAGATTACATTATTTTAATAAATTACATTTTTTAAAAATACTTACAGCTTGAGACACTGGGATTTTGTACAGTTGCATGGTTTCCGTGGACGAATTCCGTTAGGCTGATCTAAAAGAACTTTTTGTTTTGTCCCTGGTGTATTATCACTAGTGGCCCAATTGTCTTTTGGTTTAATAGGTGTAGGTATGGTCTGTGCAGCAGAAACAACTGGTTGTACAAGAGTAGGCACTGGTGCAGGCGTTGCAGCAGGCTGAAATATGTACAGAAATTTGAATTCAGTTTAAATATTAAGTTAGTTTGATTTAATATTTATGAAACAATGAATTTCAACATACTATAAAAAGATTGCTATTTTTAAATTGCTGTATTGAACATTAGAGAAACTTTAAAGTGTTTCTAATCTTCCTGATCTTATAGCATACTAATTCTAACCTGTACTTAAACCGTGGCGTACTTAAACACTAATTGACTAATAATAGGCTTTTATATGATACAATCGTAACTTACTAGTGAAAAGCTTTGAATGGTGTTTCTTTAGGAAAAATCATGTAAAATCATAAGTTAATTTAATAAAAATAATATTTCAAGTGAAGAGAAATATAAAAAATAGGTTTGTATAACATACATCTTCTAAAAGCTTTCATTTAAATGCCATATATGAAAACAAATCTAGTGTGAAAATCTGCGCCTCGTGTCCTTTTATTATTAGTTTCTTCTGAGATTGCATGATTGACAATTACACTCTCATATCGTTTTTTTAAGTCTTCACTAGTGATTGATTTTTATTTTTTACAGCGTTCATTAAAGAGAAAGCTGCTTCACAATATAGGACGTAGAAAATTGATATTCTTACATACGAAATACATCAATCGTAAAACATGCAAATGTTCTTTTTAAACCTAACCAAATTTTGTATTTATCTGATGTCTATATTTAATGTGTTGTATTTCTTACGCAAAACTAGAAATTACTGTCCATAAAAAAAATCCACAGACACATTCAAATCACAATACTTAAAAGCTTATACTGAAAGTTTGCTACACATGCTATTGTTACTTTTTTTTACAATAATACAAATTCATGATAATAGAAACATTAAACAGATTTAAACAGTTAACCAGTATACATTCTAATGTAAATTTTATATTTAAAATACTTTATATATATATATATATATATATATATATATATATATATATTTATGTGAAAAAACAGTAGTTGAAAAAAATGGCAAACAATGAAACTTGGTTATATTGTCACTGAAGAAAAAAGCATTTAAGAAAAAGTGATGTTTTATATGTGAGTTTTTATAAATTTCTTAAAAAATTTATGAAAAAATAAATTTAAAAAATTAGTACAGAATTAGAAAGAAAAAGTTTATTGTTGCACTGATACATTATGTTATTATTATATTAATGTATGAGTTTAAAAAAATACATCAAATGTTACGAACGCTTCAAAAATTAAGCAGAAATATAGTGTTCCGACGGATCCCTTCTCATGTAGGTGTGCCGGGAAATGAGGCTGCAGATGAGCTGGCAAAGAAAGGTTCACTCCTACTGCAACACAAACATTTGCCCAATCCAAATAAGGCAAAAGCCATGCTCAAAAGTATAATGAAGAAACAGCAGATGGAAAAAATGAAAAGCGTAGCAAAAGGCAAATTATGGGAAAATATAGACGAGGAATGGGACGGACTGAACGAAAAACCAAGGAGACAGTCAGTGGCACAGTTCTGTCTTGACACGGGTCATGACTGCCTCACTGCTCACTTGAAGCACATTGGAGTCTACTCCTCTGAAATGTGCCCTCTGTGCCAAGAGACGAACTTAAATATGAACAAGGAACACCTGCTGACATGCCCTGGATTGAATGCTGATTCGAGACGACAGAAGAGCTTCGCTCGGCTGTATTGGGAGGCAAGGAGACTGATGGACTGGAGTCCGGGCTAGCCATAGGAAACAACAACCACTGTATGAGTTTAAATGTGTCTTCATAAAAATATGAAGAACATAAAAAAGTACATATCAGAAAGAAAGTTTTATAAATTACATCTTTATGCGTAATGTTGAATAAATTAATGATCAAAGATTTCACAAATTAAGGGAGTTAAGAATTCCGTTATTTTTCTGTGGACCTAAATGAATGTAACTCAGTCTTTAGAACAATTACGTGTTTCAGAAAAATGGCAAATGTTTAAATTTGAGTTGTTTCTCTAGTACCTCTGACAACACTCATCTAATGGCTGGTAACCTCCATTTTACTCGGGGTTTCCTGTTATAAACTTGTACACAAGAAATTTTTGTCATTAAAACTGAATAGTACAATATTATTTAGTGCTGTTAAAACTGGTTTGCTTAGTTTGAAGACAGTGTTTGGCCAGACTTGTATTGAATACAGCAATTAAAAAAATGTGACTCTTTTGTAGTGTTAGGATTTAGAAAAATATAAATTTTTAGTTAGTCTTAAATATTATAATGAGGTCACAGCCAAAGAATGAACACTATTGACAAAGACAGGCAAATTACGACATTGCTGACATACTGCCTGTTGCAATAAGCAACAAGGTATGTAGAACAGCAGTTGAAATAAAAGCTTGGGGAAGAAGTAGGGCGGGGACAATCGATTCTGGGGGGAACAAATGTCGGTACATTCCGGGTGACGGTCGATTCTGTGAAGACCCGAAGACTGTGCATCGGGACGTAATATGGAAGAGCATTCAAGCCAGGTGGTGCTGAGAAGTGGCGAATAGGCGGTAAAAGTAAGTAGACAAAAATTTGCGTACATTTCTTCCCCTTTTACTTTTGGTTTGAATACATTAGTATATATTTTGGGGAACATTTTGAAGAATAAGACAGTAGTGTTCATTCTTAGGGTTGTCATCAACCATAGTTGTAACTGTAACAAGATAAATGTAATGTAATACATCTCAATATATTAAAGGTATTTTTTGATGAACCACCGATAGTTAATTGTTTGAAGGACCCGAGTAGTAGAAAAGAGACCCAAAACCCCCTAAATAACCTTATTTAGTGATAAGTGTATTTGTACAGAATTAATATTCCACATATACATAATATAGGTGCAAATATATTCCCCTAACTATTCCTTTAAAAAGATTTTTGTTACTTTTGTTTTATGTTGTTGTTGTTTTCCAATGGCTTCCGCTGGCTCACGCCATCTTTGATCTTGCTTTCCAGTAGAGGCCAGGGAGGTCTCCTCTTCTCTGCTTCTCTTCATCTAATTTTCTGCAGACCAGGAGGTGGTCCTTGTTCATGATGGTGTCTGGGAATTCACACAATGTGCAGTTGTCATAGTTTAATATCTTAATTTTCTTCAGGTGTTCATTCAGACAGTCGTGTCCAGTTGTCAGCCGAAAGACCGCGACAGATGTCCTCCTCTGGAGATCCTTGACCTTCCCATACAAGTCGAATACATTCTCATAAGGCTTGTTCTTTATGTCTTCCTTGACTTTGTTTGTAAATTCAAGATAAGATGTTCGCTTCAGTGCACTAATCCTAGCCTCCAGTGTGAGCATTCTTTTTGGTTTCTGCACTATAAGGGTTCCTTGTTCGGCTAGCTTGTCTGCCCGCTCATTCCCTTATATGCCTACATGTGACGGGATCCACTGCAGAACCAATTCCTTGGTAATGTGTTTAACTATTTTGTATTTCTTCTGGATCGATTCTTTTGTTTTATTTATTTTTTTATTTATAACAACTAACTACAATGCATTGTACAACTAAATACAAATAATTAACAAATACAAATGTTAAGGAATAATATAACTGACTGCCTAAATCACACTGTACTCACAGATGTAAGCTGCTGAACATACTGTGCAGGAACCATAACTATGTTACTTAGAGAGGTGGCCTGCACTACAGGATTAGTACTGGTTTCCTGGCGGAGTTGGGAAAGTGTTTGATTCATTATTACTTTGGTTGGAGCAGTCGTTCCCTGAAACATTTCACATCAAGTATTTAATTAGAAAAAAAATACTGTATTAGAAATAAATCTTTAGTAAAATTAAAGTTTAGTAATCAATAGTTTTTTTTTTTTTTTTTTTTAACGGCTGACTATTGTGCACACTTGGGCTAATGCAGACGATGGGATGATTTGTAGCGTATGAAAATGCCAAGCCCTCGCCAGGAATCGAACCCAGGTCCTCAGGGTGAAAGCCTAGTACGCTATCCACTAGGCCACCGAGGCGGCTCACGTAATCAATAGTAACAAATATAGCTAAAATTAATAGCATACTCTAAATGAAGATTAGCAAGTACTGTACATTGAAATACTTGCTGATACTGTATGGGTTGATGAGTAAATACCCGGTTTTAGATTTTAAAAAACTCATTTTTATACCTTTGACATCCTTTGGCAATTTAATAATTATAAAAATGTCACAAAAATTATTACAAAAATATCCAATTTTTAGTTCATTTTTAATAATTTTGTTTAAGTGAAAACAAATACATTTTTAATAAAATAATAATAATAATACATCCCTTTTAATAATAGATAATAAAAAAGGACAAAAATATAATGTCCTTATTTTAAAAAATTAAGTAATGTCTTTTAAGATTTTTAAATGCTACTATTCTTAAAATACTGAACAAATTTTGTTATAAAATGAATTTGTCCAAGCTATTACCAAAATCAATAACTTTTTAGCTAAGTTTGAATGAAATTGGACAAAAATATTAATTTACGAAGGCTATCCAAGAAAGTCAGTTATGTTTTGGTATAAAAAAAACCAAGTACAAGAAAAAAATTGTATTATATAACATGTATTATATAATACATGTATTAAATATAAAAATGTATTATATACATTTGAAAGTGGCACTAAAATACTATTTTTCTACATAGCCGCCATATATATTTAGACACTTATCACAGTGGTGAACAAGTTTTGAAATTCCAGTGTCGTAGAATTCTGCCACCTGAGACTTCAGTCAGGTTGTCACGCCAGGTCATCACAAAACGCTGAGGCACAAGCCAGGTCTTCATTGCAGGAAACAGGTGATAATCGCTAGAAGCAAGATCCGGACTGTAAAGTGGATGTGGAAACACCTCTTACTTGAAAACATCTAGGACTTCTCGAGATCGATTGGCTGTGTGTGGTCGGGCATTGTCGAAGCAGAAACAAAATTTTTGAACTCAACTTTCCTCTGCGCTTGTTTTGAATTGATCTTCTTAAATATTCCAAGGTTTCACAATACCTTGCTGAGTTTACTGTCGTGCCACTTTTTAAGAAATCAACAAGAAGGACTCCTTTCCTGTCCAAAAAACAGTCACCATGATCTTCCTTGCAGACAACGTTTTTTAGGGAATTAGTGCTCTCCCATTACATAGACTGCAATTTGGTTTCGCAGTTGACATGTTTCACCCAAGTCTCGTTTTCTATAATGATTCGATCGAGTAGTGCGTCACCATCCTTTTCGTAACTGTCCAAAAATGTTAACGAAGCAGCCATATGCTGATTTTTATGAGTTTCAGTCAAGATTTTCAGTACTCATCTTGCACAAAATTTGTGGAAAACTTAGCAATATCTCTGTTATTGTGAACCGATGGTCTTCTTTAATTTTCTCATCGACTTTAAAGACAATTTATCGGTCACAACGCTTGGCCATCCACTTCGTTCTTCGTCGTGCATATTAGTTCGGCCATTTTTAAACCTAATGCACCACTGACACAATCTGCCTTCAGTGATTCTCATAAACTTCACAGTTGGCAATAGATCTCAATTGGTTTATTGTTCTTAGCCAACAAAAACCGTATCACCGACCGCACTTCACAGGTCGCGGGATTTTCAATAGTTGCACACATCTCAAACTAGTATTGTACGGGAACAAGCAGCAACAGTAACCTCTCATTAGCACGGCTGGATAGCCACTGAACAGATGAACTCTCTGACACCAAGATAAGCCTTATATCCCTGCCCCTAGCATCTACAGAGCATAGCATAACCGATTTTCTGGATAGCTCTCGTATTTTAACTTATAAATTAACTTTACTTCAAAAAACACAACCTGTGTGTATGTGTGTTTTCAATGCAATGTATATAGTAGACCCTCCTTCTACCTATATGGGGACCCATTTATGGGGGACAGTCAAACCTATATGGGAGGGATCCCTATTTGGATTCAAAGAATTTCTGATAAGGTTTAAGAGCAGATTGCAGAAAAATAAAAAAGAAGCTTTGTTTAATACACAAGCACAACAGACTTAGTAAACAATCAAAAACACCCAATCTTTGAAAAGTAAATAAATTATGACAATCATTTTTCAAGTGTTATTTTATAGTTAGAGATCTACTTTGTATAAATGTTCGTATGCAGTTAAAAACTGGTCATTGATATTGAGGAGAGGGGGTTATATTCTTTAATATAAGGTTATTACTACCCTCAATTAAATAATTGTGTTTACCTGTTGAGATTGGTTGATTGTAAGTGCTACAGGAACTGGCAAAGACTTAGTAGTTATTGTGGGAAAACAGGTCGATGAGCTTTGTTTCTTCACAGTTCCCACAGTACTCAAAGTTGCTGTACCACTTACAGGGACTGAGGTACTGTTGATAGCATTTACAAGGGTCACGTACTGAACCTGAAACCATAATTTGTCAAGCAAAACCTGTAAAGTTATTTACATTTTATGATAAACGATAATTGTTTTTAGAAAGGCAAAATGTTCACTCCCTTTATATGAAAACTCAATGGATATCATTTCACATGTTGTACTATTATTTTTCGTCATTTTATGATTTCTGTACACTAGAGACATACCAGTTACTGGGAACTCCACAGTAGCAACGTTTGCAGATGACAGCAATTTTAACAGTTGGGGACAATATTTTAGAAGTCACAGAAAAATTACAGAATGCCACCAACGCAGTAAGTCAATGGACAAAAAAATGGAGAGTAAAGCTTAATGAAGCAAAACCTGTACACATTAATTTTACGAATAGAAAATATGAACCATTTTACCAATAATATTAAACGAAAGGAGTATAACATATGCAAACAGTGCTAAATATCTAGGAATGACACTCGATGCAAAGCTCCGATGGAAGGTGCATGTAAAAAAGAAAAAAGAGGAGCTACAGCTCAAATTCAATAAAATGTTTTGGCTTATTGGAAGAAATTCAGAACTTTTGATAGCCAACAAGATACTGCTATACAAGCAAGTTCTAAGACCAATATGGGCATATGGTGCACCACTCTGGGGATGTACAAGAAAAAGCAATAGTAAAATTATTCAATTTTTTCAAAATAAAGTATTGAGAACGATTGTCAACGCCCCTTGGTATGTGAGAAATGAAAACATACATAAGGACCTAGGTGTTGAATCTGTTCAGGAAGTCATTAAAAAGCTCTCGGTTAAGCATTATTGCACGTTAGAACAGCATAATAATACAGAGATTGTCCAACTACTATGCCGCAGTGACAACATCACAAGAAGGCTGAAGAGGACCAAGCCAATTGACCTCTCCAGGCCGTAAACACATTGGGACCAGCCGTCGGACTGCACCCCAGCACACAGTGAACACAATGATAAAGAAAAATTACTAGATGGGGCACGCCTCAGTTGTAATTAAAAAAAAAAAAAAAAAAAAAAAAAAAAATTATGACGTACACAAGGAGTTAACATACTCATAACTAACTAACTTGTAGGCTATAATAGCTCCAACTCTGTTGGAAAAACTGTAACAATTCTACAGTTTGAATTCTCCACTCAACAGCTGCACCACAGCCATAGAAGTCAGAATTGAGCAATAGAGTGGTTACAGCTACTCATTTTAAATAATTACATTACATTATAACATAAAACTGTCTAGTAAAAAATTATAAAAATTGAACAATAACTACTTTTTTTTCTAAACATCCATAATTTATGTTGGTTAGTCTAATGAGGATGACACATCAGCTTTAATAGTAAGAGTAATTCAATATATACAGAGTAATTCTGTTATTTCAAAAACTAACAGAATTTTTTTAGAGTTCTTATGAAGAACAAAATCCAACTTTATATATATATATATATATATATATTATTATTATTATTATTATTTGCGTATAGACACTGTTGGATCACGCAAAGCACTCCGACTCATGTCCTGTTCCTTCCAATCCTCCACACCTCCCTCATCCTGTCCCCATGGATCCTCTTTCGCTCCTCTGTCCATTTTACCCCTGCTCTCTTTGGGATTTCATTCTCTGGGACCTTCCAACCGAGCATCTTTCTCCTGTATGCGTTCCTGTCTTCAATGTCTGTTGAGTCTATTTCTGCGTCATGTAGGTCTATTCTGACTTGTGCGATCCACAACGTTTTTGATTTGACTCCTTGTATATACTTAAGGATTCTGTTGGCAAGTCTCGTTGTTGGGAGTCTACTGATGTGTCCATAGAACCGAAGCCTCCTTCTTCTGATATCTGCTGCCAGGTTCGATATCTTCTCTGTGGTCTTCCGGGAGTGCAACCTGTATCCATCTTCTATTAATCTCGAGCCAAGGATCTTCCTCAAGATTTTGCGTTCTTCCTTCAAAATATCCTCCATGGTAGCTTTTGTGTTGAGTGCTAGCGTCTCGCTTGCATATAATACCTCCGGTTTTATGACTGTGTTGTAGTGTCTGATTTTTGTGTGCGTCGACATACATCTCTTATTGTAGATATCACACGTTATAACCAAGAGCCCTCTTCATTCTCAGTAGCCGAACCCTTTGCACAGCCTTCTCGCCACCTGTGGGTTCAAGAATTTCTCCCAGATATTTGAAATGCTTGACTCTGTTTATCTTACCATATTTTGTGTTTAGTTCTTGAATATTTAATTTTGAACAGAATTCGGTTTTTTTAAATGAGATCTGTAGACCGACCCTCTCTGCACAATCCTTTAGGACTTCTATCTGTTTAATCGCTGTTGTTTCATTATCTGTGAGTATGGCTAGGTCATCTGCAAAAGCTAGGCACGCGATTTCTGTGTTGTCCAAGTCGAACTGGAAGACCTTATATATATATATATATATATATATTATATATAATTTTAACACTCAAAATATGTAGTGTTGAACTTGATGTTAGTTTTACACTTGTAACTTATCAATCAATAGCAATTTATATCACACAATTAATTCAATGTTCCTTCTTTAACTGTCAAATTTTTTAACTGTATATTATTATGCTTTTTACAATGGTATTTTATATACATTTCTTGTTTTCGATTTTGTCTCAGAGGATACCACTCAACAGAATAATGGCTTTTCGCTGCTGCACATTTCGTTCCTGAATGGTTATCATGCAATGGCCCATTTTTTGTTACTCTTATTCTCAAGTACTTACATTCTTCGCATTGCTTTATGTAAAGTTCACTATACAGCAGTAGGTCCTGTTGTCCTTCAATGCACATATATTCCATTTTGTTCAAAGTCACTTGTAATTCCTACTTATTTCAGCAGCATATTTTGTCTTACCTGTTTGCCTGGTAACTGTATTTGATGAATCTGGCCAGTGCCTGAAACACTTTGGGTTGTAGGGATGCGAAACACTTGGCCTGACGTTGGTGTGAGAGTTCCAGTTTTCAAAGTTGATCCCTAAATACAATGCATAACATGTTAGTAACAGTAAAAACTCAGTTTAAAAAATAACAATAATGTATTACTTTATTTTAATAAATAATGTTAACCCAAAGAATAATCAACTATGTCATGTTTCCAATCAATTAAATACAAAATTTAAACCCACAAGATTGTGCTGAGACCATTACTGCTAAAAAACTCTCAATCTCCTGGTACGAACCTCTCTTAGGAAATTACAACACAATATTACTTCCAGAGGATGTTTAAATTAAGATCTTTATCAGGCTCCTTACTATAATTTACTTATCAATAATTGTAGCACAATAAAAAATACTGGTTATTTGGGGAAAAAACTATAAAACAAACAAAACTTAGAAGACTTGTTCATTGCTTTTCCATTAAATTTAAGAAATCAATGTGTCTTTATTAAAGTTAACTATGAATATGACTGTTGACTATGAATATATGCTGTTGGAGCAGAGATAGAAAGACTTAAACCCTAGGACTAGGAGTTTCCAAATGACAGTCTGCGGGTCATATGCAACCCACAAGGTCACAATTTGCGAACTTCGTTGTATAAACATATATGAGTGCTTTTCTTTTATGAAATTTATTTTTAAAAAACAGAACAGAAGTTGATGTGCAGATTCTTTCTTACTGCACTTTTGAGATTAGCAACAAGAGAGCTGGAGGTGGACATTCACTGAATGGCAGACCGAAATCATTGACCATATGACTTTCACTAAAATATCTTCTTTTAAGTAATGTTTTACTACATTTTTAATTTTGGTTTGTCTTTAGGTTCGTTTTTTTTTTGCCTTTTGTCAAATATTAATTAAAATAAACTGATATTGTCACGTGGTCCCTAGCAGGCCTCATCGCTTTGGTAACTTCCCTACTTCTAATTCAATTGGAAGTAATATTGTGTTGTGATTTCCTAAGAGAGGTTCATACCAGGAGATTGAGAGTTTTTTAGCAGTAATGGTCCCACCACAATCTTACAGGTTTAAATTTTGTATTTAACTGATTGGAAACATGATATAGTTGATTTTACTCAAGTACCTATGAGATAAAAAGTCAACAACTAGTTGGATTAAAGAGGTAAGGAAAGATTTAGAAAGAAATAATATTAAAGAAGAAACGCTGAACAGAGAGATTTTTAGAAAGAGGATATTGAGTATGGAGGGATTCCAAGGAAGATTGCAGAAGAAACCTGGTGCGAAGTGGTCCAAAGACGGAAAGAAGCTGCATGGAGAAAGGATGAGGGTGTATTGGAGGGAACGGAAGAGAAAACAGCTAAGTGTGAAGAATTGAAATTTCACGTGGTCCCTAGGAGGCCTCATCGAAAGAAGAAACTGATATTATAGAGTGCTTTTCTAAAGTATACGATTTGGAGAGGATTCAAAGTAGGTAACTTCATTATTTCTAATTCAACTGAATTGGTGACTTCCCAATTCATTATTGAATTCTATATACTTGCTCTGCTTATATTTTTTTCTTATATTATTTTTTTCTTATTATCATTATTTTTCTTATACTTGCCCTTATATTTTTTCTCATTCTCTTGCCCCGATAACAGAGGTTTTACACCATTTGGCTAGCTTTTTGTTGTGCAGTGAGATCCCACTCATTCCATTTCACATTCTTACTAAGGGTACATCCACAAGTAGCTAGTGAAATAAAGTTCGCCCATGTACAGTCCTAAATGCATACGTAAGGCTAAGGTACACTGGGAGGTCGCCCAGTATCACTGAACTATAACTGATACACAATTAAGCTAATCTCATTCCATCAGCATAGGTCACTTTACACTTAAGCTATTTAGAATAGTGAATGTGTTTGTCTTGAATAAATAAGTGAGAGTAGTATGAGCTAGAGGTATGGTAGGATTGATTGCTAAGCCCATCACCTGTTCACTTCAGATGCCACCACCAGTGATTGTTGAAGATAATCATGCTACAAATCGAAAAACAAGATATCAAAACTTGAATTCAAATGTTAATGGTGCCAAACTTAAACAACTTATACTTTGGCTAGACAAGATAAGAATGTTAGGGACTGATTTAAACTTCAAGACAGAAATAATAAAAATGAGAATATACAGTAAGAACACTGAACTGAACTTTAAGGAAGCAACTAACAAAGGAATATTGTCATGTTATCGGCAATAGTAATAATAATAGAAATAATAAAGATAAACAAACCATAATAAATAATACTTATAAATCTAATAAAAGATGTGACAACTTACATCATCCATGACCATACCACATTTGAAACAGACATTATCAATTCAATACTATGGAAAAACCGACTTCTGGTTACTTTCTGGACAAGTCTATTTGCATCAGCAGTATATTTCACATGCAATATTTTATTAATGAGTCTTACCTGTTTGCCTGGTAGTTGTATTTGATGTATCTGGCCAGTGCCTGAAATAGCCTGGGTTGTAGGGATCCGGAACACTTGGCCTGAAGTTGGTGTGAGAGTTCCAGTTTTTAAAGTTGATCCCTAAATATGATGTAAAATTTAGTAACAAGGTCATGAAAACATTTAAGAATTAATGAGTGTTCTGTACTCATTCGTAGTGTTATATTTTTAATAAATACTGTACATTTTAATAATAATCATGTTTACAATCAATTAAAAAGTACTTTTATTTATTAGATGGTGCTGAAACTGTCTGAAAAAAACATAAATCTCCATGTAAAAACTTACCCTACGAATCACAACACAATACTGTTTCAAGGGAATTTACCCGCAGGGGGTGCAGACTAGCTGCACCTCTTGAGAGGATTTAGAAGTCCCTCGCAGTACACAAGTCTTAACACACACTTGCACTTACAACACTACTGTTCGCGCTTAAAATTAAATATACCTTCCATTACCTATCCTAATTGCTCAATTAAATTGCTCACCTTTTTAGCTACCAGAGGTGACAGGCACATACAACTACACTTACGACTTTAACACTTTACACTCACACTTACATTTAGGGAGGCGATAATAGCCTCAATGTGTTTTTTGCCTTAAAATAAAAAAAATAAAAATTCAAGGGAATTTTCACATCGGGCTCCATCTAGCTACTTACTAGATAATTTTTATTCATCAGTTGTCACACGATGCAAAATACAGCATAGCTGGTCCTTGCTAGGTAAATATGAATATTAACATATAAAAACTGGTAAATATAGATCTTATCATGACCAATGATGACACAGCTATTTGGCTACTGGGGAAAGATGTTGTAGATGCCAAAAAAAGTTATAAAAACAGGCTGACCATGTCACATTTTGGACTGAGATAAATGTGTGACATGCAAAAATTTATAATATATATACTAAATATGGTGGTATATATTTTAATATTAAATATTTTAATTTTAACAAAAAGTTGGTTCGTGTGTTTTGCTTGTAATCATTAATATTTACATTATTATTTATTTATTTGTACTAGCACAAATTCACAATTAAACAGTTCTCTTCTAGATAAATGATGTAATAAGGAAACTGAAATTCTGGAACATATATTCATACCAAAATCCAATGAAACACAGCTGACAAACGTTTTAAACATGTCAGGAAATATAAATATGGGGAAAGGAAGAAAAAGAAAAGTATGTATACCTAGTCATATATAAAAAACAAGTTGGTGCTGTGTTTACCTGACGAATATAAAACTTCTGAGGACCAGTCGATGTATTAACAGCAGGTAAAGGGGCGATTGTTTGTAACTGACTGGTTGTTGGTAAAGGAAGTATTTTAGTTGGTGTTTTGACCACAGTGACAGTCTTCTTCTGATTTTGATTCAATATTACATTCTTGTTCATTACTAGGCTCTAAAACAAAGTAATTCACTACAACTGTAAAACAATGTAAAATATTACACCACAAACAAAATTTTTATAATAAAAATAAAATTTATTATAATAAATAAATTATAATTTATTATAATATAATAAAAATAAAGTCCCTCTCCTGGAATACAAAGGTAAGGCATTATCATACGGTAATTAAACCAGAAGCCTTATATGCAGCTGAAACATTATCTCTCACAACCCAGGGCCCACTTGAAAGGTTGGAGATCAAAGAAAGAAAGATATTACGAAAAATTTTAGGCCCCAAATTCCGTAACAACCAATTACTCCACATCAGTAATGAAACTCTTTACCCAAAAACTGAAACACCATCAGACACAATAAGAAAAAGGAGAATTGATTTTTATGGGCACATCCTCTGAATGGACAAAAATAGACTAACCAAAAAAATATTTGACTACTTTCGCAACAGAAGAGCCAAACCACTTTGGTTTAGAAAAACAGAGAAAGACATAACATAACTACAAATCACTGACACTATACTCATGGGCAGAACAGCCAAAACAATAACCAAAAAAATATGAAAGTACTTTTCAAGCTGAATCAAACTGTATACTTTAAATAACTAAATTTTGTAAAAGAAGAGTCTCAAAACTTATTTGAAAATAGGGTAAAATTTAAAAAATAATTTTTTTTTTTTTTGGAAGAAGCAACGGTTCCAAGGCAAAGTCAAATCCAAGCGAACGATCCAAATCTGACGAAGAAAGAAAAGCAAGATCATAACGAATGAAGCAATACTGGGGCTACGAGGAAGACACAGAACATTAAAAAGTGATTGATTTAGTGTACCACAAAGTTGGGTGAAACAAATAAAGAGAGAATAAAAATAAAAATAAATTCACATATTGTAAATGACTTAAAAATGTTACTTAAAATCCCCAACTACAGTAATTGTTAATTATGTGCAAAGTTTAGAGAACAAAGTGAAAAAAGTCATTTTTGTATTACAATTTTTAATTAGATGTTTGCCATCGTTTGTGTATGCAGAAAAAAAACATAATGTTTTGAGAATCGTGTATTGTTCTATGACAAATGTTCAATTGAGAAATAATAAAAACAAGAATATTCCATCTACAAAATAATTTTTAAAACACACTACAAGATTTATCATAGAAAAACAATAAAATACACAATTGTATATTTACAAAGCAAAAATGTCTTCAGACTTTTTTAATAACAGTTTAAGGTTTAAAAAAAAAATCAGTTGCATTTTTTTTTAAACAAAACATTTCACAATACAGTAGCTGAGGAAGTGGCTTTGCTGCTATTCAACCACAAAAGTATCAGTCTGCTAATGAGGTAAGCAGTGGACATTGATGTTTATAATATGAAATACAATGAGTCATGGTCGCAAACATCGAGTACCTACACACGCCTACCTGTATGCAGTTTACTGTACCGTTTTACATTGTAAAGTATGTATGTAAGAAGTAGATCTACATGAAATAATTACACGAGTTTACTGTGATATGACATAAACACACAAAATAAACACTGTGAGCTTCGTACACATAATTTGCAGTAAATATATTTGTTTAAAAATTAAATAACAGTCAACTTCTTATGCATTGCTTAAAACTTTTAAAAACAACAGTAGCATTATGTTACTTCAGTAGTACATGAACAGCAACTACGCCTTCATGATCCGGCAGACAGCTGAAGTGAACAGCTGATGGGTTTAGCGATCCCACCATACTTCTAGTTCATACTACTCTCAATCATCCACTCAAGACACACATAAACACACACGTTCATTACTCTAAATAACCTGGCTAACTTTAAAGTGTAAAGCAACCACTGCTGATGGAACAAATAACTCAGACCTAATGGTGTACCAAACAGAGCCCTGGGATATCTGGCAACTGCCCAGTGTATCTTGGGAAACAACCTCTTAAGTAAGGGGAGAAAAAACTGAAAGGGGAACCAGCAGAGCAAGCACCTGCAAACATTTCAGTAACAAATTGAGAAGACACCAGTAAGAAATACGAGAGTTACCCCATTTTGAATCCTCTCCATATCCTAGACTTTATGAAGAGACTAGGGTTGGAGAAGGCGCTGTAACTGAGCTACTGAGGAATATACAGGAAGGAGGCACAATAGATACACAAAGATCGCAGTGCAATAATAACCCTTGAAAGCCATTCACTCATTCAAGGCTTCATAATGTAACACATATATACAAACAGAATAGAATATATTGTTCTATATTTTATTAATTTTTAAATAATTTGAAATGATTAATTACTGGTTTTAATAAAACAATCAGTAAATAAACTGCTTTTATGACTCAAAACAATACTAAGTACGCATGATTCAGTAAAATGCTTAAAAAAATATTTAAAACAAAGCAGGTTTTCAAATTTATATTGTTCCTTAATTATATTACAAGTTATGAAACCATAACTGTCAATTTTACATATAAGAAAGTCATAACACTTTTGTCTTTACAGATAAAACCAATGACAGTATTTCATACTATGTGGAACATAAAATATACATAAAATGCAATGTTGCTGAGAATTACATAGGTATAAGACACACCATAATGTGTGTATTACACAAAGGTTCGAAACAAATGTTAAAAAATGTACAGAATTTTTATTAGTTTTGCAAATAACTTCAAAACTCTTTGTTTGCATTTTGAGGTTAAATTTTGCTGAGAGACTACACAAGAACGGAGAGGGGAGATAAAATGGGACTCCTGCACTCTAACATTATACATAATAAAAAAAATCAAAGATATAGTACTCTAGTGTTCAAAGATATAGAACCATATGTTCATGAATGTTTACTCTATTCATCTAAACCAGTTAAGGTTGTGCAATTGGTTTTATATTTGTACACCTTTTTTTTATACAATTTCATCCTCAAAACATATTATACATTTGGCTTTGGGCTATATTAACTTTAATGAAACATCCATTTTATTGAGTGTGGCTCAAACATTTAAAGTACTGTTAAATTTAGAGTAAAACGTAAGTAAAAAATTTCTAACACTATAACCAAATAGTACAATATTTTGAGTTACTAAAATCAAGGGTTTTTTTACATTAAAGATTGGCATTTGGCCGAACTTATGAAAAAAAGATGAATGCATTCAAGTCTGTTATAACCAAGATTACTACCTGTATTACGACAGAATGAACAAGGACAGTATACAATGACTTACCGCTTAGATACTCGAATAAAATTGAGTCAGATAGGTCAAACACTGATAAAGCTGCAAGAAGAGATATTGACACAGGCACTAAATTAGAATCAAGTATGAAGTCGGCAAAGAGGGAAGCTAAACGAAGATGAAAAATGGAAATATAATTGGGAATATAAGTCAACTTTTTTTTTTTTTTTTTTTAGGACCAAGACTTTCAAAAACCATGGCACAACAAAAGATACAAGAGTTTTTTTTTGAAACCCTATGTTCTACCCATAAGAAATTAAGTAAGTCATAAAAATGTAATAGATATGTTGAAGATAAATATGTAATAGATAAAATGTTGAAGATAGACACGCATACAGGAGAAAGATGTTCGGTTGAAAGGTCCCAGAGAATGAAATCCCAAAGAGAGCAGGGGTAAAATGGACGGAGGAGCGGAAGAGGATCCATGGGGACAGGATGAGGGAGGTGTGGAGGATTAGAAGAAACAAGATATGAGTCGGAATGCTTTGCGTGATCCAACTCCGCGCACTCCACTCCGTGATATATGAATTGATCACTCCATGATCCAACGAAGTGCTATGCGCAGATAATAATAATATATATATATTAATCCTTCTTACAAGCATGAGCCCTTGGTGTACAGACAGGCAAGACAGTAAAGCTGAGGTTAAAATATAAAACCCCGCAAGGGGGTTGCAGACTAGCTGCATCTATTGAGAGGATTTAGATGTCCCTTGTGGTACCCGAGCCTAACACACGCTTACACTTACAACACTACACTTATGACTTTAACACTTTACACTCACACTTACATTTAGGGAGGCGATAATAGCCTTAATGTGCTTTTTGCCTTAACAAAAAAAAAAAAAAATCAAAATGTAAAAGTGATGCCAAAATTCAAACTTCTTTGCCAGTAAATATTTTTATGTACGAGGTGTGGTAATTAAATAACTGGACTAATGCCACAAAACATTTTACTGATCACCAATTACATTATAAATTTTATCCTCTTGATTTTACTCTATTTGTCAATTCCTACAAAGCTCCATATGAACTTTCTACTGTTTAAAGACTGCTGCAAGCTGCTTATGTCAGCTTATTGAGAACCTCTATCACTTTTGCTTTCACCGGTTCCACACTGTGGTATCTTGTCCCTTTAACATCCGATTTTACTTTAAGAAATAAAAAAAGCCACAGGGGGCCAAGCCAGACGAGTATGGTGGGTGGTCCAAAACTGTTATGCTCTATTTCGTAAAGAACACCTTTACAGGCAAGGCAGAATGGTCATGAAGGGCTGCCAGAACTTCGACTTAATAATGTTGATCGACAAACTGGAACTCAGTGAACATAGACGATTCCATGCTTAAAAAAACCACCATGACCTTCAATTCTGATTTTCTCATTTTTGTTGTGGAGCTCCTCCAATTCTAATGCATAAATTGGCGCTTTGTTTCACGATCATAGGTAAGAAACCATGATTCATCGCAAGTAATACCTCTAACAATTCTGAATAATTATCAATGTTGTTTAAAAGGTCAGCACAAAATCATTCTTGACATTTTGCTCTGGACTGAAGAGTTTTGGCACAAACTTTCTGCATATACAATGATTCATGCAAAATCTGACGAACACTTTCTTTGTTAATGTCTGAGAACTCAGCAAGAGCCCGGACACTCAGACAATAATTTTATGGATAAATTTACCAAAATTCTGGATGAGGTCATCCGTTTTTGATGATGAGAGACATTTAGGGTGTGGATCGTGTTCAGTCGTTTCACAACCCTCCTTAAAACTTTTAAACCACACAAAAACTTGCGTGTACAATAAACATTCGTTTTCTACACTTCTTTAACATGGCTTGAGCTTCTGTAACAGTTTTTCCCACTTTCACAAAGTTAGCTTGTTGTTCCATAGCAAAACCCTTTGCACTTTTTCAACAAAACGCTAACACACAGATGTGAATGAGCGAATGCTATAGAACGAGTAACATACAACCGTGCCCATTGAGCTCAGGGTGGGGGAAGCATCAACAGGCACAGACATGTTCAAATTTGCTTCGACGTACTCACTGTTTACCAGTAACAGCACCAGTGCCAGTTATTTAATTGCCACACTGCATATTCTGTATCCAAATTTATATATTATCCTTTCCTGATATAATACTAGTAATAAAATATTAAAACTAACAGTATAATAATTAATACTGAGGCTTTATGTTATACCTTTTGACCAGTTGAAGGAAGTATTTGCTGTAGCTTTCCCGGTGATAAGAGACCCATTTGTCGAGCCTGTGCTAGAGTAATAGTTTTTGTAGGATTAGAAACTACACTATGTGTTGTATTTCCACCTACAATACGAATAGTCTGGTGTCCTGAATCTCCAGTAAACATTATAGGTTGACCACCTTGTTGATTATGGTTGTTTGACAAAATCACCTTAGTTACCACCTGTCAAATAGAAAATTAATAAATTCTATTAAAGTATCCTATATTTAAAGAGTTAAAATATGTACCAAATAAATCACAATTAAAAATAACCCTTAACATCATTACATATTTTACGAAATACCTATTAATATTAAAAGTATACTAACATTTCTAGGTTGTGCAATAGTAGTTGGAAGTTTCTTTGCTGTCATTATTGGTCTGATATTTTTTAAGTTTGTAATTGCTATTGGCTTCTTTAGTGAGGAAGCAGAAGTTTTCATCCTCACAGTACCTGAAGGAACTGTATACACAACCGATGCTGGATTAATCCATTGAGATATACTTTCGACTGATGAAGGAACTATGATTGATTCTGATGACAAAATCATGGTTTCATTACACGGTTGTTCAATAACTTCTTGACTCTCATAATTTTCAACATCAACTTGGAAAGAATCACCAGGTAATTCCAAAACTTCTTCTTTCGTAAAATTACTGTCATTTGCTATGAGATCTGGTAATATTGATTCTCCATCTTCCTCTCCTTCTTGAGTTGCAACAATTGTTACTTCATGATCAACTACAGAATCATCCATATTCATTGAGACAACTTCTTCAATTTCTACATTTTCAACTGCTTCAAGTCTTTCCAGTTCCTCTTGGATATCAGCCAGTTGATCTAGATGGTCAGGGTGAAATACAGAGAGTTCTTCTACATCTTGCAGAACAATCTCCCCATCACCTGTTATGGATTCACCTACAAAAATCAAAAAAATCCATTAAACTGTGTTACATTATTATCACTTGTTTTTATTATCTATAATTTATTACCCTTAAAAACTACATTTACTGAATTAAACATAAATCAGTTGAAGTCGATAAATTATTAAAACATATAGAGCATGAGTTTGACCATAAGAAATAAATGGCTTTTGTAATGTCCATAGCATTCCAAATGAAACTGTTCTAAACATGTTGTAGGCTATGTTTAGTCTTCAAGATTGTTAACTTAAAGTTATGAGTTAGGTTAAATTACTTCAAATCACCATCAAGATATAACTTATAAGCACCATCTTATAACTGTATTAACAGATGTGTAACCTAACACATAATTAAAAATTGATTTGTTTGAAAACATGACTCCAAACTTCATTAAATTTTACTCAACCACAATTAGTTAATTTAACCAAGTTTAAACAGTTTGTGTTTCACGAACAATAATTTGCAAAAATTTAACCATGGTCAAAACCAACCAGTTATATTAAAATTTTTAGTTTAGATGGCATTGCCTAAAATAAAACAAGAGCCGTGACTGGCTAATGTAGTATTTTGTTTATAACTTCTTCCTATATTTATAATCACTTAGTTTCAAAGTTAGGTTACATTAGAACACTTACTTTGATTTACCGAGACAAAGGAAATAAAAATCAATCTAGTTAAAACAGAATACAGTTGCAATTTTAAACCAAAAGAAGGAAGAGCTTTTCGTAGGCCTGCTGTAGCAGTTCAAATGTTTTTTTAATACATCTGCATACTGTAGACCTTCCAAATTACACATCACAATATAAAAAAATTCCACACGCAAAAAATTAAAAAAATATTCTGTTGATGTCAAAGAATTGTTTATCATTTTCACTAAGTGCAGTAATTAAAAAATACAAAAGTAATTAAATTTTAAAATAGTCTATACTTAGATAAAATGGCGCGTCATCTAAGATGTTTATCTTGTCATTTAAGATCTTGTATAGTTAAATAGGTTTACTCTCTTTGGTCTCAGCAATTTGTTTATATTAAAGTTTATATACATAGGCCTACTGTATAGCCTATACATCACATTCATCCAAATTTAAGATTATCCTGGAAGTTGGTCCATGGCTATAAATGAGTAACAATAACTACCATATAGTATAGTTAAAAAATTAAACACAGCAATTTGGTGCTTTTAACCATAACCATAATTAACTCATATTTAACTATCTCTAACCAGCGTTGATGAAACAGAAAAAATACAGCTGCTCCAGTTATAACAGCTAACTGTGGTTGAAATTCACTAATCATGTTTGGTGAATGAGGTAACTGTACCTTTTCAAAAGTTGGTACTGCAAAAACATATTAATGCAACAGTTGCATTGCTAAAACATGTGATAATGAATAAGTTCCAGTTTGTTATAAACACAGAGCAATGTTTTTTGATTAGTATGTATTTGTTAAAAAAAATGTTAACATTATTCATGGTATTTTTTAAATTATTTTCATATTTAGTATATATTTATAACAAATGAAAGAAACTATTTCATATAATCTGTTTCAATTGCATAGTCTATATTGTTGGATGTCTTTTCAAAACTTTTAATCCTTTTAATAATTTTAAGCCTAAATAAAATTCAGATATAGTGGTAGGTATTCCTTTTTAATCTAACTAAACCTAATCCAACCTAACCTTCAAATTGCCAAACATCAATAAAAGCCCAAAATAGTAAATTTTCAAGTTATGACATGGAGTGCTGTTTACTTGTACAATCATTACTCAAAGAGGTGACTGGAAATTAGGGTTAAGCAATTCTGTTTTTAACATAGTATAAAATTAATTAATTAAGTCAACTCAACAATTGTAAAAATCTTTAAAAATTTAGGAAATATTCACTGATTACTGGTTATATAAAATACTACCATTTTAGCAGGCAATACAGACCTGTGTTATAGTACTTATCACGGTATAGTGGATAAAGGAAAAATTCTATAGATAAGCTGGTAATATTAGATAAGCAAAATGTAATAAAAATATTATTAGCCTATCTACAGAAAAAGACAAATTTAATAAACATCTATTGGTTCAATATATTATAATATTTTGTCAATTTTTTGTACTAAAGAGTCAGATGAGAACAGAGTCCACAGTCATAAAATCATTGAAAATAATAACACAAGACTAAACTAAATACTGTAGGCCTACTTTCAAATTATATTTGTTTATAAAAGTTTTAGTTTAATTATTAGTAGTTAGAAGTCCACAAGAAACAAAATTTAAAAGTTCTTTTTGTTATAATTGTAGACTATAATTTATAAAATTACCCCTGAGCCTACTCTTTTGGCCTTAGGTCATATCCTACAAAAAGGTCAAAGAATTGCACTGAACTATTTATAACAAAAATACAGTTGATAAAAAAAAAAATTTGGTTTTGCATAAGGGTAGTGTGTTAGGTTAGAGTCAATAGCTATAATTAGGGCCTACCCCTAACAAACAGTAGGTATTGTTTAGGCATAAGTAATCTATGAAATTGTTTTGTTAGTGTTACAAGCTATTACATATGTATCTAAAATCAACAATTAATAACAGGCTATTTTATAACTTAAGTCTTTCAAGGCATATAGCTTAACACCAGCAGAGACAGTCAGGTTTATATAACATAAAGATTTATTTAGAATCAAACATACACATTTCTTAAAATCTTTAGAACATTTATCACTACATAAATAATTTAGTATTTTCACTAACAGTTCTGTTTTTGTACAAAATGCTTAAGATAACTAGTTAGGATAGGCTAGCCTAAATTTTAAAATTTTCATTTAAAATTGCCAATTGTACAAGAATTCCTTTTTTAAAATAAATTAAGTCATTAATCTAACATATTAAAAGCGTAATTTATTATTAAAATGCAAAATGTTATTAATGATAAAAGTACTTCATTTAGGAAACAGCTTTCTAATGTAGTTTCCTCTTAAAAAGCCCAACATAACCTTAAAATATAGGCTAACCAATAAGAAAAATTAAAAGAAATATGTTTTGTTGAATATACTATGAATTTATGGTAATATAATGTGGGAAATATAGACATATATATGAAGGCTACCCACAGAAAAATTAAATATTCCATGAATGTTTGATTTTAAGTTAATAGGCGCCATTTGTGTCACTTTCATCCACATAGCTTAAATGACGCGCCATAACCTGCCACGAAGCATTTTATTTTGAATCTGAAGTTTCTTTCAAACATACCAGTAATATTTTTGCAGAAATTTTCTTACCAGAAGTCATTATAAATAAATAATTAGTGAATACTGTAAGTAATGCACGTATTCATAACATCATAACCTATATATACAGGTACTGTAGTCAATAAAAAGACCAAATGAAATCATTGTACTTTAGTTTACTCAAGGAGAAAATATGTAATTAATAGTTATTTTTGTTATAACATAAAACAGTTCAAAAAATGAGTTGATCAGAAGGACAAAATACGTGACTTTATTTTGCTATATTTTAAATTTGTTTTCAAATTACTAATGTTTACCTGTATTTGGAGCTGGCATCCTGTATTTGTTCAAAATCACGCGCCCACCATTACAATCCCACAATGCAATATTTTTCACAAAAGAGTATGAAACTCAATATAGTATAAAAGTTTGTCCTTATGTTTTTAACAAAATAATTTAACAGTTAACTATTTCTTATAAATGTTAAATAAACATACAATAATGAATTTATGATAATTTTAGTTATATGCTACTAAAAGCACAAAATAATTCTAGCACTCATCAATTTATTTTTCTGTATTTATGGATTTATTGCACTAATAAATTTCAGTTAAAAAATAACATTTTACCCTCTGCCAGAAAATTTCTAGTATATATTTCTTTTTTTTTATACTGCAAAATTATTAATTACATTATTATTTAAGAACATTGGCTTACTAAAAAGACAATAACGGCTAGTCTCGCAATCAATATAATTTATTTTTACAAAATTAATTTTGTTAAATGTTATTACAAAAATTTTTGTAACAAAATTTGTATTGCTTCAGAAGAAATTTGTTTCAGCTTAATACTCAAATAGGACGTAAACACACGGCAAAAACCTATTTTATTATATGAAAATAGTAGTTATAAATAAAGACAGTGGTCATAGGTAAACAACAAATTAAGTAAAGCCAGTTGCTATAAGTTAACGGTTTATAAAACGGCTCTGTTCCAACACCAGTGGAACAGAGAGAAAAATGTGCGAATGAGAGGTCGAGTCCCTTCTCTATCACCATAGTTCCCTCTTTTTCACTCACTATCGTTAAGTAATAATAGTTTGTAAACTCGAACCGGTAGACGTCTGACCACTGGACTATTGGACGGAGCTGGAGGACAATTCTCCTAATGCACGAGCAATTCTAAATGGCTAGACTATAGTGTTAATAAGAGTAATATACAACAGTCATGATGACGAGATGAACGGTAATTTTTGAAAGAGCATGCCATTGGTTGTTTTAAAGGCATTTTTGAAAGGCATGATATAGCATAAAAAATACATGCCTTAAAATATAAAATTGACTTATGAAATATATTAACGGTATCAACAAATATTTTATAGACATACGAACACACTTTAATTTGGTGTATTTAATATTTTCATAAATTAACTGATGCGAATGTTATTACGTTCTATACTCGAGTATTTTTTCGTGGACTAAGCTATATTTTATCTTCTGAGTTCTGTTTTATTTTCAGCTATTAGGATTATTGTGCAGTACAAACGCCTCTTATATATTTCCAGGTAAACAAATTGTAAATTTTGTGTAAAATATAACATGACAAAGCATAGCAAGATCACAACGAATGAAGCAATACTGGGCTATGAGGAAGGCACAGAACATTAAAAGTGATTGATTTAGTGTACCCCAAAGTTGGATGAAACAAATAAAGAAGATAACATGACAAAAATCCCCAATTTTTGGCAGTTTTAATATTTCGGAATAGAAGGATTTTCGGTATACATGTCTGGTAAACGGTTCACATTCAACAGACTTTAGAGTAGAGACAGAAGTTTGCTATTGTTCTCTATAGTTCGTTCTCCGTAGATGTTTCAATTGTTTATTCGTTTATTGTACTTGTTATATTATTTTTTCAACTTGTACCAGAAACTTGTTCCTTCTACTTTTTTGGCTCTTTACCTTGCTTATATACCAATTACGAAGCAAAGACGAACCAAAATTTTGTATTTAGTGAAGACGAAAGAACAGGAGCAGAAAAGTATTGTAAAGGATTGTATATAATTTGTAGAAATTAGTATTACCAAAGTGCTACAGTATGTAATAGTAGCAAAATTTCATTACCATCTTATACATATATCGTTATACTTTAAAAATTATTAAATCTAAACAATATTTTGTTCAATTGGATTGGAATCTGTAATGGCTTATGTTCGGGGCAATGTCCGACAGCAAGTTTTACTAAATTTATTGGCATTAGCGAATTCTGGAGGTTCACATAAAGAACAGGCTGATAAGTAAATAATTTTAACTTTCGTTTAATTATTTTTAGATATATTAGAATACAATGATTTAATCATTAAACAAGAGTCATAAGTTAAGGTCTATAGCCTACTAAGGTACTTTAGGTAATTGTGGTTGTTATTGGTGGTGGGGTTTCTGTTTTTCATGTAACATTTAATAGTAGTCTTTTGAATAAGAATATAAATTTTTGGTGGAAACCTCTGGGAAAATCTTTTCATTATTCCTAACCTGAAAGTAAATATGCACTGGCACTTGTTTTGGTAAAATTACACTTTTTGGCCACATGCTATTTCAGTCAGTTTTGTCCAAAAACACTATTATATCATTAGCAATATTCTAAATATAAGTGTGGAAACCATGGAAGTTAAGAAAAAAATGAAAATAAAATTGACAAACATAACCACAAGGTGATAATGCATGGAAGTAGTTAACATGGTAATTGTGCAGTGTAGCCTCTCCTGGATTTTTCAATATTTTTTTTAGTAAAACGCTTTGTTACATGCCCAAAAGCAATAATCCAAAATATAAAAGCATGGAACCACAAGAAGTACGATAAAAATCGAAAATAGAAGAGACCAACATAACCTCAAAATTGCTACCAGCGCAAAAGTTGGTAATGTGTTGTAGAACAGTAAAATGATAAAAATAATTGTAATGCGGTTTTGGGGTGATAAAAACCTTAATTTTTTAAAAAAAGAATACTCCATAACCTGACACAAAAATTAGGCCTAACACGATGTTGGGTGAAAAAAAAACTTTATTTTTTTAAAAGAATACTCCATAATCTAACTGATATGGCTGTTGCGTGGTGAATGTAATTGATACGGATGATGGGTGAAAACCCTGTTTAATTAAAGTAGTTACTAACCTTGTAATAAATGTTATTGTGGCGGATATAATGCAGACGCTGCTTTGTTAGAATTGGTGAATTTTTGCTTATACAGTATTACCCCTGCTACAGTTGACCTGGACAATGGTCATATCGTACAATGGGTAACACCATATAAGCAAAAAATTTACCAGTTCTTCAAAGCAGTGGCTGTATTATATCTGCCACTAACATTTATTACAAGGTTAGTAACTACTTTAATTAAACAGGGTTTTCAACCATCATCCCTGTTAGTTGGGTTATGGAGTATTCTTTTTAAAAAAAAGTTAAGGTTTTTTTCACCCAACACCGTGTTAGGCCTAACAACCGTATCAGTTAGGTTATGGAGTATTCTTTAAAAAAAATTAAGGTTTTTTATCACACTAAAACCGTGTTAGGCCTAACAACCGTATCAGTTAGGTTATAGAGTATTCTTTAAAAAAAAATAAGGTTTTTTATCACACTAAAACCGTGTTAGACATATATTTGTTGTTTTACCAATCTACAACATGTTACCAACTTTTGCGCGATAGCAGCAGGTTATGTTGGTCACTTTTATTTTCGATTTTTATCTTACTTCTCTTGGTTTCAGTGCTGTTATATTTTGTATTATTGCTTTTGAGCATGTAATAAAGCGTTTTAGTAAAAAAATTTGAAAAATCCAGGACAGGCTTCACTGTATATTTATCATTAACATGTTGTTTATAGCAAAAACGATGAATAAATATATGCTATTAATAATGAAAAAAATTTTTTACATGAGAACCTTGTATTTCTGCACTTTTGAGCATCGTAATAAAATAGTGGTTTCAATAAATTAATATTAATGCACTTTAGGGACTTTTGTGAAAAATCATTATTTCACCAGTTTTTTTGCTTGTATTTTGTATTATATCATTTCCTTGAGAGTTATTAAGGCACAGAAGGTGATATTTATCATGGTAAATGCACAAGAAATACACTTTTAGCCACTTATTACTAACCTGTATTTCTAACCTATATTCTGATGTCATTGATGTTTATTTTGCTTAAATGTACTTGCGTGTTCACTTTACATGGATTTTCTTATATGTTTATTTTGTAGGATAAATTTGCTTTACTAGATTAATAAGAACTTTATAATAAATTAGTTATTATGAACATTCTTGTTCTGAAAACTTCGTTTGAAAATATGGCTGTTGTTAATTGTGAACTTTGCTTTTTGTCAGTTTAAGTTGGAATTACTGTAATGTTGTTGAATTTCTTATTAATCATGGCATCTTTTAAATATTTGTATTTGTGTTCTAAATGCAACAATAATTTTGAAATTGATAGAGAAACATTACAGTTTCAGTAAATCCGGTGTGCTATATTTAAACATGTAACAGCTGAGTTGAGTTAGGTTAAAAATGCAACAGCTGAGTCGAGTTAGGTTATGGATTTCTTTTTTAAAAAAAGAAAATTTATATTCCTTTCACTATAAGGTAAAAAGTGTAGTTTAGGGACTTTTGCCAAATTTTGTAATTGGGCAATAATTGTGAAATTGTTAGAGAAATATTATAGTTTTGTTGCAACCTGTGTGCTAATGTTCATCGCCTTATTGAAACACATAACAGCCGAGTCAAGTTAGGTTAAACAGTCAAGCACCAAGTTGAGTTAGGTAATGGAGGTCTATTTTTAAAAAAAGAAAAATTATATTCCTTTCTTCTTCTTTTCGTTTCACCCTCTTTGGGGTACGCTGAATCAATTATTTCTTGCGCGCTGTACTTTTCTTTGTTCCCAGTAGCTCTTCATTCTTTCTGATCTTCTTTTCCTCTCCTCTTCCGAAATGATAGGTTTAGGTCTTATTTTGGTTTTATCTTGGAATCTTATTCTTTTGTCCTTGGTACTTGTCTTAGCAGTTTGGTCAAGCAGTGAATTTTCTGTAATTTTTAATTCTATTAGTTCTTTTTCAATTTCTTTAAACCAGTTCGGTTTTGTTTTACGATTATGGAAAAAAATCAAACACCTGTTTTGTCAATCTATTGGAGTTCATTCTAAGAAGATGGCCGTAAAAATTTATTCTCCTTTTTCTCATAGTATCTGACAGTTTTTCAATTTTCTTATAGAGAGCTTCATTTCTTATATATACTACCTTATTATCCTGAAATTTTGTTCCTATAATTTTTCTTAAGATTTTCCTTTCCGTTATTTCAAGCTTTTCTATCTGGCCTATGCGATTCATGGTTAATGTTTCTGCCGCGTACAGTGCTTCCGGCTTGATCACTGTTTTATAATGTTTAATTTTGGACCCCCTTGAAAGGGATTTCTTATTGTATGTTTCTTTCGTCAATTGGAAGGCCAATTCAAGTTTGTTTTTCCTGGATTCCATTGCCTTGCCTTCATCTGCATTCCAACTAATCCATTCAAGATATTTTAACTCTTTTACAATTTCTATTTTATGTTCTTGGATTTTAAGGTATTTATTTGGGTATTTGTTGTTTGTCATGATTTTGGTCTTTTCAAAAGATATGTTTAGACCTATTTTAGGTGCTTGTTTCTTCAATTCAAGAATCTGCTCCCTTGCTTCCTCCATTGTTTCAGCAAACAAGGCCATATCATCTGCAAATGCAATACAGATAATTCCTAGATTCTTCTTTTTGTAACCCAATCCTATTCCACTTTTTATATTTTTCTTCCATTCCCTGACTACTTTCTCAAGTGCACAATTAAACAATAAAGGGGAGAGCCCATCCCCCTGCCTGACTCCCGTTTTTACTTCAAATGAATTCGATAGTTCACCCATAAATTTAACTTTCGAAACTGTATTTGTTATAGTTGCTTTTATGATATTAGTTGTTTTCTTATCCAAATTTAGTTCTTCTAGTACGGATATAAGAGATTCTCTATCAATGGAATCGTAGGCCTTTTTAAAATCAATAAAAGTAATTACATATGTTTTAGCTCTTACTTTTTGGTATGCCATAATGTTTTTAAGATTGAATATTTGTTCCACGCATGATCTACCTTTTCTAAAACCTCCCTGGTATTCTCCCAATTGTGGGTCCAATTGTGGCTCTGCTCTCATTAAAAGGACTTTTGAAAGAATCTTATATGTTACATCCAGCAATGATATACCTCTATAGTTGTTTGGGTCTGTTTTTAAGCCTTTTTTGTAAAGAGGATGGATGAGAGCTGTTTTCCACTCTACTGGGATATCTTCTTTTCTCCAGATTTCATCGAAAACCCATTGAAGAGATTTAACTGCATTTTCGTTAGCTTTTTTCCACAATTCGGCCACTATTTGGTTTTCTCCAGACGCTTTATTGTTTTGTAACTCTGAAATGATTTGTTGTAGTTCGACAATATATTCCTTTCATTATGAATTACATACATTTATTTATTAATAAAATGTATGAAATTTATTGTTGTTGCTGTTATAAATACGTTTCTCATTTTTGCACAGTAGTCATTTTGAGGGTATGTTCGACACTTTTATTTTCATTTTTTTGGTTTGCCTTCGTTGGCAGGGCATTACTACTCTGCCTGGAAACATTGTGTTAGCTGCTCTAGCACTTTGAACGTTATCAACATCATTGTGCAAGGTCATTTTTATGGAATGAATGTAGGTTTCATCTAAATATACCATTGGTCTATGATTCATTTGCTTTTAAGCCCCAGGAAACCCTCATCTGTTCAACCCTGGCTTGTAGTACATGTGTATAGCTTTAGCCACTCATTATTACAGGCCAGCATCTATCTCATCACCTAATTTTTTTTAACTAGCCTTATATAATAGCTAGTATTTAAATCATGTCATCCGTTAAAAACTGTTTTATTTCAGATATAGAGCAATTTTGGATGGTATTTTAACTTCACCTGAGACTGAGATTGTTGAAGGATTAAAGGTTTTTATTGAAGCAAGTAAGTATTTGTAAATATAATTGATTTTTTGAAAATATATCTTAGTATGTAAATTGCTTGGAGAACCTCTGTCGCTTTGATTGGAAGTAATAATTGCATAACAAGTGTTCAAAGAGTTTGTGTTAGTTGGACCCAATACCACCCTCTTGCATACCAACTATCATACTGTCATACAGTATGCAGCAATCCATAATTTTCTATAACATACAAAACTGCCATTTTCTAAGAGTGTTTGAACGAACAGTGCGAAAGCAGCGGACGACAAACTTACATAAATAATCATGGTGGTAGCAGGTCTACAAAACCTAGACATGATGAGCATTTTATGTAAATTGTAAATCAACTTGTCAGTTTGTACCGAAGCCATAGATTCAAATATTTTAACAACTAAATTAGTTACAATTTGAATACCTCTGATTTTGGACAAAAGGCCGAGATTTTAAAATAATTATTATAAATGGGACAAGAACCCACAGAACCAAGCTGATTTAAGATGGTGAAATATAATGCAGCCTTAGAGGAGATAGACCATGCCTACTACTGAAAGTGCTCAAACACGTTACGCGAAATTAAAAAAAAAAATCAGTAGTCAGATCAAACAAACCAATTTGTATACAAATAAAAAGAAGTTATTCTATTATTTCTAAATTGTAAAATTTGCAAAATTAATATTTGGAAGTATTTCTTTAAAATAAATGTAAAATAACATACAGCAACTATAGATATTCTGTACTGGATGATATTGAAATCTGGATTAATGATCAACATCTAAAGAGATTCAAAGCTGTAAATATCTCGGAAGTAACTTATGACCACAACATGAAATGGGATGTGCATGTTAGACAGTTTAGTGAAAAAAAAAAAAAAATACATGGTATATATGTATTGTATAGGCTTAAGAAAATATTATCAAAGAAATAGTTGTTACAAGTATGCTATGGTCTTTTTCATAGTGTGGCAGTGTATAGAGTTATTGGACGGGATGGATTTTATGATGCATCTCTGGAATCTTTAAAAAAGGCTTCAAAACACATTTTAAAAGTGACGGGAATTAATACACAAAATCCAACCGTTAAATATTAGACAAATTTTCGTAGTGAAATCTATTGTGCACCAGTACAGTGAACTAAAACATGAATTTTTGCAGAATCGAAATAATACTCGTTTTAAAAAGTATTGAGTGTTCAAGATATTTGTTAAAAATAGGTCAAAGAAGTCATGTGCATTATGAAAAACAATATTTTAATAAACTGGATAATAAATTTAAAAGCTTAGAATTTAGTAAAAAGCGATAAAACAAAAAATGAAAGAACAAATTAGATATATTGATAAAATTAATAAAATAAATCTTTATTTAGTTTTTTTACATTGTTTTATGGATTTTTGCTATTTATGCGACTTTGGAATCTTGTTACATTTTAACATATAGTTTATTTTTACTTTAAAATAATTGGGTAAGATATTCCTCACAATTATTTGTGATATTGTACTAATTACTTTAAGTTTTAGGAAAAATCAGATTAGTACCAACCTAATGTATGGGTATTTTATGTCAGTTATAAGTCCTTCATTTATATTTTATGTATACTTTAAAGGAACTTTGGTAATAAATATAATATAATAGTTAACCCATAAATTAATGTGATTTCATACCTTAACATCTTTAAGAAAAAGAGCCGCCTCGATGGCTTAGTTGATAGAGTACTAGGCTTTCACCCCGAGGACCCGGGTTTGATTCCCGGCCAAGGCTTGGTATTTTCATACGCTATAAAATCATCCCATCATATCCATTAGCCCAAGTGTGCACAATAGTCAAACGTTAAACACCAAAAAAAAAAAAAAAAAAAAATCTTAAGCTTTAAGGAAGCTGATGCAGAGAGTTGGTTGTGAACCACAATAGTAGTACAGTGCTCCAGTAAATTCAAATTTTTATTGTTTTATAATTTTCGTTATATAATAAGAAGTGTTTTTTATAAGATTTTGAGAACTGCAACAATTTTACAAACAAGTTGTTTATATGAATATGAAAATTTTTTTTTTTAGTAGTAAAAGAAAATAGTACCAATAATTGCCAGTACATACCAATATTGCACTAGAAACGTTTTCTTTAAAAACTGAGTAGCAATATAAAAGTGATTTAATTCCTGTAATTTTTGTTGGTTATGTTTCAGTTGTAAATGAGAATGTCAGTCTGGTTATTTCCCGCCAAATTTTAACTGACATTAGTACACAACTAACCGAGCTGCCTGACAGTATCTCGAAGGCAGTGTCTCATTACACATTGGATAAGGTGAAGCACAGATATAATTTAGGTTTATTAGATATTAAGTGTATATTATGGAGATTGAATAGTATTGTTACTTAATATTACTTGAAATCATGTTTTTCGAAGCTGCTATTGTACTCATTTACTGCCAGTAATTTAAGCTAGGCATTCACCTCTGTTTTGAGATCTTCATCACTTGCAAAATGTTTTCCAGCCAAGAACTTGTTCAGTTTTGGAACAGGTGAAAATCGCTTGTGTCAGGTCTTGGCTGTATGGAGGATGTTCAAAAATGTCCCACGAGGGAAGCTAATAGACACACATATATTTCAAAGAAAAATAATTAAAAATCTCTAAATCTAGATTTTCTGTTTCACATAACACTCAGAATGAGAATAGGCATGTTGTATCCTTTTGTTTTAAATACACCTTGAAATTGTGAATAAATCAGTTTCATAATACAGTATGTTTGAAATTATAGAGTATTTAAAAACAAATTTCATCATTACAATACATATAGTAACTGAATAACACTCATTTTTAGATATCAAGATGACCTGCATTATAGTGCTATCTGTGATATGTCACAGGAAGAAAATAAATCTATAGATAAGCTTGATATTTGTAGTTCTATGTAGGCTAAACCAAAATGTGTTTGCCACATGTTTACACAAGGTATATTTTTTTATCTCTACTTTCCTTAAGTAGTAATATGGAATAAATAGAAGGGATACTATTCATAAGACAATATACGAGGGCTATTTTTTTCAAGGTCCGATCGGTCGCGAAATAAAAACTCCCGTAAAAATCGGATGAACCTGTGCGCAGATGTGTTGCGCAGCGTCTCTAGTATGTCTGTCAATCGCGTCGTGTCACTTCCGTTTAGTTGTGTTCACATATTTAGGACTTAAACATGTCTACAACAATAGCATCTCCCGTCAAGTGTGAAGTTCGTGCGGTAATTCGATTTCTTCAGGCTGAGGGGTGTAATGCAGCCGAAATTTATCGACGAATAAGTACTGTGTATGGTGAAATTTCAATGAGTGACAGCAAAGTGCGACAATGGTGCAGAAACTTTAAAACAGGACGTTCATGATGCAGGCGGTCAGGGAAGGAAGTCAGTGTCAACCAATGATCTCGTTCAGCGAGTAGATGAGGCAATTCGAGAAAATCGTCGGTTCACAATTTCTGAATTGAGCGATTCATTTCCTGAAATTTCAAGGTCAGCTCTCTACACCATTGTGAGCGAGAAACTTCAGTACCACAAACTGTGCGCGAGATGGGTTCCCAAGATGCTGTCCAACCATCACAAAACACAGAGAATGGAAGCATTCCTAATGTTTCTCCAGCGTTACCACAATGAAGGAGAAACTTTCTTGAACAAAATTGTCACAGGGGACGAGACATGGGTCCATTACGAAACTGAAGAAACAAAAGAACAATCCAAACAATGGATGCATTCTCACTCTCCCAGTAAACCAAAGAAGTTCAAGAGAACCTTCTCCAACAGAAAGTGCATGGCTACTGTGTTCTGGGACCGAAATGGAGTTCTCTTGGTGGAATTCATGGAACGTAGCACAACCATTACAGCAGCCTCATACAGCGTGACTCTTCAACGTCTATGAAGGGCAATTCAGAATAAGAGGAGAGGAATGTTGTCATCAGGCATTGTCCTTCTCCACGACAATGCTCGGCCGCATACTGCAGCTTCAACAAAGACGCTCCTACAGTCTTTTCAATGGGAAGTGTTTGGTCATCCACCATACAGCCCGGACTTGGCTCCATCCGATTTTCACCTATTTGCTCACATGAAACACTGGTTAGGAGGACAACATTTTGGCACAGACATTGAGCTGCAGACCAGCGTACAAACATGGCTGAAAACACAGGCGGCTACGTTCTACAACGAGGGTATTGGGAAGTTGATACAACGTTACGATAAATGTCTAAATCTGAGTGGCGACTATGTAGAAAAATAGCGTAATTATGTAAGTACTTGTTACAAATAAATAATTTTTGATTTTTACTGTGGTTTTTATTTTGCGACCGATCAGACCTTGAAAAAAATAGCCCTCGTATATAACCTGGCATGATTATGTCTTATGTTAGGTAACAGTGATTTATTAGACTGTGTTTATATTACGAGACGGGAACAGAAAGAAGCATGATCTGTTATTAGCAGTAATTTTGCTTTGGGAGTGATAATTTTCAAATAACTAGTCATGCTCTGTTTGTTATAAACAGTTATACATATTTTTATATGCTTCAGTCATCATATGTTAAGATGGAGGAACATGACAGAGTTGTATTATATCCAATACTGCAGTATATATCTGAGCGTGGTTATTAACTGTATTAAAAAAATAATCTTGAAATTAAGTTACATATTATTTTTCTTTACAAATAAAATGTTTTAATATGAATTTAATTTGTGTAACTCAGGTTCAGCCTCGTGTAATTTCATTTGAAGAGCAAGTAGCCAGTATCAGGCAACATCTGGCCTCGATATACGAGAGAGAACAGAACTGGAGAGATGCTGCTAATGTACTAGTTGGAATTCCTCTAGAAACCGGACAAAAGTTGGTTGATTTCAATTTAATCTTGTTAAACAAGATTTTTTACACTTTTATGAACATAGATAAAAAGTTATTTTAAAACTGTAACTTTCAAGTAGATTATACTGCGGTTGTAAATGATTCCAAACATATACAAATCATACGAAATCCACTTGAGAATTCTTTCACTTAACTGATTACCATCATTTGTGTATATGGAACTATACAAAATATTTTGAAAGCTTAAATTAACTCTTACATTTAAATGCTTAACCTAAAACTAGAAAACAAACCTAGTGCCTATATTATTCCAATATGTAAGCCTGTATTAAAATACAAACTAAAACCAGGAACAAATTCAAAAGGCAAATTGTATTTGATACCCTTAAACACAAAAGACTGTATATTTTCATTTTTGTGACTTGTTTTACTGCTCATATATACATTTTTTTTAGTATGTTTTTACTGAAGAAGGTTATAAGACTTGAGTGTTTGTTTCTTTTCTTTAGTTTTGGTATTGTAACTGAATCCATTTAGTCTTGTCTCCGCAGGGGGTGCAGACTAGCTGCATCTATTGAGAGGATTTAGACGTCCCTCGCAGTACCCGAGTCTAACACACACTTACTCTTGCAACACTACTTATGTTCTAGTTTTTTTATGTTTAGCACTTGTAAGCAGTAGTTCATTGTGTATTGTGTAGGTTTAGCACTCTTGAAATGTTGTGTATTGTTCCATTCACACAAATGGTGTCTGTAACTTATTCTGCTGGTTTGTACAGATAATACATTTATTTAGTTCAAAATATTATTTAGGACAACATTTTCAAGTACTGTGACAAATTATCGAACAGACGCAAGTTGTTGGCTATGACTGATTTATTTATTTAAAAACCAAGACAAAATATTACTCTCTCTTTATTTGTTTCACCCAACTTTGGGGTACACTAAATCAATTACTTTTTCATATTCTGTGCCTTCCTCGTAGCCCAGTATTGCTTCATTCGTTGTGATCTTGCTTTTCTTTCTTCGTCAGGGATTTGGATCATTCGCTTGGATTTGAATTTGCCTTGGAACCGTTGCTTCTTGTCCTTGGTTATTGTTTTCGCTGTTCTGTTCGTGAGCATAGTGTCAGTGATTTGTAGTTCTGTTATGTCTTTCTCCATTTTTCTAAACCAAAGTGGTTTGACTCTTCTACTGCGAAAGTAGTCAAATATGTTTTTGGTTAGTCTATTTTTGTCCATTCGGAGGATGGACAAAAATATTACTATTATTATCATTATTATTAAAAGAAAATTTGAATTAAAAACAATTATTGTACTTTCAAAGTAAAACTGTTAAATAAGTATGGAATTACTTTTGTTGATTTTAAAATATATTTTAATAAACTTAAGTACTATAACAAAAAAATTTTTTTAATGTGACTACTAGTAAAGTAGAGTCCTAAAACTGTCAGTGTACGAAATAAACTATATAATACGTTTGGTTGGAAAGTTTCAGTTCCATTTCTTTCACACAGCTGTCAAGCATATAGTACTTACTGTGTTCAGTATAATGATCTGCCTTCCCTAGCTTCATCAATTCTGCTTTCGTTGACGCATTTCAGAGAACCTCCATCTTCAAAAACTATATCAATACTGGTCACCAATATTATGGCCCGTCCTACTTATAATTTTCTATCTCCACCTCGTACCCTTACTCTATTCAACACGTGTACATTAAACCTGACGTGCTCGCTTCTGATTGGCTGTTCAAAATCATACGTTTTCACTCGCTTCTGATTGGCTCCTTTCAAACTTTCTCTTCAACGGTCATCCCTCCTGTTAATTTTTGAAAATTGATCTTGAAAATCTAAACATGTTGAAGAGAAAGTTTGAAATACGTGCACTGCAATTCCATGTACACTAAATATTGTTGCAGTATTTCAGTTACATAATTTGTACTTTTATTTTATAAGCTTTGTAATTCAATCCAATTGTAATAATAAACTAAAACAAAATTCTGCAAAATGCAAATTTCCTACAACAATTTAAGACATACATTTTTCTGAATATTCGTCTGGAGCCCTGTTGCATCAGTTTCCCTTTGCATTTTAATTTTTGAACAAGCATACAAAAGGGAGTATCCGTGACATGGAACCTATTTTACAGGTGTTAAATAGATTAAGAATTGGAACATTATTATTTTTTTTTAATGTAACACAAAAAAACCTGTTATTATAGGACATATTACCAGCTTGGAACTGTAATGTAACTTCTTTTTGAGAAATAACAGTTTCACCCATCCACTTCTTCTTCTTCCAATGGCTCCTTTTGGTTCACACCATTTTGGATCTTGCCTCCCAATACAATCCAGGAAAGTCCCTTCGTCCCTGCTTCCTTCTATCCAGGCCCTCGCAGATCAGTAAGTGATCCTTGTCCATAACATACACATCTTTTGAACAAATCTTGCACTTGTCAGAGGTCATTAGTCTCATCTTATGGAGATGCTTGGCAAGACAATCGTGACCAGTTTCCAAGCAGAAATTTGCTACAGCTATTTTGCGTGGAAGCATCTTATTGTCCTTAAAAAGATTAAACGGATCATAAGCTTTGTCTTGTAGGTTTTTCTTCATTTGACTAACAAATTTTTGTTGTGAGTCTGTTTTTAGTTTTCTTATAACTGCTTGTAATGACAGGGAGCCTGCTGGTTTTTGAGTAATTTTTGTTCCTCTCTTCGCCAAATTATCCGCAGCTTCATTTCCCATCAATCCCACATGTGCAGGGACCCACTGCATTGCTATATTGCCAACATTATTTCTTACAATCTTGTAATTCTGTCTGATATTTTGTATTACTTTGTTTTTTGGATTATCATTATTGGCTATTGCCTGCAGAGATGATTTGGAGTCAACTAAGACCACTATGTTTGTGTTCAGCCATGTTCAATCACAATCAGCTGTTCAAGAGCTTCATTTACAGCTATCAATTCCGCCTCAAACACTGTAGAATTGCTGCTTAAAGCAGTGTAGTGCGAGAAGTGGTCACAATATATTCCAGCTCCTGTTTCTCCTTCCATTCCAGAGCCATCAGTATATACACGGATCCAAGAGTCTGACGGGTATCGCACTTCCAAGGTTTCCAAAGCGATTTCAGATATTTTCACTGGAGCATCAGAGTTCTTGCTCACTTGTTTAAGCAGATCCAAGAAAATGTTAAAATCCATGAATTCCAATGGGTCCATGAGTTGAGGAGGTTGTTCCACATTTACTTTGTTTATCCTATTAGAGATGATAAGTTGTTTAAAGCTGGTCTGAGTTTTTAGCATTTGCTTTGGAGGAGATCCTATTATCCATGGGTTATCAAATTCTTTTTGTATCAGCTTTTCATACAAAATATGAGCTCTAATGTTGAAATCTTCTAATGGAATGTATAGGCCTGCAGAACGTGTATTGGAGTTGTCCGAACTGCGCCCATAATAAGTCGTAGACAATTATTTTGGCTTATTTCTAGTTTGTTTTTGCCTTTCTACTGGCAGTTGCCAACATTTCCCCTCCATAAGTTAAACATGGTTTTATATAGGATTTATAGGATTTATTTAGGAGATCTAGAGATCCTCCCCATTTAACTCCGGCCAAGCGTTTAAGGATACTTGATTTTTTTGAAACTTTTGCAGCAATTTTTTCAGCATGAGCCCTGAATGTAAGCTTATTATCCAGAGTGATTCCAAGATACAAAAGTATCCAGAAAAGTATAGAGACAACAGTCTCTATACTTTTCTGGATACTTTTGTCATGAATTTTCAAATTTACATCCTTGATCTTGGATTTAAGTGAGAAGAACTGGTAGTATGTTTTATTTTCGTTGATATACATGTTATTGTCATCACTCCACTCCATTATTCCCTTTAGACCCTGGTTAAGCTGTCTCCATGTAGTCAAACATCCTTCTGTTTGAAACCATACTGAAAAACCCATACTTTTTTCCTTATGTTTTGTAATTTTAAAGTTTTCTATATAGTAATATTTAATATTACAGACAATACTCAGTAGACTATAAGCTGGAAACGTATATGAAGATAGCACGATTGTATTTAGAAGATGATGATCCTGTGCAAGCAGAAGCTTTCATCAACAGGGCATCTCTTTTACAGGTAATACTGAAATTGACGCATAATGAGCAGATTTGTATTGGAAAATAAGCCGTTGGAACGGCCATTTTAGTACTATCCTGATTTGGGGCTGTGATATATCCACTGATCTTAATTATGAGGGCTGTTCGGAAAGTAACCTCCGATTAAAAAAACACCACATTAAATAAATAAAAATTTATTATATACATCTTAAAGCTACTTCTTTCCCTTATTTTTCGACGTAATTTCCAAAGACATTCAAACATTTATCATATCTTTTAACTAGTTTTCCAATCCCTTCAGCATAAAAATCTGCTGCCTGTGCCTTGAGCCAGCCTGTGACTGCTTCTTTCAGCTCCTCATCATCATCAAAGCGCTGAGATCCAAGCCACTTCTTCATATGCATGAAGAGATGGTAATCACTGAGGGGCTAGATCTGGGCTGTAAGGCTGATGCTTGAATACGTCCCATTGGAACTGCCCCAGAAGATCCTTGGTTGCCTGAGCAGAGTAACGTCGAGCATTATCGTGCAAATACACAATATGGCCCTATCAGAAATGATGTTGTTATGGCATGCCTGCTTATCTAAATTTTCATTAATCCAAAAGAAGCCTTGGCCCCTGACATATTCAGATTTGACAAGTCCTTATTTTATCTCGTGTGTGTGTGTGTGTGTGTGTGTGTGTGTGTGTGTGTGTGTGTGTGTGTGTGTGTGTGTGTGTGTGTGTGTGTGTGTGTGTGTGTGTGTGTGTGTGTTTTAATACATTTATAACCTTAAAACATATTGTATTTTTTTATTTCATCCACCTGTTTATATAATTTATTGATCCTATTTCATGATTTTTTTACTTACAAATAATTTATAGTTGGTATTTACATTTTAATATCAATATAAAATTTATTTGATAAACTAAATGAACTTTAAGAAAATTTAAATGTTAAATATATTGAGTATGTCATATATATCCTTAAAAATGTTAGAATTTATTACAGTAATCAGGTTTTGTAGTTTGATAATATTATCTTCTTTATTTGTTTCACCCAACTTTGGGGTTCACTAAATCAATCACTTTTTAATGTTCTGTGCCTTCCTCGTAGCCCAGTATTGCTTCATTCGTTGTGATCTTGCTTATCTTTCTTCGTCAGAGATTTGGATCGTTCGCTTGGATTTGACTTTGCCTTGGAACCGTTGCTTCTTGTCCTTAGTTATTGTTTTGGCTGTTCTGTCCATGAGCATAGTGTCAGTGATCTGCAGTTCTGTTATGTTTTTCTCCGTGGTTTTTGGCTCTTCTACTGCGAAAGTAGTCAGATATTTTTTTGGTTAGTCTATTTTTGTCCATTCGGAGGATATGCCCATAAAAATCAATTCTCCTTTTTCTTATTGTGTCTGATAGTGTTTCAGTTTTTTGGTAAAGATTTTCATTACTGATGTGGAGTAAGTGGTTGTTACGGAATTTGGGGCCTAAGATTTTTCGTAATATTTTTCTTTTGATCTCCAGCCTTTCAAGTGGGCCCTGGGTTGTGAGAGATGTTTCAGCTGCATATAAGGCTTCTGGTTTAATTACCTTATGATAATGACTTATCTTTGTATTCCTGGAGAGGGACTTCTTGTTGTATGTGTCCTTGGTAAGTTGGAAGGCTAATTCAACTTTATTTCTCGTAGATTCCATAGCTTTTTTCTCTAGGGCGTTCCAGCTGATCCATTCCCCAAGATATTTGAATTCTTTGACTATCTCAATGTATTGTTCTCCCATGTGAAGCTTTTTTGGTGGTTTTTGTATGTTTGTCAATATTTTAGTATTTTCAAATGAAACTTTAAGTCCCATTTTTAACGCTTGCTTCTGGAGTTCAAGAGTCTGTTCCTTAGCTTCTTCCAATGTCTTAGCTAGTAAGGCCATGTCATCCACAAAACCCAAACAATTTATCTTAATGCCTTTGTTCTTAGTTCCTAGTCTGATTCCACTATGCGTATTCACGTTCCACTCTCTAACTACTTTTTCTAGAGCACAATTAAATAACAATGGAGAGAGTCCATCTCCTACATGATAATATTATCATTGTTAATCCAGTTTTATTTTATACTCTTTGTTCCGCACAATACTTTGTAATGTTATGGTAATATGTAAAGTTAAATAAACTTATTTTCAGGCTGAATCTAAAAATGAACAATTGCAAATATACTACAAAGTATGCTACGCAAGGGTACTTGACTATCGGCGAAAATTTATTGAGGCTGCACAAAGATACAATGAATTATCATACCGTACGATTATACATGAAGATGAGCGAATGACAGCCCTTCGCAATGCCCTGATTTGCACTATTTTAGCGTCTGCAGGTAATTAACCTCTAGCTAGTTTTATATTTCGGATAGCGAGCTACTAAAGTGGATTAGATATTTTAGTTTATCTCTGTGTCGCCAATAAAACAGTAAATAATGAACCTCCCAAACGGCTTTTTATTTAGAGTAATGTGGTTAACACAGTGTTTCCTATCACTCCCAACCAGGTAATTAATATGTACATGTTATCAGTTCAATTCAGTAACATATTAATGGGTTTGATGTATTTCAAATTTCATTTGAAATTGAATGTAATTTGAAACTATAGTAATGATTATTTTTATGATATTTTCATGTCCACCAGTCTTATTTGTTTGCAGCAACCAAATAAATTTTTATTATGGCACAATCAAACTTTTCATACGATTTGTAATTAACTAGTAATCATTTTTTTAAAGGACATTTACCTGTAAAAGGAAGTTTAAGCTGTTAATTGAACAGCAAATGAGCGGAAGGGGTATGTTATTACTTATTTGCAATCTGAAAATATCTACTATCATATGTACAGAAGGATCTCAAAAATGTATTGTTTGGTTTCTTGACCTGAACTAATTAAAACTGATTACAACATTTTATTGTTATAGTTGCACATAATTTCAACTAGTTATACTGTATTTAATTAGTTTCGTTAGTCTATGGCCTAGAGTTCGGGTCAGGTTTTTTTTGGCGCTCGGGCTTTTCGAGTCGGGTGGGCCAAACAGTGAGGAACCCATCACATTTTTAGCTAGGCCTAAGTCAAAAAAAAAAAAAAATAGAATTAAAATTTTATATTTAATCCTGTGACCGCCATGGGCCGATTATATCAGTGCGCAAAAGTTGTGTGAATACCGCCACAGGCCGATGTAATACGGGCTCCGTTGGTCTCACTGAATATTGCCATGGACTGATTACAGTGGCGCACATAAGTTGTGTAAATACCACCATGGGCTGATGTAATACAGGCTCTGTTGGTTGGTCTGAATACCGCCACGGACCGATTACATCAGCGTGCAAAAGTTGTGTGAATACCGCTACGAGCCGATGTAATACGGGCTCCGTTGTTCTGACTGAATACCGCCACGGCCTATTACATTGGAGCACAAAAGTTGTGTGAATACCACCACAGGCCCGTTATATCGGCGCGCAAAATTTGTGTGAATACCACCAAGGGCCGATTATATCATAATGACACTTGTGAGGATTGATAAGCAAGGAATGAAATGAAACAATGACAGTTACAACAACTGTTCTTAATAATTTTAAATACTGTGTCGAGTAAAAGTAAAATTTTCATGTTTATATTTATAAACATTCTTTATTAGGTCAACAACGAAGTCGAATGTTAGCTACACTATTCAAAGATGAACGTTGTCAACAGTTACCAGCATATTCAATATTGGAAAAAATGTATCTGGACAGAATAATTCGACGATCTGAGCTGCAAGAGTTTGAAGCGTTATTACAGACCCATCAAGAGGCTCTAACTGGGGATGGTACGTAATTCTACTGTATGTAATTATAATTACTTGTAGCCAACTCTACTTAGTCATAATAAGTAAATATTTTGTTCTCATTTGAATGATAAAATCAATTAGCAGTTTAAACTGAGGAAAAATTAAAAATACAGATTATAAAAATATGTGCATTTATAACATATTAAGGACAAAAATTTCCAAAATAATATTTTATTTCTTCCCCCAAGCATGTTATATCCAGATTTTTTTTTGTGGGTCACATATTGACAGATTTTTTTGTGGGTCTATTATGCAATTGATATGTGTGTTGGTTATATGTTAACACAGTTGTAATACAGAAAAATGAAAAATTCATCCACATAAAAGTAAACATTACTATAATTGCAGTGTATAACTGTCTAACAAATTTGCCAGGTCTTCATATTTTAGTACAACTTGGGCTTGAACAAAAATTACCGGTGAGAAAAGAATAGAAACACCCTTAGTTGGATGTTTGTAGACATTGTTTTTCAATAAAATATTACAATTATTTTGATATTTGTTATGTAAACATTTTGTGTTTAATTTGTTTATATTTTACGCTCATACACTTTATTGTATTAGAAGCAGTCTAAGTATAATTATGGTCTACCAACCACTTGCTGTCATTTGCTGTCTTGTCTATAGATGGAGATATTCATGTAGTGTGCATCAGCAGTATGAACACATTCGTTGATACTTCTTTTGTTTTTATATAGAGTTGTGACAAGGTTTAGGGCAGTCTCGAACTGTATACACCTATTTGAAACTAAATTGTAGGTACCAAAAATGCTGGACTTCTTTGTCTTGTTACTTTAAAAAGTCTAATTTTTTCGATCTTTGGGAAATATCTTCACACAATTTGATGAAACTTCTTTTGTCTTTATATAGAGTTGTGACAAGGTTTAGGGCAGTCTCAAACTGTATACACCTATTTGAAACTAAATTGTAGGTACCAAAAATGCTGGACTTCCTTGTCTTGTTACTTTAAAAGGTCTAATTTTTTTTATCTTTGGGAAATATCTTCACACTATTTGATGAAACTTCTTTTGTCTTTATATAGAGTTGTGACAAGGTTTAGGGCAGTCTCGAACTGTATACACCTATTTGAAACTAAATTGTAGGTACCAAAAATGCTGGCCTTCTTTGTCTTGTTAATTTAAAAGGTCTAATTTTTTCGACCTTTGGGAAATATCGTCACACAATTTGATGAAACTTCTTTTGTTTTTATATAGAGTTGTGACAAGGTTTAGGGCAGTCTCGAACTGTATACACCTATTTGAAACTAAATTGTAGGTACCGAAAATGCTGGACTTCTTTGTCTTGTTACTTTAAAAGGTCTAATTTTTCGATCTTTGGGAAATATCTTCACACAATTTGATGAAACTTCTTTTGTTTTTATATAGAGTTGTGACAAGGTTTAGGGCAGTCTCGAACTGTATACACCTATTTGAAACTAAATTGTAGGTACCAAAAATGCTGGACTTCTTTGTCTTGTTAATTTAAAAGGTCTAATTTTTTCGACCTTTGGGAAATATCGTCACACAATTTGATGAAACTTCTTTTGTCTTTATATAGAGTTGTGACAAGGTTTAGGGCAGTCTCGAACTGTATACACCTATTTGAAACTAAATTGTAGGTACCAAAAATGCTGGACTTCTTTGTCTTGTTACTTTAAAAGGTCTAATTTTTTTGATCTTTGGGAAATATCTTCACACAATTTGATGAAACTTCTTTTGTTTTTATATAGAGTTGTGACAAGGTTTAGGGCAGTCTCGAACTGTATACACCTATTTGAAACTAAATTGTAGGTACCAAAAATGCTGGACTTCTTTGTCTTGTTACTTTAAAAGGTCTAATTTTTTTGATCTTTGGGAAATATCTTCACACAATTTGATGAAACTTCTTTTGTTTTTATATAGAGTTGTGACAAGGTTTAGGGCAGTCTCAAACTGTATATACCTATTTGAAACTAAATTGTAGGTACCAAAAATGCTGGACTTCTTTGTCTTGTTACTTTAAAAGGTCTAATTTTTTTGATCTTTGGGAAATATCTTCACACAATTTGATGAAACTTCTTTTGTTTTTATATAGAGTTGTGACAAGGTTTAGGGCAGTCTCGAACTGTATATACCTATTTGAAACTAAATTGTAGGTACCAAAAATGCTGGACTTCCTTGTCTTGTTACTTTAAAAGGTCTAATTTTTTTGATCTTTGGGAAATATCTTCACACAATTTGATGAAACTTCTATTGTCTTTATATAGAGTTGTGACAAGGTTTAGGGCAGTCTCAAACTGTATACACCTATTTGAAACTAAATTGTAGGTACCAAAAATGCTGGCCTTCTTTGTCTTGTTAATTTAAAAGGTCTAATTTTTTCGACCTTTGGGAAATATCGTCACACAATTTGATGAAACTTCTTTTGTTTTTATATAGAGTTGTGACAAGGTTTAGGGCAGTCTCGAACTGTATACACCTATTTGAAACTAAATTGTAGGTACCAAAAATGCTGGACTTCCTTGTCTTGTTACTTTAAAAGGTCTAATTTTTTTTATCTTTGGGAAATATCTTCACACTATTTGATGAAACTTCTTTTGTCTTTATATAGAGTTGTGACAAGGTTTAGGGCAGTCTCGAACTGTATACACCTATTTGAAACTAAATTGTAGGTACCAAAAATGCTGGCCTTCTTTGTCTTGTTAATTTAAAAGGTCTAATTTTTTCGACCTTTGGGAAATATCGTCACACAATTTGATGAAACTTCTTTTGTTTTTATATAGAGTTGTGACAAGGTTTAGGGCAGTCTCGAACTGTATACACCTATTTGAAACTAAATTGTAGGTACCAAAAATGCTGGACTTCTTTGTCTTGTTAATTTAAAAGGTCTAATTTTTTCGATCTTTGGGAAATATCTTCACACAATTTGATGAAACTTCTTTTGTTTTTATATAGAGTTGTGACAAGGTTTAAGGCAGTCTCGAACTGTATACACCTATTTGAAACTAAATTGTAGGTACCAAAAATGCTGGACTTCTTTGTCTTGTTAATTTAAAAGGTCTAATTTTTTTTGATCTTTGGGAAATATCTTCACACAATTTGATGAAACTTCTTTTGTCTTTATATAGAGTTGTGACAAGGTTTAGGGCAGTCTCGAACTGTATACACCTATTTGAAACTAAATTGTAGGTACCAAAAATGCTGGACTTCTTTGTCTTGTTACTTTAAAAGGTCTAATTTTTTTGATCTTTGGGAAATATCTTCACACAATTTGATGAAACTTCTTTTGTTTTTATATAGAGTTGTGACAAGGTTTAGGGCAGTCTCGAACTGTATACACCTATTTGAAACTAAATTGTAGGTACCAAAAATGCTGGACTTCTTTGTCTTGTTACTTTAAAAGGTCTAATTTTTTTGATCTTTGGGAAATATCTTCACACAATTTGATGAAACTTCTTTTGTTTTTATATAGAGTTGTGACAAGGTTTAGGGCAGTCTCAAACTGTATATACCTATTTGAAACTAAATTGTAGGTACCAAAAATGCTGGACTTCTTTGTCTTGTTACTTTAAAAGGTCTAATTTTTTTGATCTTTGGGAAATATCTTCACACAATTTGATGAAACTTCTTTTGTTTTTATATAGAGTTGTGACAAGGTTTAGGGCAGTCTCGAACTGTATATACCTATTTGAAACTAAATTGTAGGTACCAAAAATGCTGGACTTCCTTGTCTTGTTACTTTAAAAGGTCTAATTTTTTTGATCTTTGGGAAATATCTTCACACAATTTGATGAAACTTCTATTGTCTTTATATAGAGTTGTGACAAGGTTTAGGGCAGTCTCAAACTGTATACACCTATTTGAAACTAAATTGTAGGTACCAAAAATGCTGGACTTCCTTGTCTTGTTACTTTAAAAGGTCTAATTTTTTTGATCTTTGGGAAATATCTTCACACGATTTGATGAAACTTCTTTTGTCTTTATATAGAGTTGTAACAAGGTTTAGGGCAGTCTCGAACTGTATACACCTATTTGAAACTAAATTGTAGGTACCAAAAATGCTGGACTTCTTTGTCTTGTTAATTTAAAAGGTCTAATTTTTTCGACCTTTGGGAAATATCTTCACACGATTTGATGAAACTTTTTTATTGCTACATGGAGCTTTAACATGGTTTTAGGTGATATAAAAATATTGCAAAAGGCAACATAAAAACCCTTCTAAAGTTATTATAAGTAAGATATAAATTCTTGAAAACCATTTCTTTGTTTTAAGTTTATAAATTTTTCAAGATTTTCATCATTAAATGTCAAAGTTAGAAGGGGCATGAAAACTTTTCACTTATGGAGATATCTGGTGGCTGGAGGGTCTCTATAAATTCTTTGTGTGAAAACATTCTAATAAGCCTTACAGAGTGATTTTTGAAGTTCCTTTTTGCTTCCTATTTTTGCTATATTTTCCATATTCTTTTTCATGATCCTATATAATTATACGTATATGGAAACACTAACTTTTATCGTTTTGAAAAGTTTGGAAATCATCTGAAGTACAAAATGCAGACATCATCTTCAAAATTCATAATGAGAAGGTGTTCAAGCAACGTATCATTTAATATTTTCTTTTTTCGGAAACTAATGATGCAGTCATAATTCTAAAGTATTGTACAAATTTCAAAAAATCAGTGGGTTTAAGAATTAGGAGTTCACATGAAAACATATTTAGTGATACAGAAATGAAATGCTGTTCAGCACTAAAATGTTGAGTGTTGAGTAAAACAATATGTTTTCCAAAATATTTTTTCAAATCATCGCTTAATTCTTAAACCTACTGATTTCTTGAAAACGGTACAACCCGCTTGAGTTTTGACTTAACCACTGTTTTCAGAAAAAAAGACAGTATTACACAATGTTGCATCAGCATTACAACACTCTAGTCGACTCCTGTAATTTTTTTTTTTTTTTTTTTTTTTTTTGCGAAAAACCGTTAAGGTTATCATCGCCTTCACGCAAAATGAAAGTATAAAAAAAATTTAAATAAATTTTAAAATTAATATAAATAAAAATTAAATAAGAAAAAATAACAACAACAAACTATAATAGTAAAAATAAATTAAACAAAAATTTAAATAACAAGTAAAATATTACAATAACGAATATTTAAAAACTAAATAACAATGAATAAAATTTAATAACAATTCGTAAAAGTATATATAAACATAACAGAAGATAGTTATTTAGAGAAAATAAATAAATAAAATAAAATATAAAAGGGATGTAAATTGTCCCTGAAGAAAAAAATAAATAAAATATAAGTACAATGTACAAAGCAAAATTAAAAATAAAAATAATAACAATAACAATAAGTTAAATTTTATTTAAAAGATTCAAGCGACGCAAGAATGTTAGTACTCAGTCAATAGCTGTAGAATCATCTTTTAGTATTTCCTCTAAATTGACACCTAGTCCACATAATCGGCGCATGTTTCTTAGACCATTACAATCTCGCAGAACATGTTCAATGGTAATAAGTGCTTGGCAAAACTCACAAAGGGGCGACTCCTCTAATTCCTACACCTACTAATTTTTCAAAAACAATACAATCCTTTTGAATTTTGATTTCGTCACTGTTTTCAGAAGTAAAGACAAGTGATATGGCCAACCTCATCACAACTCTGAAGACAACTTCTAATTCCTACACCTACTGATTTTTTAAACGATGCAGTGCTTTAGAATTTGTATTGTCCTTCACCACTGTTCGGCAATGATAACCTTAATGGTTTTTCGCCAGAAAAAAAACTTCACCATTGTTTCCGTTGATTTTATCACTGTTTTCAGGAAAAGGGAAAATATTAACAATATGTCTCATGGCTGACTTATCACAACTTCTCTAATTCCTGCATCTACTCATTTCTCAAAAACAGTACAACCTTTTTGAGTTTTGATTTTGCCACTGTTTGCAATTTTTTAAACCCAAAAGGTTTTTTTTAATTTAATTTGTACAATGTTCAGGTTCGACAATTCTTGACAGAGCTGTAATTGAACATAACTTACTAAGTGCCAGCAAGTTATATAATAACATTACTTTTGAAGAGCTTGGAGCACTTTTGGAAATAGCACCTGCAAAAGCTGAAAAAATAGCAAGTCAGATGATAACAGAAGGCAGGATGAATGGATATATTGATCAGATTGATTCAATTGTACATTTTGAAAGTAAGTTGTTTTAATACTAATATATTTTTTACTTTATGATATTGTTTTTACTCAAATTGAGGTTAAAATATTGACATGCTTATAAGCTGAATGAAATATTTTGAGTGTACAGGTCTCTAAATGTGGCTCTAATACTTAACCATAATTCATCTAAATTAAATTAACCTGTAACATACGAGGGTGGGGTGAAAAGTTTCCAGCCTGACCAAGAGACGGCGCCACTAAGTCTACTTTTAGAGTGGCGTCGTACAGTACTATCCCTAACTAGCTTATATGTACACTTTCAGTCCAATCGCCACGTTAGTTTACATTTGAGAGCACACTGAACCTTTGATGTTTTCATGAAAATGGAAAAATTGGAAAATCGTGCTGTTATCAAATACTTCTGTTTGAAGGGTTTTACATCCTTCACAAAACAAATAAAAGAAGAGATGGATTCAACACTAGAACCCACCTCCCCATCATATTCAACTATTAAGCAGTGGGTTTCTGAATGTAAAATGGGTCGTGTGAGCACCTCTGACGAGCCACGCCCAGGACGGCCCGTTGAAGTCACAACTCCAGAAATGATCGCAAAAATCCATAAAATAGTGTTGGAAGACCGCAGATTGAAAATGCATGATGTAGCTGAGACCTGTAGGATGTCAGCTGAACGTGTGCGAAATATTTTACACAACCATTTGGGCATGGAAAAGATGGGTGCCAAGTTTGCTAACACTCGACAAAAAATTGCTTCAAAAAACATTTCTACCGACAATTTGGCGCTGTATAGGCGTAATCCAAACGAATTTTTGCGTCGATTCATAACTATTGATGAAACTTGGGTCCACCACTACACTCCTGAAAATAAACAACAGTCTAAACAGTGGGTTGGACAAGGGGACCAACTCTATAGAAGGCAAAAACAATTTTATCGGCAAACAAGGTTATGGCTACTGTTTTTTTGGGATGCAAGAGGAATTATATACATTGATTACCTTGAAAAGGGTAAAACTATCACTGGTCAATACTACGCAGAGTTATTGCAACGTTTGAAGCAGGAGGTACAAATTAAACGAAAAAACTTTGTTTCATCACGATAACGCACCAGCGCATTCGTCGAGTGTTGCCATGGCTAAAATCTACAAATTGAAGTTCGAATTGATGCCGCATCCTCCCTACTGTCCAGACTTAACCCTCAGCGACTATTATCTGTTTCCTAACCTAAAAAAATGGCTTGGCGGTAAGAGATTTGTGAGCAATGAAGAAGTATAAAGCTGTAAATCAGTATTTTGAGGAGCTTGATGAATCTACGTTTAAAACTGGTATAACTAAATTAGAACACCGTAATGAGAAATGTATCAGTCTCAATGGAGATTATATTGAGAAATAAAGTAAAAAAAAATTTAAAAACATCGTTTTTCTTGGTCAGGCCGGAAACTTTTCACCCCACCCTCATAGTTAAGAGTAGTGCTACGTACAAGTTATTTATAACCATTTAACGAAAATTGTGGTAAAGATTTAGGGGCATAGCTGTGATATTATAACCCAGCCATTATAAATTTAAATTATGTAGCTGGGATGCTTTAACTATTGACCAAAATTGTATTCCCTATAAGAAATTTGTAATACATGTGCCTACTGGATGCTGTTTTTTATACTCTTAGCTTCTGTGTGTCATTTAAACTTCGTAAGCCAAAAGGAAACCATAGATCCCGACCATAATCTAACTAAATATAGTTTGAATAAAAGTAATAAATAATTATTAGATCACCAATTAATAAACATTTGTTAGCCAAGACTATGTTATCATAAACTATGATTAGGCAAGAAACAACATATAACTATTTTTGTTAAATTGATCGTTGTTTCTAGCCTAGACAAATTTGGATTTTCTAGAGCAAATCTGGAAATAAATAACTCTTTAACAGTGATTGCTCTATAAATGATAGGTTAGGTATAAGTGAATGAATAGCATGTTACACCCTCGTGTTATCCCCCTATAATTGGGGTTAAAGGAATAAAAAAGTTTTTTTGGAAACTGTTTATAAAGTATACACTTTGTTGTGAATATCCAAGAATTGTAAAAGGGTGTTTTGAAGAATAATGAATTTTAGTGATGCAAATTAGAAATCGTTCTTGCAACTCCATAAATGAGTCAAGAAATAAGCAAAACAGAATTTTAGAAATTAGCATTTCTCATTCAAACTGAGTACTTTTATCATTAAATATAAAAGTACACATTAAGAAATAATTTTACATTTTAACAAAATTATTTACATTTCAAACTTAAAAAGAGCTATTAAATAGAAGATACGAGGGCTATTCAGAAAGTAGATTACGTTTTTGGATAAAAAAAAAACTAAGTACAGGAAAAAAATTTTATTATATACATTTGAAAGAGGAACTAAAATACTATTTTTCGACATAATCGCCAAACAAATTTAGACATTTGTCATATCGGTGAACTAGCTTTGAAATTCCCGTGTCGTAGAATTCCGTCACGCCCGCGCGGAGATCTTACGACAAAGATGGTGAATCGCATCGTAACGGGAGATGAGACTTGGGTTAAGCACGTTACCTGTGAGACAAAACTACAGTCTATGGAGTGGGGGCACACAAATTCCCCCAAAAAACCGAGGAAATGTTTGCAAACCCTGTCAGCAAGGAAGATCATGGCGACCGTTTTTTGGGACAGGAAAGGTGTTCTTCTGGTTGACTTCCTAGAACGTGGAGCAACCATAAACTCAGAAAGGTATTGCCAAACATTACGAAACTTAAGACGAGCTATCCAGAACAAGCGGAGAGGAAAACTGAGTGCAAAAGTGTTGTTTTTGCACGACAATGCCCGCCCTCACACGGCAAATCGAACAAAGACGTCTTGACGGCCTTCAAGTGGGAGATTTTCCTCATCCACCCTACAGTCCGACCTGGCACCTAGTGATTTCCACTTATTCCCGAAGATGAAGACTTGGCTTGCAACACAGCGCTTCGATGACGACGCAGATCTCCGCGCAGGCGTGACTGACTGGCTGGCGTCACAGGCGGCGGAATTCTACGACACGGGAATTTCAAAGCTAGTTCACCGATATGACAAATGTCTAAATTTGTTTGGCGATTATGTCGAAAAATAGTATTTTAGTTCCTTTTTCAAATGTATATAATAAAATTTTTTTCCTGTACTTAGTTTTTTTTTTATCCAAAAACGTAATCTACTTTCTGAATAGCCCTCGTATTAAGGTAAATAATAAGTAGTAATTGAAAGTAATAAATTTTAAGTATTAACAGTTTTTAATGTATTCTAAGACTGTGGTTCATTTTTGGTATTTTGCAAGTATAGCACATTATATAACTGTAATATGGCTTTATTTTTTAGCTCGAGAAGTATTACCTACATGGGACAAGAACATTCAGTCTTTATGCTACCAAGTTAATCAGATCATTGAAAAAATTTCAAATTGTGAGCCAGAATGGATTAGCAAAGCAATGGATGATCAGATGATTGTTCATTAAAGTTTTTTTTATTAACGGTGAACATACTTTATATCTAAAATGTGAAGACCATAAGATAGTGATTTAATTTTCATTAAGGTAATAAATTGTATTTTTTTTTTAACTTAGGCCTTTATATTGTTTTTGTTGTTATAATAACACCTTTAAAAATAAAATATATACAGTGTAATTTTAATATTTACTTTAACCCAATAATTCATTCATAATTTAAAAATTATATAGGGCTTACTGGCCTAGTGGATAGCGTACTAGGCTTTCACCCCGAAGACCCGGGTTCGATTCCCGGCCAGGGCTTTGCATTTTCATACGCTATAAATCATCCCATCATCTGCATTAGCCCAAGTGTGCACAACAGTCGGAAGTTAAAAAAAAAAAAAAAAAAAAATAGGGCTTACTGATTTATTTGAAGTTTTTAAAAACTTAGGTATAACTCTATACAAAAATTAAATAATTATAAACTTGACCATGTCATTGCTTTTGGAACTATTCCTTAATTTATTACAAGGAACTATTTTTATTATCATTGAATGGATGTTTGAAAACCAATTGGTTTCTTATAACTTTATTGGTGTAATTTCTCCTTTTCTCACCATTGTCGTATCAGAAAAATATTTGAGTTAAACATTTTCTTAATTACATTTTCTTTGTCATAATGAATTACATTATTAAGCTTAGACATTTCAATGGCATTCAATGTAACTGAAATAAAGCAAGCGTAACAAATTCCATTCTAAATTTTAGATATTTATGAAATTCATTACATTTTTCACTTTGTAACTGAAATAAAACAAATAATTTCTTTATTACAAAACACAACCTACACTTCAAATAATAAAAAAATGATAGTTATAAAATCCAAGCATATACGTTCTAATTAAGTATATAAAATTAATTCCTTAATATATTGTCTTTATTGCTTTTACTACTTGACGTACATAAATTATATAGAAAATAATCATAATACATCAATAGATTCTCGTAATTGTTCCAATGAATTGGCACCTATTAGCCCAATACTTCCTTCAACAGAATCAGGATCTTCTAATAACAGAGCGCTAACTGCTTCTGAAAGTATCCTGGCTACTTCTTGCATTTTTTCTTTAAAAGATCCCTTGTCGATCTCGCCATACTGATATCTGTTTCTGGCAAACAGCATCATTGGAACGTGTAGTTCATATAAAATCATAGCTGCAACCAAAACTTAAGTAAGTAATTTGGAAATTTTAAAAGTATATAAATGGTTTCATTTACAATGAGGTTTAGACCATTAGGTAAACCTCTCACTCTACTTAATCCCATATAAATACATAATTTTTTTAAACTAATAAAAAATCTAACTTCTAAACAAAACAAGTTGCAATAAATTAATGTTAAGTTGCATAAATTAATAAACTAGAAACATTAATGTCTATTTTACAGATAATTTTAATTTAATTAAAAACTAACTTAAGGCCAGGCAAGAAAATAATATTTTATTCTAAAAAGGCCAGTGACCTTATAGCACTTTTAGGCCAGGTTAAAAATGCCAGTTTTGCCTTGATGTTGATCAAAAACATGTAACTTAATTAAAAATTCTAATAGAAAAATACTCTTGACATTATTTTTTTCTTAAAAATATGTACTATACTTATAAATAAAGAAAAATAACATAAAATGTGTAACAATTTTTTGGGGAACATAATATGTATACATATACTTTGTTTAAAATATATAAAAAAAGTGGTGAATTTATAAACAAACAACTACGACCATAAGTAAATTCATCAAGTTCCATAAACAACAGACTGATATTGTGAAAAATTTGTTGTACTAATGATAGTTCTGCATTCAGTTAGCGTAAAACCCATATTTTTAACCTATTTTTTGTTCTCAGTAATAAGCTGTGGCAAATGTATGATGCCGTTCAACATTTATTATGTATACTGTGTCAGTGATTTGTATTTAAACAATTAAAAAAAATATATAATCATAATTCAATAACTAAATTATTTTTTCCTTTTTTTAACGATTATTCCTAATTAATGAAGGCCTACTTAACAAGTTTAGGTGTTCATTTAGATCTGTTTATTTTAAAACAGATTATTTTTGTTTTAGAAAATAATGAGAAAATTAATAGTAAAATTTGTGAAGGAAAACTGCTTAAGATAGCAAGCCACATTAATGAAAAACATATTGTCAACAGATATCGCCCAGCTTTCGACGTTTTTTGTACATTGTTTGTGCAGCCTTCTATACAACATTTTCATAATCACGTTAATAATGGCAAATTTTTTTATTTAATGTTACCAATATAAATAATGTAATGTGAACCATTAATCATTGTGATTATGGATCTCCCGAGGACCCGGGTTCGATTCCCGGACAGGGCTTGGCATTTTCATACGCTATAAATCATCCCATCGTCTGCATTAGCCCAAGTGTGCACAATAGTCAAACGTTAAACACAAAAAAAAAAAAAATCATGCCTGGACAGTAAACAAAATATTTTCATGTACTGATCACAATAGTAAAATCATATTTTAAAAAAAGTATGAAATAAAAATGTAATGATTTATGTATGTTTTTAAAGGTTTAATTGGATGTTATTTTGAAACATATTTTGGTAACATACAAATTGAAAGCCCAGTACACTATCAACTAGACCACCGAGGCTGCTCGAAAATATAATGGAGTAAAAGTAAATAAGATAAGGAATATATTAAAATGAAAATAAAATGCTTTAGTCCAATTTTTTTAATGCGATATGGCTAAGTATCTTACAAAAAAAGAAGGTTCATTCTATATTATACCGATAGTGCGTTATAACAAACCAATAGCTGTTGGGCAATTTAAATTTCCATAAACCCTGGGTTTGCTTGCTTTACCATACAAAACTGTGGCATCTTTACCTAGAGGTTAAGGGATTAGTACATTTATTATGGTCTCAGGTCTAACATAATTCATTCCGCCTAAAAATGTTCCTGCTGAGACAAGATGAAGTAGTTCTGCTATACCTCTAAATCTGTTTTTTCCTGGCTTCAGAACATCTACAACTTTCAGAATTTGTTCACAAAGTTCGATTTTTCTTTCAAGGAGAATATCGGGAAGCAGTTCAAAAGTGAAGCCTTCAGCTCGACCATAAAGTTGAACAAGTGTATGGCGAAGTGTAGTGTTAAAGGCGTTTTGTGGATGCAGAACACGTTTATACTGTTTTAAAAGTTTCTCAGCCTCTTCGATAACAAGGTCTGACGAATCAAGAGTATCAAGTCTGTTTACTTCACATTGCATCAGAGAATAAATCCGTTTTAAAGCTTCAGCTCTTATCATGAACATACAGTTTGTACATTTCCAAAATGCTTCTGGATCTGTTAACAGAAATGTATTATGTAATATTTTATTTTTATATATAAGACAAAAATATAGTAGGAATTTATAATAATGATATATGTTATGCCAACTATACTGGTATAATACATTAAACATCGTTATGTCTGACTAGAATAGTTTAATACACTAAACATCACATCTGACTGTACTTTAATGTCCAATCTGGTAGCTGCTGAATGAAATTTTTAATAAATAATTTTGGGCTACATTTCTTTTTTTTTAGAATGGAAAACAAAATTTAAAAGTCATTCTGAAAGGTTTTTGTAGCCAGTAATGTTTTTACAAATTGAATTTATTTACAGTGAAATCTTTGGTTTGTTTTGTTTAGGTCATATTGTTATGTTTTGGCCAAAATTACTTTTATACTGAAGTTCATTGAAGTCAAAATAGAAAAATAAACATCGAACTTTAAATAAATTTTTCAATTTTGCTGTGATATATTACTTTCCTTGTTAAATATTATGGAGATAAACAGAATACAGTATTTATTTAAAGAGCTTTCATTAGAATGATTTTCATTATTTTAAGTTGTTAATAAAAAAAAATTATATTTCCAGCAACTTAATTATAGGTTTGCTTTCCTTCATATTATTCTGGAAATCTGGTACTTACTATAAAATTTAATTTTAATTTTAGATAATTAATGTTTTAGTAAATATTTTCTGAAAAGCCTACTACAAATAATAATTATTTAACAAGAAAATTGTTTCAAAGGTGTGTATATAAAAAAATATTATACAGTCCTTAAAAAAAGGTAAATGATACATTCCTTTAAAAAAATGTAAATGATCACATTAAAAAGTATAAAACATACTAGTCATTTATAGATAATTTGTGGTATTTTAGAATTTTTAACAGTTTTTGGAGAAAATTATTTTAAATGTTTATTATGGATTTTTTATGAAAAACACTTTGATAAGGATATTCAAAATCTTATATATCGTTTTTAATGTAATTGAAAGTGAAATATAGCTGAGCTGAGTCAGGCAATGTTGCATGAATCCGCTTTGCTTTCAATGGCTACACTTTCATTTAAAACAATATGTCCTGTTTTGAATGTGAAGTCTGCTCTGCTCAGTGCAACTTCAGTTCACATTTAGTGGACACCGGGCCTAAAGCTTGAAAAAGTACATGTATCCCAATCACTTCCTTAACACGTTGAGTGCCCATGACGCACACGTGTGTGTGACGTAATTCCAGTCAAACGAGGCCCCATGACGAACACGTGTGCGTCAAACTGCACAGTTATTTTTTTAAAATTCTGAGAAATTGGGCTTTGCTGGCCAGGTTTAGATAAAGGCCTCTCTTCATTTAGAACAGTCTATTGTTTGAGAAATCCGGCGGAGGCAGCTGAAGTGAGCAGCTGATGGGCTTAGCGACCCCACCATACCTCTAGCTCATTCTACTCTCACTCTTTACTCTACATACACACATACACATACACACCCACAGGGGGGTGCAGACTAGCTGCACCTAGTGAGAGGACTAGACGAACCTCGCGGCACCTTACACACTTACAGCACTACACTTACGATGTAAACACTTCACACTCACACGTACATTTAGGAATTTGCTGTGCTTGTTCCGTTACGTCTGGGAGTGGCGATTCTGCTTGGTTTCCTTTAGCGGGAATCAGCAGAGCTTGTCGCTCCTAAAGATGTCCTCCTTTTTTGATCGGATCAAGGTTTCTGTGGAGCCCCACAGAACCTTGAATTTTGCTAAAGGAGTGGTAACGTGCAGAGATCTCCTCTACCTAGACCTTGAGGAGGTAAAGTCTGAGTTGGCATCAGAGTCAGTTACGGATGTTTATCACATTCTGCAAAATGAAAATGGCAAAAAAGTACCAACTGCTTCCCTCATTCTGACTTTTGGTAAACCCACAATCCCGGAATATATATTTGCCGGATATCAAAGGCTTTCTGTTCGAGCTTACGTTCCAAACCCGAGAAGATGCTTTAAGTGTCAGGGGTCTGGACACGTGAGTTCTACATGCAGAAAGCCTGAAATATGTGGTAATTGTGGTTCGAATGGCCATGGTAGTGACAATTGCACGGATGATCCAAAGTGTTCCAATTGTGGTGGCGATCATCCGGCTCGTTCCTTCAGCTGTCCCAAGTATAAGGACGAGAAAGCAGTTTTGACTATCATGGCAAGGGATAAAGTTTCATTTTCAGAAGCTAAAAAAATATTCAATAGTTCCAGAATAATTGAGGGTAAGTCTTTTGCGTCGGTCGCGTCTAGTAGCAAGTCCTTATGTAGAAATTGCGATGAACTGACTAAAACTGTTAAAGCACTGACTGAGCAAGTAGCTCAGCTGTTATCCGTAATTTCAACTGTTACCACTCCTGCTTCCAGTACATCTGATCAATCTTTGTCTATCTCTTCAAAAGAAAATCAGTCAAATATCTCTAAAAATCAAGCTCCAAAGTCACTTGTGACTAAATCTTCAAAACCTACTCTTCCTGAAGCAGTTCCATCTGCTTCAAAAATGATGGTCTGAACTAAGTCACAAGTGGTAAAACCGACAGTAAAGTCCGTTTCTCCTGGACTAGCTTACTTTTTAAAAAAATCTAATACATACCCACCAGTAGTTGGGACTAAGCATGCGGGTACAAAATTGGTTAAATACGTCTAAGCAAGATAAAAAAACTAAAACTGAAGCCATATCAAAAGCGACTTCTGCCAAAACAAATGTATCTACAGAGTCCGACATGAATCACAGTAGTGATTCGATGTCGATAGACTCTGATATTGAAACGAACAGAACCCGATGCTATATTAAGTTATTATATTTCAATGTCTGCATTTTCTATTAACAAAAATGTAATACAGTGGAATATTAATGGGATAAGAAGCCATATCGAAGATCTCAAAGTTCTTGTGCGAGATTCGTCCCCTCTAATAATGTGTCTCCAAGAGACGCACTTACATGAATCCCTGACGCGTTAATGCATGGATTTCTGATGGAACGCGGGGACCCACCTGAATGCGAGTTCTGTAGGGAAACCATCACAGTAAAACATATACTGCTCGATTGTGATGGTTTCCAAAATGTGCATGTTATGTGTGGTCTGAGCAACTGTTTGCAGACGATGTTGGGAGATAGTGCCTCGACCGTTGACCGGGTTGTAGACTTCCTTCATCGTCTGAATGTTTTAAATAAAATTTAATGTATATATTTGTTATCTCTTGTGTTATTTTATTTATTTATTTTATCTAAATAACTTTATTTCTGTTATGTTTATGTATACTTTTATGAATTGTTATTAAATTTTATTCATTATCCATTGTTATTTAGTTCTTAAGTATTTGTTATTGTTATATAGTTATACCTGTTATTTAAATTTGTGTTTAATTTATTTTTACTATTGCCGCCTCGGTGGCCTAGTGGATAGCGTACTAGGCTTTCACCCCGAGGACCCGGGTTCGATTCCCGGCGAGGGCTTGGCATTTTCATACACTATAAATCATCCCATCGTCTGCATTAGCCTAAGTGTGCACAATAGTCAAACGTTAAACACACAAAAAAAAGAAAAAAATATTTTTACTATTATAGTTTGTTGTAGTTTTATTTTCTTATTTAAGTAAATTTTGTTAATTTTTTTTTATGCTTTCATTTTGCATGACGGCGATGATAACCTTAACGGTTTTTTGCCAGAAAAAAAATTGTTTGAGAAAATACCGTTGGTTTCAGGTTTTTGTTGTTATTAGAGTGCTTTTACTGGCTGGTTTGACAAGTACTCATTTCCTACTCTTGAGATAAATTTTCTTTCATTTAAATTTTATTTTATTCTAGAAAGTGTTTGGTTTAGAAATTTGTTGTGTATTTTCTATTTTGTTAAATTTTGTGGTTTTTTTTTGTGTTTGGTTTAGTAGCAAAAAGCCACTTGTAACAGTGGCAAAAAGAAAACGTTGTCGACAATACTATCAGCAAAACATTCGCCAGGATACACTCTACTTCTGCCCAGACTGTCCAGATCTACCAGGATTGTGCTTAAAACAATGTTTTATAGTATATCACAAAAATCTATAATTTTTAACATAAAAATATAATTTTATAAATCACGAATTAACTTAAGAGTTTTTGTAATTTTTATAATCGTTAATTCAAATTTTTAAATATTAATTATATATTTTTAAGTGACTAAAAAAAGTAATTCAAATAATAATGTAATGTTTTGTAACTTCAATTAAACTTTTAAAAATTTATTATATTTTAAAATTTAAACTGCTTATAAATTTGACGCACATGTGCGCGTCATTGGGCATTATAGGACCAATAAAAGCAGCAAACTGTCTTGCCAAGCCCATGATGCACACATGATTGTCATGATCTTGGTTGCATGCGAAACAGAGGGGCAACGCAGTGCAGCAGATAGAATACAAGTGGGCACTGAATGTGTTAATACAGTCTTATTATATACTTACCCAAAGGATCTGATGAAATTATAATTCCATTATCGCATTTAGTACATTTAAGTGAACTGAGGTGAGTCCCCAACTCTGTCGGATCTGAACATCGTGCACAAGTACAATCGAAATATTTACTGTATCTCAAATTTTCTCTTCGTATAAATGTTGGTAATATTGCAGACGTATAAGAGGTAAACAATTCTTCGCCTTCTTCAACATCAACCGTTGTACGCAACTTAATTCTGCAAAAAATGTAACCTACATGTAATCCGATTTTATTAGTAACTGAATTTTTTAATAAATTGTTTTTTTTAATATGATAACAGTAATCAGGCCATGCTGCTGTCCTCCTAATGTGATAGAAGCAAATTTCAAAAGTATTTTTCTTTATCATACCCTTTGGAAATTTTTATCATAATTAGTATTAAAATCTATGTAAATCAAGATTTTAAACTGTCAAATTACCATGAAAATATGGAAATGAACTCCGATTGCTGTTAAATTAAATTTCTTATTTTCAATGGATTTTGAAAATTCAAAATGCTGATTTACACAGTTTTTAACATTTATTAACCCTAGAAAGATAAACTGTTCAAAAGTTACATTAAAGCTAAACTATCGTAAAATTTACGATAGTTTAATTTAGTTACATAAAAATACTTCTGAATATAAATTTAAACTTAAATTAATACAATTATTTTAAATACGTCATTATATACATTTTGTGTCAAATTTGAAAATTTAAAAGTCCTTAACTCAGTTGATACAGCACTTTCCGCGATGCTCAGCGCTGATTGCCTTGTTGCAGCTGCAGCAGTAGACCGTTGTCATCCTCCTCTTGACGGATAGGCAAATCCCACAAATTGTTCGTGGTGGGTTTTGAGGTTGGTCATGGGCCCTGCCTGGCACCGGAAGTTTTAACAAATCGACAAAAGATTGCCGGAGTTTGCGGTTCAAAGTTGGGTACTGGAACCGCTGTTGAAGCCATGGCTCAATAAGATTGTGGTGTATTTGCATAGCAAATTTGATCATATAACACATGATCTACTTCATCGTCCGATTCGGAATCGTCATATTTACAATCACTTTCACTCTGTTGCAGGTATTCTAAAATCTCAATGTCAGTACACTTCCGACTCATTTTTACTATTTATTATTTATTACTAAAACTACTTATTTATTGCTAAACCGACTTATTTATTACTGAAATTACTCGTAAGAACAAAATATTATCACTTTTCATTCAATAATAAAACTAATATAAAAGAAATGAATATGTAAGAAATTCAAACGTTAAAGCTAAACTATCGTAAAATTTACGATCGATTGACAGCAGAGCTAAATTGACAACTTGCACAGGAGCACGACAAACACTAAATGATAAGGCGACCCAAGTAAAGCATGGAACTGGTTGGGCAAGACCATTGTCTTAGGTAAAGGGGGGTAAACTAAACAAAAACAAAATGCCCTTGTAATTTTTACGATAGTTTAGCTTTCTAGGGTTAAGTTGATAAAATTTGTTTTCAAAGTAATTTAAGATACAAATGTTACAAATTTTAGTTTTAAAGATTTGAAATGGTCACCACTTTTGAAACTTTTGAATGAATTTGGCCAGTTAATGAACTTGTCCAAGGTAATACCTTAATCAATTTTTATGCCAAGTGTGAATCAAATTGGACCGACACTGCGAACAAACATGAGCGTTACTAAAATGTTTATTTCAATTTTAACAACCCCTCAAAAAGTGATCTAGAGTTTAAATCAGTGCTCATTTAATGAGTCTGTGACAAAATAGTAGGCACATTTTTCGCCAGTGATTTGAATATTTTCTCTATCTCACCTGTAGTTATTTGATGTTATACTGTGTGTAGTATTTGAAACACAATTATGCGATAAAATTGCAGAAAGTGGATAAAGCCCACGAATAAAAACTCCATTTGTTGTTTTGATTTCAAAACAGTTCACTTCGAGAATACCACAAACTCTGTGGATCAACTCGGAATCATATCTGAAATTTAAATTCATAATTTTATACTTATACAAACTAATTTTTTAAACCCATAATAAATACATGTACAAGGTGTGTTCAAAAAGTAATGTGAATTTAATAATTCACAGGTTGTATTAGGCCAATTCGCCATATTTTTCATTGTTGTGTTGGCAATTGTGTCTGAAAAGTATCTACATTGTTAATTGTATCAGATGTTTAGTCTTTTGTGAGCTGTCAAAAAGGCTACATGTATTTCAGTATGATCAGCAATTATTCATGTCTTTAAAAAATGGATCAGAGAATTCTGCTATATGAGTTTTAGAAATTTTAAATATTGCTTTTTGTGAGTCTGCTATGAGTAAAACAAGTGATATATGCACTTCCAAGAAGGCTACGAAGATGACAAAGCACCCTGGATGCCCCAGCACATCAACAACCGATGAAAATGTGGAAAAGTGAAAAAATGATTATATGCTAAATGAAGTCAACAACAATGCAGAACTACTGGTATGATAACGGGTGATGGAACATTGGTTTACAGATGGAATGTCAAAACTAAGGCTGAATCCATTTGAGTTATTCTGGGTCAACAAACCCGAAAAAAGGTCAAGAAGTGTGTTTGAGTGTGAAGATTATGATTATTGTGTTCTTCAATTATAACAGGATAGTGCATAATGTGACCTTGTTACAAGGTCAAACAATCAATTAGCATTATTACCTGCAAGTTTAATGCTGTTTGCGTAGAACAATCCAAAAAATGTCTGGATTTGTGGTGAAACATTCATGGCTTTTGCACTATGATAATGCACCTGTTCACACATCATTGCTTGTTTTTGAATTTTTGGTCAAAAACAACTCTGTAATAGCACAGTGTAAGAACTCTGCATTTGTCATATATGGCTTGTGTGACTTTCTGTTCCCAAAAATAAAGAGAATCTTGAAGCGCCATCATTTTGCCAGCATAGATGAGATTAAAATCGCATTGCTGAAAGAGTTAAACACTATCTCAAAGATCGAGTTCAAAAGTGTTAAATGGATTGGAAGACGTGCTGGCATAAGTGTATAATATGTAATGGTGACTATTTTGAAAGGCATAACATTAATGTAGATGAATATATAATATTCTTTCCAAAAAATAAAAATTCCGTTATTTTTTTCCTTTAGTACACCTTATATATTTAAATTTATATGAAGTTTATAAAATTCATAAATTTATGTTATGAAAAATGTGTATACTTACATTTATATAAAAACAAATTGCAACAATATCAAAGCAACTGAATTAGTTTTAAAGAAAACCATTCATTTTAAACTGTAACAAATTCCAGGCCAGCCAAAGCATTACAGAAATTGGAAAATTTTTAAATAATAGTTAATGTGCAAAGTTGACAGATGTTAAAAATGTAATAAAGATTTTTACCCTAATTTAGTGGATACAGTTGAATTTCAAGGATGTCAGGTTTAATGAAAAGGAATTGATGTGTAAATGTTAGGTTTGTAAAGAGAAAACATTTTGTGATCAAGTACCATTAGAAAAGAGTTGAAACAGGAGTTGAAAAGGAAGAAACAGTAAATTTTATTACACCACGAAGGTTATGTATAGGACTGAAAGCACAGAGGCTGGGTCTTGTGCACTAGTTTTTTGTATTAAATAAATGAAAAGAAGTTCTTAGCTTATCAGTTTATAAAAATTTAGTTTATAGAAATAATTAAACATTTCATCAGTTATCAAAAGTTTTTTTCAAATTTGGGCAATAAAATTTCATTGATTGATTTGTATTTTTGGAAACGTGAGTTGTGAAGTTGTCTTGAAAGTAAAGTTGCTGAGTGAACCTTATTAGTAGTAATGAATAATCAGTGTCCAAAGGGTTTCAAAGCAAGTTGTGTATACTGTGGTAATGGAAACACGTGGCTTCACAATGGAAACAAATTTAAAAATCTCATAGTGAAAATCCTAATAAACAATGAAAAGCTTGCCAAACAAATGTTAGTGTCCATTGGTGAAAAACTGAAAGCTAGTTCTCAAAATGTGTTCTCGGGATTAAGAGTCCAGTAAATTTCATGATTCTGGTCTTACCAGTAGGCAGTAGATCTCAGTCTTACCAGCTGGTGACTTCTCAATGGTAGCTCATTTTTCAGTGGAAATTCAATGTAATATTTCAAAACAAACATTTGTGCTGATCATTTTCATTATTATTTCACATTTTTTGCTTGATCCAAGATAAAACTATCTAAAATTTAAAACTGTTTTAATCAATAAATTATTGAAACTAAAATAATTTAAACATGTTATTTTAACCATACTTGTCTGCCAGTTTGCATCCCTTTCTTATGAAATCGACAACATTGACTTTCTCTGCCTCCCAGCTGTCAGGACTACTTTCTTTCCTCGCCAACATATGGGCTTCCATTATCTTGACCTCTTCATCCCACCTAGTAGGGTCTTCATCCTTTGCTAGTAGTGTCCTTAATGGTGTAATGCATTCATATTGCGGTGAAGGCTTATCAGGAGATTCATTTTGCTGGTAATGAACATTAGCAGATGCAAATATTTTACACTCTGCATTTCTATGAACAGGAAGTTCTTCACAATCTGGCCCACACACTGGCCACTTACATTTACTGCATAATGTAGATCCGTCAACCAATGTATAACAACCTAAACAAACTGGATTCGATTGAGATTTTGGTCCAACAGAGAATGGTATTTCCGTCAGAACTTGAGCACCGGCTTCCAAAAAAGTTGTTGCAATTACATATCTAAGAACACAAAATATAATTAATTGTTAACTTGAAAAAATTTGTGTTGTATTTAAATATAGTCATAATACTTAGATTGAGTTAATTAAAACTGCGATGAATTTATATAGATTTAGATGGATTGTTACAAATAGAATAGACAATAAAATGTTATTGTCAGTATTACTTGTTTTTTTTTTTTTTTTTGAGGGGGATTCAAAAAATATGTTTTAATGAGTATATTTGTTTAAAAGTCTAGGTAAAATTTAATGTAAGAATAAATTAATAATAAAATTTAATAAATATTGTATTTTATCTAAATGTAAATAAATAAAATAAAATATGTTTCATATTTTTATCTAGATCTGCAAAGAAACAAAAAAGATAATTAAATTCTACTTATATCAGTAAATTTATCATTTTATTGATAAGAATTTTGCTTGCAACTATATCTACATTGACCATAATTTAAACTATTTGTTCATATAAATGCCAAGTCACATATCTTTTAAGATGTGGGGCTGAAGTCAGGTTTTACTAGCTCCTCACTTCGTATGGAGTCCACATTATGAATCCTACCTGATAGGACATAATCAGTGGCGTGCATAGCATGGGGGCCGTGTCATCCCCAAATGCACCAAAAGGGGCACCGAAATGCCAGAAAAATAGAGGAGGAAAAAGAGAAAAGAAAAATCTAGCTCGCCGTGCGGAGTAGCAATGAAAAGCATGCATTCTCACGCATTGCACTCTCTCAACGAATATTACTCGTGCTCTGGAGCATGAAGATGTGCCTGAGAGCAGACGATAGAAGGATAATAACCGAGTTAAAAAAATCGTACCATTTAGCAGAAGATTGGCATTGTAAATTATAGTAATTATTTTATCATATTTTCTGTGTTCTATCAATCTATTGCAAATAATTTGTTGAATAATAATTATGATTATTTTTTAAATTTTTATAGAAATTCATTAATTTATATTTAATTTAATTTAATTATATTTAATTTAAAATCTTATTTGGTACTTTGTGTATTATTTTGCCGCTTGAAATTTGTCAGATCATCTTTAGTTTTAGTTTGCTCAAGAATACACTCTTAGTATACTCGTAAACGATCAATAATCTCCATGAGATATTAAAATTAAAAAGTTTACGAATGTCTCAATTAATTGAATTTTTTAAAATTTTGCTTTTGTAATAATAAAAATTATAATTCTATGCTAGTCGCTATTGCCAAGCACTTACCGTAGCTTAATCTGTTTAAAACTGATATCCACCCTTGATGAAATGTTTCAAATATTGATTGAACAAGTACTCAAAATTTTGGAATCTTTAAAAAAATAGTTCATACACTATTATGTCATCATTAAGAAAGTCATGCACAAATTAAAATATTCAAAATTTACTAAGACAGAGAAAAAATGAATAAAAAAAACATCGTTTTTGGATGATAGAACTCAATTTTCAAAAAAAATGTTGTGGGATTTGGATGGGGTGGTTATCAAGGGAAACAAAAAAGGCGCCATTTTTGGTGTTGGCACCCATAAATTCAAAATCCTGCACACGCCACTGGACATAATCTTATGGGAGTGTTTTCCTAGACTTCCATGCACTGTGCAACTGAATTACTCCTTTTAGAACAGCTTAGTGCAAAGTGTTCAATGCATCATAATACAGGAACTGTTAATAAATCAAATTTCTAAATGGTTTTACTCAGGAATATGGAGGAAAATATAGGAAGTGTAAATAAAAAGCTGAAAGCATAAAACGTACTTATGAAATCAGCTTACATACATCAAAGTAATTGCAAGCTTTTCCATGTCCAAAATAGTTTTTATATCACCCTGTTACAGAATTCACTTAGAAGGTCATTTTCAATTAAGCAAATAATGAAATTTCCTGCTTGTAAATCTAATATAAAATTTAAATTTTACTTTATCGTGAAGCAAATATTTATGAATGAGAAGCTTATGAACAATTTATAAGTGTTTGTAAATTGAGAAACTATATACTGTTACTGACAGACCTTTGCACTTTACAATAGCAATCCACAAAGTAGGAGATTTTATCAATAATTGCTTCTTGTTCCACTAAAATTAAGAGACAGTTTATTGTGGTGTGCCTTCATTAACAAATGTAATATATAAAAATGCTCATTCTTTCCTTTATCTGCATTGTTTACTGCTGTGCTAGAAAAACACAAGTGTGGAGCTAAGAAAACCCACCTTAAGGTCATATAACATATATTTTGCATAAAACATATATATTATTTTCATGTAATCAGTAGTGTATTGTCAGTTGAAGATGTAGGCTATATCATATTTCAATTTTGGTGTTATTCTTCTACTATATATATACTATATATATATATATATATATATATATATATATATATATATATATATATATATATATATATATAACATATATTTTGCATAAAACATATATGTTATTTTCATGTAATCAGTAGTGTATTGTCAGTTGAAGATGTAGGCTATATCATATTTCAATTTTGGTGTTATTCTACTATATTTAAACTATATATATATATATATATATATATATATATATATATATATATATATATATGTGTGTGTGTGTGTGTGTGTGTGTGTGTGTGTGTGTGTGTGTGTATTAATTTATTGAAAATTAGAAATTAACTTTACTGAAATGAATTTCTCACAAAAAGTGATAGTAAAATAATAATGATAGAGTAAAGTAATAATTTAAACAATCTACAGATGAAACTAAAAAGTTGTCTGTAAACTAATACTGTTATAATATATCTAATTTAATCTGTTTATTAATTAGAAGAACAATTGAATAAAATACAGAAGGTTTGATCATGTATACCATCAAAAAATATTTAAGGTTAGAGCCTAAATAAAAAAGTGTTTTTAAAATAAAATATAAAACTAAAATGATTAAATAGCTAACTGTAATAATAAAATAAGAAATTCTAGATACTATACCAATGGGTTCACCAGTGTGGCACACCAAGAAAAACTATATGCACAAATATGAATAGTTTACATGCCTTTAAATGTGTTTAAATGTCATATGCCCCTCCTAGTACTACCTCATGCTGTTGCTGTAATTTTGCTAATAATGGGGAAAGTTTTCGCTTCAGTCAGCAGGTTGTGGTAAAATAGAAGCTGTAATGCTGCAATGGATAACTTCTAAAATAATATTAATTTTATATTAAAAATAATGTGTTAATTTTATTTTTTACATTGAGAATAACAATGAACATGTATAACTTTTTATGGTTGAACTTTAGAAATGTATATGTTCTTTTTTCGACAATATTTGGGCTTCATGGTTAGCCTAGCAAGCCTAGATTTTACACCACTGATATATATATATATTGAACTGTGAAAAACTCAAACTAGACAGAAGAATAGACAAAATAAAAAATAGTAATTTAATAAATGTTTGAAATTTAAACAAAAAGTTATATATACTTTGAAAGTGGTTCAAGTAGGCTTTTGGTACTACACAAACTTAAACTTTAAAAAATTGTCTACATATTTTTGCTTAAAAATTGAGCCACAACGTTGCACCATCTACTAAATAGCATAGTGTTGGTTAACACTGTGTCACTTTAGCTTGTTGCAAGGGATAAGCATTTTAGTCAGTGTTAACAAAACATTAATGTTTTTAGGTTGATGTTTGATGTTTTTTTTACATCAGTGATAGGCAGTTAATAATTTTTATAAATTGATGATTGACAGTTGATGTTTTTAGATTACATTATACAGTATATCTTTTCTATACATTTTAAGTGCTTTATGTAGAAAATTTGTTGATGATATGGAGGCAAAGTTTTTTCATAATTTTAAAGTAAAATAGTCAAATTGTCGAGAAAATATAATGTGGCTTATCTAAGCAATATGTTTGTTGCAATTTTACCTTTAACTCTCTGAAATCATCAGTGTTACTTAACATACACCCTATATCCCACTAACACACTCATTTTTCCAAAACGTTGATGTTTAATACATCAAAACATTGTTGTATTTTAAGCAAAGTTTTATTTACACTGATGGATATTTCTGATGTTATTTCTGTCAATGATTTTCATTAATTCTTATCCCTACTTGTTACTCAATGTAATGTATCCAGAACTGCTTAACCTTCAGTCTCTGCAGGATTGTCCTCATTCCACTCAACTGTTTTTTTTTTTTTTTTATACTTTTTGATGATTGAGTCTTCAACCAGATCAACATAAAATTTCCACACACCTGTCATTACTCCAAATACATGGAACGTAGAACTACTGAGACTTAAAATATCTTGTCATGTATACATGTGATATGTGATATATATATATATATATATATATATATATATATATATATATATATCACACACACACACACCTCAACATGAAGATAGCAGCACTCGTCGGTGGCAGCACTCAAATTTTGTTGTTCATCTGTTGACAGTTACTCACCAAAGTTTCAGCCATTTTGGACGCACAGTTGTTATGTAACAGTCATTTGAGTGATTTGATGTGAGTATTTTTATGAAAATGGACAAAATCGAGTATCAAGCTGTCATTAAATATTTGTTTTTGAAAGGCAATACGCCAACACAAATCAAAGATGAGTTGGATTCTGTATATGGGGACTCTGCACCATCATTTAGCACAGTGAAATTTTGGGCAGCTGAATTTAAACGTGGCCATAAGAGCTTGGGAGACGATAAACGTTCTGGACGTCCAAAAACTGCAACTACCGACGAAAACATCGCCAAAGTTCACCAAATAGTGCTAGATGACTGCTGAATTAAAGTGAGAGAGATAGCAGACTTATGAACTTGTCAAAAGAACGTGTTTGTCACATATTAAATCAACATTTAGACATGAGAAAGCTGTCCGCGCATTGGTGTAGACCAAAAAACATGTTCGAATGAACATTTCCATTGCTCTATTGGCGCAGTTTAGGTGAAATAAATCCCAGTTTTGGCGCCGATTAATTACTATAGATGAAACTTGAATACACCATTATACACCCAAAACAAAAATACAGTCCAAACAGTGAACTGCAAAGGGGAACCAGCTCCAAAAAGCAAAAACTGTTTTTTTTTTTTTTTTGGCTGGGAAAGTGATGGCGACTGTTTTTGGGATAGTCATGGAGTTATTTTAATAAACTATCAAAAGGAAAAACCATTACAGGAGCATCCTACGCATCATTACTTGACAAGCTGAAGTCAGAACTTGCGGAAAAACGGTCACATTTGCAGAAAAAGAAAATCCTGTTTCACCAAGATAACACACGGTCTCACACCTCAGCGGTTGCCATGGCGAAAATCCATGAATTACGGTTTGAACTGCTTCACCATCCGCCTTTACTCACCAGATCTATCCCCAAGCGACTTCTTTTTGTTTCCTCATCTAAAAATTGCGCTCGGAGGACAGAGATTTTCGTCAAATGAAGAGGCAATCACCTAAAAATGCCGAGTACTATTTGGATGGGTTACAGAGATGAGAGCATTGCTGGGAGAAGAGTGTAGTGGTACAAGGAGACTATGTTGAAAAATAAAAAAAAAAATTCTGAAAAAATGTCTTGTATCTTTGTTAGGTCGGAAACTTTTCAGACCACCCTCGTATATACACACTCAGTATATCGATTGATCGATCGAACGATCGAGAGAGAGAGAGAGAGAGAGAGAGAGAGAGAGAGAGAGAGAGAGAGGAAGAGAGAGAGATTAATTGCCTTTATTTATTTGAGATGATGTTAGAACTATTAGTAGATCCTCACTTCCACTTTACCTTTACTTTACAACAACTTACAACAAAATCATACATTAACAAATTGAGTAACAAAAATTGATGGTACACCGATACAAGTATTTGTGAAATGAGTGGTACTGAGAGTCAATATAGTAATATTGTAAGAATAAAACATGAATCAAGAATGTCGAATCAAATATTTTGGTCCCAGTAAATCTGTTAGTCACCTGCAACAACATAACTTTATGATAGCATCAGCTGCAACAGAACACTTTCATAATCAGGTAAATAGCTAATTTCAGGAGGGTGGTAACATTGTCCAATGAGGATAGCAGTACCAGACAACTTGACAAACAAATATATACTCAGTTTTAAGAGTGGAGGGAGAGTTGTTTAAGGCAAAAATTAACAACAATTAACAAATAAGGAAAATTGTTTTAGACAATAAAGTTAAAAAAATTGTTGTCCTTTTTATTACTCATTTAATTTGTTTTGGTTTTAGCTTATTTATGTTATCTTCTGCATAACAACTTTTATATACATATTTTTAAAATTTTTTACTTTTTAAGAAAGTATTATTTTATCTATATTAATATTACAATAATAAGTTAAATTTGTATTATAAATTAACATTTGTTAGAAAACATTTATTTTATTAAGTTGATTAATTTAATTCATTAAAGTTTTTATAGCAAAGAACAATTGATAAGTAACCAACACAAATGTTAAAAACATAAAACAAAATTCAAAGCAAATTCAAAAGTTGTTCATTATATTAAATTAGGTGAACTCATATACATATGCTTCTTTCTAAAACTACTCTATTTTCCCTATTTTGTAATTCAACCCTAAAACTACTCTATTTTCCCTATTTTGTAATACAACCCTAAAACTACCCTATTTTGTAATACAAAAATAAAAGAAGTAAAACAGAAAAATTTTGAACACATCATTTAACATAGTTTATTGCAATCTTTAAAAATTTGACAATTTATTACATGTAAGAAAACAGTAAACAATGAATTCATTATAACTTTACTATCAAGTGTTTTATATATATATATATATATATATAAAGTCAATCTTTAAAAATCATTGTCGTACTATTAATATGACGGTTGGTAGAAAATACAATGATATAGAAAAGCAAAGAACCAAAAAGTGGTAATGGATGTTGTATTATAGCACAATAACTGTGTTATTCATGGAACAATATTTACATAAAAAAGTGTAGTGTTGCTAATAATGAAGTGAAAAAGTATGTTAACTACATAGAGAAATAAAATTTTGACAGTTTAATATGTAACTAAAACTTTCAATAAAACAATTCCACCAGCTGCAGCACTACCACTTCCGAACAAGAAACAAACTTCCACATGATTAGGATTATGACCTATTCTTCCCATTAGTGGTCTATCCACTCACCTCATAAAGGCTACCATGGTTTCGAAACTCTATCATTTCATCTTCAGGCCGTTATATAAAATGTTAAATCCCTCTGTCGAGGTCGTCACAAAATCAAACAAAACATTAAAATACACATCACAAACACTGAGCACAATTACACAATACATCATGAAAATCAGCTTGGCCAAGCTACATACGCGACTTGTACATCGTTACATTCCGGACTCTAACGTACATTCGTATATCGTGGAGTCCAGAATTTAACGATGTACAAGTCGCATGTTTAACTTGGCCAAGCCGAATTTCGTGATGAATATTTTAAATGTGTAATTGTGCTCAGTGTTTGTGATGTGTGTTTTAATGTATTGTTTGACTCTGTGACAACGTCGACAGAGGGGTTTAACATTTTATATAACTTCCTGAAGATGAAATGATAGTTTCGAAACCGCGGTAGCCTTTAGGAGGTGAGTGGATAGACCACTGATGGGAAGTATAGGTCATAATCCTAATCATTTGAATATGTGGTCCGGTGGCTATATTACAATAATGAAACTTCTACAACTTATGAAGATGTTAATTTAGATCACAAGAAAAGGAAAAAAGAGGATACGTATTACATAGTGTATCTGTCACAAACCAGTTAACATAAAAAAAGCTTGTAACATACATTTAAATCCCTGAATATCAGGTAAGGTTAGAGCACCCTTACTATGGTAAGTGGTGGTGAGTTTAATTACCTTAGAAAATACCTGTAGATGGAACAGCCTCAACTATCAAATGTTACTTAGTGAAATTTATCCAACTTAAATTACTGTATAAAGCGTACAATTTAAGCGTACAAATTAAGAACAACTGCAACTAAACGGGTAAATAAAATTAGTCTGTTAATTTGAAATACATTAAAAAAAACATTATATCTAAGCTCGTTGATTGTTATATGGGCTTTTCATACACATACAAACATATTAGTCCAAAGTAACTTGGTTTGGTCATACCTACCTCTTGCCTATTAGTTTTCCACTTGCGACTGCAGTGTCATTAGACACTTTTGTAACTACTTGAAGCTCAATTTGAGAACCTAAAATTACTGATGTGAGAAAACTGAGACCAAGAATGGCACTCATGTAGAAATTATGTAAGGATTTGTAAAGGGTTAAGGGAAGTAAGGATTTGTGTTGCGAACTGACATATTTTGTTATCCTAATCCCTTCTTCTTCTGCCACTTCTTCTAAGACCCTTCTTCTTCTGCCATTTTAAATATTAAATCAAAATATTCTATTTATTATTATGATTATTAAAGTGTTTGTAGAACATTCTTCCACCATTGTTTGAAAGGAAAATATACAATTTGATAATTAAATAGAGCTTTGTATTTAACAGAATTTTGTTAAAAATTTAATCAGTTTAATCAAAATTTAATCAAAAACTGAAGGATGTTTTTATTATTTTTAAAGTAAACAGTCATATTTTAATTTTAATGCCTTTTTCATTCCAAAATTAATTTTTAGTTCATTTACTGAATGTACTATATAAAACATTATTTTTTTTTGAAATTTAACTCTTAAAAATGTTTTAATCCTAAAATCTGTATTATATTATTACTACTACACATTTGTTTTTCACACATACACGCACGCACACACGCACACATGCACGCACGCACGCACGCACGCACGTACGCACACGCACACGCGCACACACACACACACACACGCACGCACACACACACACACACACACACACACACGCACGCACACGCACACGCACACGCACACGCACACGCGCGCACACACACACACACACACATATGTATAATGTTTATTAGCAATTAATAACAATAATTATTATATATAATACATTTTCGTTGCTATAGTTATTATTTTGTTTTTCAAATAATTGTTGCCTTAAGTGAAAAAACAAAATATGCATGTAGAAGTAACTACATAAAGGTTATAGTTATGTCATCAATCTTAAATAATATGTATACATTTTGATTATGAGTAAATTTTAAATAATACCCACTCTTTTTTCTACATTTTTTTAGGTATTATTTCTAAACCATTGGGATTCAGAAAAAATTCCTCAAAAAATTTATGTATCAAATACTTAATAATGATCTCCGATGGTTTGGAAACGTTACTTGAAGAGATGTAGAAAAAAAACATAGGGAGTACATTTGAAACTCACCCAAAAGAATACTGTAAGTTAAAAATTAAAATCAAAAAAGCTATTATTATTTTTACACATCGTTTTATTTTTACAATACATTTCTAATAATAATTGTCTTATAATCACCAAAGAATTATTTATTAAATACTTCTTCATGTCAATATTGAGGGTATTGTACGGCTAGTTAGAAATTGTACATAGATAGCCAAGCAATCAATTAATTTTATAGGATATTATTTACGGAAACTTTTAACCATTTAAAAGTGTACATTGTAAGATATAAGTACTGTACATTTCTTTTGTTTTAACTTTATGATAAATAATATTTTAATACAGTTCATCTTTAATAATAATTAATTATGACAATTCTAGCAAAAACATATTTTTGAAGACATAATACAAATATTTACCTTCCAACTTTATCATCTCTTTTAACTTTGTAAACTCCAGTCATGTTGGTATGATATTCCTAAAATTAAACAGCATTAATATTACTATAATTAAAGTATAAATGAACATAACCATAACAGTTTACTGGCCATGAAAATAAAATATTTTAATAATATCTTAACTGTACTTAATTCATGGGAATTAAGAGTTTCATTAATTAATTAATTATGTTAATGAAGGCAATGACATGGCCTATTAGAATTCTTTGCATGCTAAAATTCTTAATCTTTTAATAATAAAAACATAAATGAAAAACGATAGCCTTTTCAAATAATTGTAAACCTGAAAGTATTTTTTTTTAAATGAAAGTGATGGCTAAATAAATAATGAATAAATTAACATATCTACAACACTTAAAAAAGTAGATAATAATTTAAAAAAATCATATTTCTGCTGGCTTTATGGGTTTTTGGTCAGTTTAAGTTAGTTTTGATACTTCTTATTTAAATAGAATTAAATATCTTTTTCAGTTTTTAGAAACATGCCTGTCATGGATAAAAATTATTATTTACTTATGTTATTGAACCAGTGAAACATTTACTAGTGTTATAGTAGTACTTTGAGATCAATAATTACAGTGTTACTTCAGGGTTCAGGGTATCACTTTTTGATCTGATATTAAAATTATAATGGCTGTGTATTGCCACAGATTTTGTGGGGTTCAGAAAATTTTAAAAAGTTGAAAAAAAAACAAATATCTTGTAAAACTTCAGTATTTAATAAGAAAAATATTCACTATGTGTATTACGAACATAACTAATAATTGTCTTCACATAAAAAAAATAAAATTGTAGATAAAATCTTAATATGAAGTATATATGCAATTTTTATTTTACCTTTATCTTAAAAAATGGATTTATAAAATATTTTGTCCTTTGATACTATCATTCTTTTGTGTTTTGAAAATATTATTTTTCTAAAATACAGTTTGAAGAATACGATTTTCTAAAATAGGCTAACATGTAAATTTTAAGAATGTTTCTTGTTCTGCAGAAAACAAATTTAAACAGAATGAAATACTGCTGCTATTAATGTCAGGAGTTAGCCAAAACTAAGCAATTTATAATCTTCTCTACATTTAAAAATTTAAACATTAAGGGAAAAAACTTTACATTATTTTGTAACAATATTTTACGAGGAATGAACATTTCTTCTACAGGAAACAATAATAACAATAAAAAAATTAATTATGCGTAAAATAAGATTGTTTTTTCTTAATTATATTTATCTTTTCTTAATTCACATTAATTGTGTTCCTACTTTCATTTTGACTGAATAAAGAATTTAATACGAAAACATAACACATGAATTTAATATAAACTGGTTACTAATACATTTAATTTTTAAAATTCGTAAAATAAAACAAAATTGCAAAAAATATAAATAATAAAAATTAGGCTGTATAGTACTCACTGTTTGTATATTGATGTAAATTTATTTGCTTATACAATGCACTTCAGGTTAAAAGACTTAATTTATATTAGGAATCAAACCAACTACTGAAAGAGCTAAGAGAAGTTGCTTGAAACAAGTATTTATAGAACTCCATTCCCGGCAAGATTGTTGGCATTATTAGAGAAAGCTTAATGCCAAAAGAGAAGTAATTTATAATTTACTTTAAAATGTACTTTTAACAGTAACAAAATATTTTCATTTTTTCATAACAAAACTTCAGCTTAATAATACACCATTTATTTATGAGTGGGGTACGACAATCCAAAGGTCACATATTTCTTTCCTGACAGAGGAAGTAAAATAGTAAGTACTTCTTTTCTGTTATGTACTGTGTATATTCCAGGGTACATTATATAGAGTAATCATTAATTTATAAACTTTCTTAAGTTTATTACCAAAGATCCATATACAGTAATTACCAATATTCTATTTGGTCATTATTTCCTATTCTTAGGAAGAAGAATATTTTTTTAAAAAAACCAGCTCTTTGTTGCGAGAGTCATCAATAAAAATATGACATTTCATCACGTGACCTTGACAAAAATACAGGTGCTTTTAATTTACTTGCCAAGTTTTTTTAAAGTTTATTTCCAAAATAATATTGTTTTTTTGATTTCAAGTTTAGTATATTTATTTGAGCTATAAATCTGTAAGTTCAATCAAAATTTGAGCAAAATCTGATTAACTGATTTTGAAAAGTTTCGCAGTATTCTTAACTTCTGAACTGAGTGTGTAGGGAAGAATCTGAAGTCATGTTGTGTTTAAATACTAAAAATATGCAAAATAAATATTATTAATATTTTAGTCGATTTTGATCAAATAAGATTTAATTTTTTTGAAAAGTTAAAAAAAATAATCTTGAGGTATATGTACACTACATGTACATGCAAAATTTCATCAAAATAAGTCAATTTATTAGTCAAATCCTGGCATGTGCACAGACAAATAGGCACAGGTAGACCTCTGTTTTGGATTCAAGGGACCTAAAAGTGGCAAAATCTAAATTTTTTTCAAGATTACCATTTTTTTCTACATACTGTATATTGTAAATAGTGAGAAAATAATAGTATTTTGAAATTCAAGATTATAAATATGTGACAGTCAAACTTATAAGGTTTATAAAGAAAAACCACAGTCAATTTTAGTTTAATCAACTGTAGAGCTGAGTAAGCACTGAGTAATAACCTCACAATGAGGACACAAAGCCCTCACAATGAGTAATAAAGCTATACAGTGGATTAAAATTGCGCTTTTAGTAAAAAACCTTAAAATAAATCTTGGAGAAGAAGTTACTGAAATTGGGCCATCAGTTTGCACACTACATTCAAACAAATTTTCAGCCATTTGTTTCTTCACAATTTTAACATTTTAATTACAGTATATAATAAAGTGAAATTTTGTTCAAATAATTAAAATATTACCATATATTTTGTAAAAAAATCGCATAGTATGATAGAAAATCTATGAATTTCAAATCAAAATTAATTTTTAGAATGATATTGTTGTTTTAACCGCTCATTGAAAATCCCTTAGTTTACAAAATTAAGTGATACAAAGTTATTTTTTGTTAAGCAGTTAGTAAATGAAAATCAGTTAGTTTACTAATTATTTTAACAGCTGTTTGCTGGTGGTTCCAATCAATTGGTACAGGCTGACAATAAAGATATACTATGGTGTAGTATAATCAATTACTTGGACCATTATTTCTAATTGTACAAATAATATCTAAAAATAATTGATATAAACAGTAATGTTTTATTCTTTGTAGATTATAAGGCATTAGTGTCCACTGGAAATTTATGGGACATAACGTATAACCAGATATCTTTCCAAAATTAAAATGGTGCAAACACATTACACAAACTTTCTCAGTAAAAAAAAGACTTACTAATAGAAAATTAAAAATGATTGACAGAAAATTCACTAATTTAACAAACTCAGCTAAGATCAGTACCATAGTCTGTATGAAGAATAAGTCATTCCAAATTTGAAACCAAAATAAAACCTAAACTAGATAATTTAAAAAAATAAAAACAAAATAACTCCAGCAGCTATCAGGGTTTTAATTTTTTACTGGGATTTAGATACTACAGAGCGCAAACATTAATGATTATTTAAAATTTCCAACATTGACTTAACTTGTTTAGTGGATTCCAAAAGAATTAAGAAAAGTAAAATTTTGAACTTAAATATTTTGGCATATTACCATATATTTTGTATTAAAGTTTGAAGTATAAATCTCAAAATCTGTTGTAATTTCAACTCAAAAGCGCAATTTGTAGAATGATATTGCAGTTGATAACAGTAAGTATCCTAAAATGGTCACTTAGTTTACAGAATTAAGAGATACAAAGTTATTTTTGTTCACAAAAATGTATTATAGAAATAAAGTCAGTTTTAGTTCAAATAATTAACTTTAAACTGCTGTTTGCCGGTAATTTTAATACAAACAATGGTACAGGCTGACAATAAAGATACATTTCACCTATGGTTTGATTGGTTCAATCAATTATAGTAGGGTTGGACCATTATTTTCATCAGGCCCCCAAATCTCATGATGAATACAATATACCTAATATCATAAAAATATCTAGTTGTTAAAAATATGATACACAACAGTGGCCCACAAATCAGGAGCTTGTGAGTCAGTATCGTACATGAGATATGATAAAGAGTAAAAGAAACATGATCCATTACCTGTCATGGGAACATTTCGATTGATAAGGCAATACTACATCATCGATGGATATGTGTTTCATTGTAACTTATTAAGAATAAGAGCCACCTTGGTGGCCTAGTTGATAGCGTACTAGGCTTTCACCCCAGGACCCGGGTTTGATTCCCAGCCTGGGCTTGAAATTTTTATACGCTATAAATCATCCCATCGTCTGCATTAGCCCAAGTGTGCACAATAGTTGGACGTTAAACACAAAAAAAAAAAAAAAAAAAAAAAAAAAAAAAAAAAAATAAGATGAGGGAAAATGTTTAATAATTTAGAAAGGGAAATATACCATTTTTAAAAAAGTAAAAATTGTACAACGTACTGTATTAGTATTTAAAACCACCAAAAAAGCTTCAAGTGGGAGAACAATACATTGAGATAGTGAAAGAATTCAAATATCTTGGGGAATGGATCAGCTGGAATGCTCTAGAGAAAAAAGCTATGGAATCTAGGAGAAATAAAGTTGAATTAGCCTTCCAACTTACCAAGGACACGTACAACAAGAAGATACAAAGATAAGGCATTATCATACTGTAATTAAACCAGAAGCCTTATATGCAGCTGAAACATTATCTCTCACAATCTAGGGCCCAGTTGAAAGGCTGGAGATCAAAGAAAGAAAGATATTACAAAAAATCTTAGGCCCTAAATTCCGTAACAACCAATTACTCCACATCAGTAATGAAACTTTACCAAAAAACTGAAACACTATCAGACACAATAAGAAAAAGGAGAATTGATTTTTATGGGCACATCCTCCGAATGGACAAAAATAGACTAACTAAAAAAATATTTGACTACTTTTGCAGTAGAAGAGCCAAACCACTTTGGTTTAGAGAAACTGAGAAAGACATAACAGAACTGCAGATCACTGGCACTATGCTCATGGACAGAACAGCCAAAACAATAACCAAGGACAAGAAGCAACGGTTCCAAGGCAAAGTCAAATCCAAGCGAACGATCTAAATCTCTGACGAAGAAAGAAAAGCAAGATCACAACGAATGAAGCAGTACTGGGCTACGAGGAAGGCACAGAACATTAAAAAGTGATTGATTTGGTGTACCCCAAAGTTGGGTGAAACAAATAAAGAGAGTATTTAACAGTCAGAGTAATAGTAAAAAATTCTCTTATTAAATAATTGCATTTTGAAATTTTCTCAACATTAAGAACCGCTAAACAACCAAGTTTTCTTTCAACTTGAAACAATCATTAAAAACTGTAATGTAGTTGGTTATAATATGTCTGAAAGAAAATATTAATGGAAAATAAAATAAAACACCTTGTTTAATATAAAAAAGTTTAGGTTTCCTCAGTGTAAAAAAACTTGTAAAACTGCTACAACAATAAGCAAAAAAGATAGCAGATTACCCAAGCCTTCACACTGTAGCCAAATAAAAAAAAAAATAATAAAAAAACTTGTAAAATTGCTACAACAATAAGCAAAAAGATAGCAGAACAACCAAGCCTTCACACTGTAGCCAAATAAAAAAATAATAAAAAAACTTGTAAAACTGCTACAACAATAAGCAAAAAGATAGCAGAACACCCAAGCCTTCACACTGTAGCCAAATAAAAAAAAATAATAAAAAAACTTGTAAAACTGCTACAACAATAAGCAAAAAGATAGCAGAACAACCAAGCCTTCACACTGTAGCCAAATAAAAAAAAAATAAAAACTTTGTAAAACTGCTACAACAATAAGCAAAAAGATAGCAGAACAACCAAGCCTTCACACTGTAGCCAAATAATAAAAAATAAAAAACTTGTAAAACTGCTACAACAATAAGCAAAAGATAGCAGAACAACCAAGCCTTCACACTGTAGCCAAATAAAAAAAAAAAAAACTTGTAAAACTGCTACAACAATAAGCAAAAAGATAGCAGAACAACCAAGCCTTCACACTGTAGCCAAATAAAAAAATAATAAATGTGTTGCCAGAAAAAGAACCCTAAGAAATGAAAAAAAAGTTTCCAAGCTTTGATCAGTTTAATCAATGAGGGAAAAACAAATGACTAAACAGTGAAGTAACTCTTGGGTGGTGTTCACATATATTCTGGCAGGTTGTCCTGTGAACCAGCGGTTCTCAACTTCTTTTCTGCTTTGACCCCTAAATAATTTTTTGTTTATTCCTTAGACCCCATATGTTTAAAATGTGTTGCACAATTATCACCCCAAATGAAGCTTTTATTAGGAGCAATTTTGTAATGCAATTTTTTACATAATTTGTATTTTGTATTATTAGGTATACATTAAAGATATAATTATGTTTACTGCAGCAGAAATTTAAATAAAATATAAATCATATAAATTACATAAGTACATAAAATTTTAATGAGATAGATGCAGTTGATATCCTTCGATTTTTTTATTTATATCTGGGGAAATATTTGTTAATATTAATCGTAAATTACCATTCTTATGTCTTGAACCAATTTCTTGTCTTTGGAAATAAATTATTTACATAGCTAAATCCTGCCTCAACCTAGTAAGAACTTAGAAATGCTAACAATAGTGGTTCGCTGATACTTGAAAATCTGACACACTTTGTGCGGGTGTCTTTAAAAATGGAATTTATTTCATCAATAGAATTTATTTCATTAATAGACCCCAAGGGATCCACCTGGACCTCGTTGAGAACATCTGCTATAAACTGTCAAGCATGTAGAAAAAATAAAATGTAGAAAAAATAAAGAAAAAGCTAAAATTAACCATATTGGAATAAAAAGTTGAAGAGTAAACTTTAAAATACCAATAACAGTAATGTGCAAAAACACAGCTAGTGAAGTGAACCTCGTACGTAGTGAAACTGTCATGTTTTGCTGAGTATGGAAAAAGCAAACAAAAAAGTACATTGTCCTTCTGTTGCCTCAAAATACTGAGGTATCAGAAACTGTCAATGTTCTGACCAGATGGGATAAATTCTTGGTAGACAATCCCATGAATGTTAAAAAAAAATATTAGCATTTATTTCAATTTACTGTGAGTCTGATGGGCTTTTTTCAGACTTGGAGAATTTAGCATCTTCCAATGTGACAGTTGTTGTTTTGGTTTCCAGATCATAACCATAAACCCAGTTTTTTTAACTACAGTTGCCTAAGACAACATGTTTGGATCTACTGCAATCGTCCATTGGAGCTCAACACTCTTCTAACAAGCTGGTCTTGTGTTAGAAGTCGGGAGACAAACTTGGCTGCAATACTTCTTATGTTGAGTTCATCAGACAAAATCATGGACAGATTAAAGAGGAGGTGGAAGGTGACCGCCCCTCCCAAGACAAAAAAATTAAAATAAAAAATAAAAAATCCTACTTTACTTCCATAAAATAGACATGTAGATTTAGCTTCGAGGTGGGTATTCTGGAAAATCGAAGGTGGGTATTGTAGGATCTAGGAGACATCAAGGCCTCTGAGGGTCAAAAACCCAACATGTTATCCTGATTTCAAGTTTGAATATACATGAAATTTATATACAATGTATATATGAAACGTATATATGTACATTTGTGCATTTTATTTATTTTACATCAATTTTCACTGACTAGTGTGTTTTGCCAATGCTGGTTGTGGCTGACAATTTGTCTACTGTATGTTTTATCCCTAGATTAGGTTCTTTACAGTGCGATGATAACACACCATATGGTACCTTTACTTTCCTTCCAAAAAAATTCACATTTGCTAATTTATTCTTGCATTAAAAATCCCACAAATCTCGACCGAGATCCGATCCCACAACTTTGCACTCTGCTGCTAATGTGCTAACCACTACTCTACCAGCCACATTTCCTAATGTTATTTTAAAATAAAAGTATGTGTAATTAGGATGTTAAAGGTAATAAAAAAATGCAACTTTCAACAAACAGAATATTATTATAAAAGTTTTTTAATGTCTGTTTCAATATTTTATCTTTTAATTTAGTTCTATGTTAATAAAGACTTGTATAGAATTTTTGGTTTTTTATGTTAGTTTGTAAATGGAGCCAGTTTTGCAAAAGTTTTAAAAACTAGGCATCTAAAATCGTTAGAAATTTTTTTTTGTCCATCAAACCAACTGCCCCAACCCACAAAACTGCATTAATCCATCAGTGAAGAAAATACTTTGGTATGTCCCATATGATATTCCAACAACTTCAGTCACATTGTGAATGTTTTGTCTTCTGTCCTGATGGATGATTTCCTGAACTCTATAAAGTGTATGAACTCTTTGTATGGAGTGATGATGGTGGATGGCCTACTCGAAAGCTATTGGTCTTCAAAAGACCCTTGGCCTTCTTTAAAACATTTGAACTACTCAAAAGATTTTATTTGTTTAAAGCTTCATCTCCAAATGCTTAAAACAACATTTGACAGGTTTCAGTAGCCATATTGTTCAGCTTACAACAAAATTTAATATATTTTTGCTCTTCGGCCAGCGCCATCATGGAAATCACTGCGTTTGAAACACTATTATCAAAAAACAGTATTTGCTCAAGATGTACATATCACCACAATGACACCATTTGGCTCCCTGTTAAACAGGAGATGACTCATAACAACCCTGTTGTTGGACTTTTTACTATAATTTGCTCCTCTATTTCATCCAAATTCCTGGAACTTTATATATCTATCTTGAATGAAATGAGAAAGTTTTTTTTTTATAGCACGGAAAACAATTAAATGAGACGGATTAGAAAATTTATTACTAAAAATCATTTTATGGACTTAGAAAGTAACTTATTATTAACCACAATCAAATCTTCAACATCTGACTTTAAGTTAATCATTAAAATAATAAAGTAAAAAGTACACTATGGAAAATCAATAATATTTAATATACATTCACAAATTTGATTAACTTAATAAATTTACAGGCTTAGAAATATACTTCGATGCTATTCAAATTTTAGCGCAAAACAAATTTTTATGGTGGGGGATGACAAGTAAAAGATCTGAAACCTTAATTTATTTTAATTAAAGCAAAATTTCTAATACAAATTATTTAAAAAATATACAAATAATATTTTCATCATAAAATAGTGTATTAAACTGAAGAAAATCTATTACTGAAAACAAGTAATTCACTTAAATAGCCTCGAACCCAGAACCTAGAACGATATTCAAGTGATCTATTCTCGTCCGATTTTCCTCTTCCAGCTGCGTGTCGATTTGTTCGTAAGTGCCGGTTTTCTTAGGAGGATTTTATCAAAGTAAACTACTTTAAAATATAAAGTGAGTATTATTATTATTATTGCATTAGATTGTGTAATAGTAGTCAGTATATTTTTCCCCTAATATTGATCTGCGGTCCATTTTACTTGCCTGCCTTATTAATTTACTTCGTAAAAGTAGGCCTGACCATGAAAATTAATTTTAAGACACCTTGTGATCCACCCGTTATACCAATGTCCATTTATAATTGTATCAAAATTTATTTTATAAAAAGAGTAATTTTCTAATATAAAAAATAATCCTATTTTATAGTAATGTATGTAGCAAATACATTTTAAATAGGTATTTTGGCTAAACATTTTCAAGAGTATCAGTGTGTTGGCCTATTTGAAAAATAATTAATTCAATGATAGAAATTTATTACCGGTATTTACAAGAATTCTTAGTTCTTATTTTAATATGTATTATAATTTAGTACTCAAAATGTTCTATTGTTATACTAAACAGACCTAAAGCTAGGCCATGTAAAATAGATTTTAAAAAGTAGAAATATGAGCAGGGTCAGCAATTTCTTTTAATTTGCTTGAATAACCTTTCTGTAGGTTATTTGATAACTTTGATTCATAGGTTACCAAACATTTATTTCTTTATATTTCTCATGATATTTTAATTTTAGTTTTAACTTTCCTAGGTATAAATACACTTTTGTCAATTTTTATAATCTTGGGACCAAAATGCTTTGTTATATAACCAATATTAGTAATTCAAAATATAAAATGTGGAAACAACAAGAAGTTAGAAAAGTAAATATGAAAGTAAAAGTGACAAGAACATAACCTCAAAATGGCTTGATGCAGAACCAGGCAACATGTTTTTTTATCACAAAACTATTAAGTGTGTGTTCTTAATAATGAAAAGAACATAGATTAAAAAAAACAACTTAAGATTAAACTTGGCTTGGTTGTTGGGTGTTTACCTGACACAGTTGTTGGGTGTAAACTACTATTTGCTAACCTACTAACTGCTGTTGGGTAAAAGCTATTGACCCTGTAATAACTAATACTTTGTTGGATCTAAATCAGCCACTACTTTGTAAAATGGTGAATTCTTTGCATATAATAGCTATATTTATATTGAAATTGAAATTTAGCAAACTATCCCACAAAGTTTTTTTCCAATGCCTACTTGTGGTATCATGTGTCAAACTTTATGCCAGTGTGTTTGATCATATTCGTGTATTCACTAGCCGCAAAATCAATATATGCGATAACATACTTGAACAGTACTTCGGTTGGTGACTGTGTGTATTAATCTGTCGTAGTAAATATAACATGCTCCATATAAAGTATATATCAATGATGTCACAATATCTTTTAAAAATAGCTTAAAATCATAAATTATAGTAAATTTAATCTTCCTCAGGTGATTATCTTTTAATTTAATAATAAAGTATATAGTTAAAAAAATTGTAAAAATCATAACTTCAGGTAAAAGTACCTAAACTACATAAATACTCTTCCTTATTATTTATAAATTAGGATTTAAGGACTGACATTTTAAAATTTTTATAAAAATAGAAATAAGTAAATAAGCTATTCGTAATTAAGAACAGGCCTACCTCATTTTTTGTTGCAAAGAACCCATAAAAATGTGCAATTAAAAGTAGCATTTATTAATCTTCATGTACATATTTTACATGATTTAGTTAACAAAAAGAACAACCAACTCTTATAAGATGCAGTGTAATCTTGATGATAGTAGAACATACGAACAAAGGAACTAATCTCCTGATCCTAGAATGATGAAGATTTACCCCTTTACCGCTAATGATAAGATTTATCCTTTACCCCTCTACCGCTCATAAAGTCCAGCTGCTAGGACAAGACGAATGTGTTTTTTAAAGGGACATGTAGCTAAAACAGAAAATATGCTCTCTCTTTGGAAAAAATCAAAATAATTAAATTATAAGAGATAGACCTATAATCCTTTTTTTTTTATTTGATTCATAATAGATTTATGCAAGTGGTATATTACCTAATTTTGAACCTCCACATTTCGCTGCTGGTGGTATTCCAAAAAACCCCACATGGCACAATGAAAGGTCACATTGTTTACACTTGTATTTTGTCTGTTTTCCTCTTCCAGATGGGGCTTTTTATCTTTTTTTCTGTACACATAGCGCACACTTTTGCATGGCCTAATATTTTTTCTGGGGGTGTGAAGTATTTTAGGGGATGCTGTACCTGTGGGTGAACTTCTCTTCCTGCCTGTACACTTATGAGACGAAAATGTTGTTATCAGTTGATTATTGCTAGTCTCCACTCTCGGATCATCTTCACTGGAGGTTTCATTATCATCGTATCTTCTTCCGATGAGAATACTGAAATATCACTATCAGTACTTTCTTCTAAAATGTCTGCGTCTTCCTCTTTTACTCGAAATGCGCGATGTATTTGCCATTCTCAACTCAACTGAGCCCTCAATAGGTTACTAACTTTTGAACGTGACCTGTGTGTCATAAATTATTTTTTTTTTTGTGATTCATATTTATACATGTGCAGGCATGCATGGTAAGCAATTTGATTGTGTCAGAAATTTTTCCTTGTTAATACGCAATAGATTTACGGAGGCTGCAACATGAACGTTTAGCCAGGAAGGGGACATTTACATTTCGAGCACTTTGGAGCGTTAGGGCCGACAAACAGTAATATAGAATAAACTCGTTTTGATTAAAAGTTTATTTTAAACAAACAATTCATATTAGCATTTGTGACATTAAACTAGTTTTACTAAAATAATGATTAAAAAATTTTTTTTTTATTATGCTCTTTTTTATTAATTTTGGAAATATTTATCCGCAAATAATTATATTAACTATGATAACTTAATGATTTTGTGCTATTTGTAATGGAACTATATTGTGATGTTCATTGCCATTTAGATTACATGGTGCATGCTAAATGTAGGTTATTAAACAAAGTGTGATGTCATTGCTGTTTATCACACATAGTTCATACACATTCATCTACTTTCTTACAAACAAAGCTGTGTTCAATCTTATTTTTGCAACTCTATTTTCAAATAAAATTATATTGTTCTTAAATTTTTGTTGTACAGTGTCTATTGTTTTCAGTATTACTAACATACTTCAACCATTAATGTGATGAAAAACATGTTACCTTCTTTCATGCAGGAGTAATATTCGAAGTTGTGCAAGTTAAATGGCTTGTAATAAAGCATTTTGTTTAAACAAATACGAAAATTGACAGGACTAGTTTAAAGTCACATTTATCATCAGATTATGTTTGTGGATAGTTAAAAAAAAAAAAAATCAATTTAGTAGGTAACTTGTATCTCATCCTTATTGGTTAAACTTTGGTAGACATGTTGTTACTATTCACTTGTTAATAGCATCTCATTATGTATTGAGATGTGCTATTCTTTTTTGCTTACTAACAACAAATTAACATGTTAAAGAGTCAGAAAAATATTATAAGGTACAAAACATGTAAAAGTATCTTTGTCAAAGTAGAGGTTAGGATTGGCTGATTGCAGTCAGAAGTGATGATGATGTGCAGATGGTATGATAATTTTTTTTTGTAATGATTAAGAGGCTTCAACTAATTTTTTGTTCTTTTTGAAAATTCATAACTTAAAAAATTTCTTATTTTATCATGGTATTTTATCGAAATAAAAATAATTCATTAATTAATGTCTTATTTCTTTATACAAAACGATAAACTTAATGATTATCGTTTCATCAATTTTCACAAATTGATAACAATCCAAAGTATCAATTTGTGAAAATTACCATAATATTGAAAAAAAGGAGTATAAACCTTGAAAAGTTAACCAGTACTATCTTACTGAACTAGTTAACAGTCCAACATCTGTTTTGCATAGTGCGTAATGATATCCTACTTTTTGTATGCCTGTAAATCATCTGTGTAAATGGTAATGATGTCACAAAATATTTCAGTTAAAAATTACATGAAATCGTAATTTAATAAATGTTCACCTGATGTAATATTATATAGACCTTATAGGTTCCCTACTTTATTTCATAAAATAAAAATATTGTATATAGGCTAATTAGGCCTACATAATAATAAGTTGAGGCATATTCATTACACAAGTAAAACCATATTAAAAAGATGTGAAAGTGATATGGTCGTAAATGATTAAAATCATCCCATTAATTTCACTGACCTTGACACTTTGCCAAAACATTTAATGGTGTGCATGATACAAAAATTAGATACAGCTTGTAAGTCTGTAGGCTGAATTTATCTTCTGAAGGTTTTATCCCAACTACTACACCACCTTATTTAAGTCAATTGCAGCCTATGCAATAGATAAGACGTGCTTAAAGTTAGTTTCTGCCAAGTTATCAATGAATAACAGTAGTTTGTCAGAAACGACTTCTGGATGAAAAGGGGTTTTTCACCTTTTCATGTTTTTATAACTCTTTATACATGTTAAGCTGTTGTTAGCAAGCAAAAATTAATAATACATCTCAAGACAGAAACTACAATATACGTATTTTCATGCACTCCATGTTATGATATTGTAAGTAAAGTAAGTTTTTATTCTTTACTTGTTTTTTCAACTTTTTAAACATTTTCATATGTTGTTAGAAAAAAAATATAACGTAGATCTCAGAACAAAAAGTTGCTGGTAAAAAGGGTACTTTTAAGAAATTTTGGTAATAGTACTTTTAGGAAAACATACATTTTAAATAATAAAAAATCGTTCGTTAACTTACGCTATTTAAAATCCATTAGTACTAAAAGATTTTCTGACCTTTCATTTCAAAATTAGAGGGGGAAGTATAAATACTTGAATTTTTGAAGATTCTAACAACTTTGTATGAACTCTGTGTATCAATGAATCAGTATCAATGAAACTCCACACTTTATAAATAAAAACAAAAAATATTTTTACCATTAAGATGTCATTTTAAATTGTAATATTATATAGGACCTGTTTTTTTCCGTCCTATCTTCTTTCTTCATGTAGGTTATTAAACGACTTTGTCAGAAAACGACTCTTTCTTCATGTAGGTTATTAAACGACTTTGTCAGAAAACGACTTTTAGAATAAGTTTTTCACCTTTTCATGTTTTTATAACTCTTTATACATGTTAAGCTGTTGTTAGCAAGCAAAAATTAATAATACATCTCAAGACATAAACTACAATATACATATTTTCATGCACTCCATGTTATGATATACATTGAAGTAAAGTAACTCAAGTTTTTCTTCTTTTCTTGTTTTTTCAACTTTTTAAACATGTTCATATGTTGTTAGAAAGTAAATTATTCTACTTTTACTTTTACATTCGGCTAAGTGAGCTTCATTTTATTATTATTAACATAACCTCCTTAACTACCTCTAAAGAAATATTTTTTGTCAACTATCTTTATATTTTTTCTGGGTTTGTGCCACTACAAAGACCATTTTCGCCAAATTTTTTATTGATCGGTCACATAGTTTAGGAATAAGTGATGCAATACAAGTAGACAAATTAATAAGCTCATGAATTATAACGGTTCTGGGTTTTGTCTACAGTCCCTTAAAAATGAATTGGAAACTATTACACGTATGTAGTTTGAACATGCATTAGTAAACATTTAAAAACATAACCTATTATTATGAAATGTCTCAGTTATTTTTTCAAATTGTAATTGAAAAACAATGTTTAAGATATAATTTAAATAAGAACATAATTCTTTTGAAGAAAACTTTACCTGGAAACCCTTTGGAAGATGTTATAAAGGAGGACATCATTGCGGGTTATCAGGGCAACTTAAAAAAATAATTTGATCCATAAGATACCACCAGCCAAAATTAAGCCTAAAGCTGACAAATTATCTTCTCAAACTAAAACAATTTACAGTAATTCTTAGCTTACAGAGAACACAACTGACAAAGCACCTGACGGAAGAATGTGCTTACAACTTTTGGTAAAAAATTGATTTGCAAAAACCTAAACACTATGTCAGTGTTTACTGTACTTATATTTTAGTGCAAAAATTTTATAATTTCTTTTTCCTTCTAAGTTATAAAGTGTATATCATTTATGAATCTACATATACTCTGTCATCTCCCCGCAGGTATCCGAGTCTAACACACACTTATACTTACAACACTGCACTTATGACTTTAACACTCACACTTACATTTAGTGAGGCGATAATAGCCTCAATGTGCTTTTCGCCTTAAAATAACAACAACAAAAAAACATCTCTCCCTGAGCTTCATTGGGTAACTTAAGATGATGATGGTTTCTAAAATATACGGCGAGTATGTGGTCTGGGAAACAGTATGCAGAGGACGTTGGGAGATAGTGTCTCGGCCATTGACCGGACACTGAAATTCTTTCATCGTCTGAATTTGTTAAATCAAATTTAACTTAAAATAATATTGCAGAGCCTCTTTACAGCCCTGCAACAAGTTGTATATTTGTGGCTATTTATTTATCTTAATTTGTTATTGTTAATCTAATGCTTTGTTTTCCTTGTTGTTTAGTTTTATTTATTTATTTGTTGTTATATTTTATTGTTAACTAGTTTTAGGAAATAGTATTTATAGCAGTTATTTTATATTATTTTAAATTAGTGTTATTTTCAAACTGTGATATACCAAAATTTTATTTTATTAATATCGTGCCTCGGCGATGATAACCTTAACGGTTTTTCGCCGAAAAAAAAAAAGAACATCTTACTTATGTGTAACTTATATTTATTTTAGCAAAGAATGGCACCTCCAGTTTATGCTGATCTTGGAAAGAATGCTCGTGATGTGTTTGGCAAAGGTTATCAGTTTGGACTGTTGAAATTGGATTTGAAAACAAAAACAAGCTCAGGAGTTGAATTCAGTACTGGTGGTGTATCAAATAGTGAATCAGGAAAGGTTTTCGGAACATTAGAAACCAAATACAAGTTTAAGGAATATGGTGAGTTGATTTTTTTTATCTGAAAGTTCATAATTTTTAGACCCCACGGGGGGGTGTAGACTAGTTGCATCTATAGAGTTTTGTCCCTTGCGGTACCCGAGTCTTAATACACACACTTACAACACTATACTTACGACTTTAACACTTTACACTCACACTTACATTTAGGAAGGCGATAATAGCCTCAATGTGTTCTTTGCCTTAAATTAAAAAAAATATAATTTATAGAAAAATAAAGTTAATAATTTATCAATAGATCTAAACTAGGATAAATTTCGTATAACGTACATTCTAAGATTTAGTTTTTGATAATTATTTAGGCTTCTTTAAGTCAAGTAAGATACAAGTTTAAGGAATATGGTGAGTTGATTTTTTTAATCTGAAAGTTCATAATTTTTAGACCCCACAGGGGGGTGTAGACTAGTTGCATCTATAGAGTTTTGTCTCTGGCGGTACCCGAGTCTTACACACACTTACACTTACAACACTACACTTACGACTTTAACACTTTACACTCACACTTACATTTAGGAAGGCGATAATAGGTTCAATGTGTCCTTTGCCTTAAATTAAAAAAAACATAATTTATAGAAAAATAAAGTTCATAATTTATCAATAAATCTAAACTAAGATAAATTTCGTATAACGTACATTCTAAGATTTATTTTTTAATAATTATTTAGGCTTCTTTAAGTCAAGTAAGAGCAATGTGGTTTTTAAGAAAAAAATAAACTTACATTGCAGAAGGCCTATAAGTAATGTATAATTTAAAAAATTGTTAAATGAATCTTACTAATTTTATATTAGAATTTAAAATAGGTAAAGTAGGTAATTTTTTGATTTGACAAAAAAGAAGTTGTTTAAATTTTTTAACTGGCTGGGTAGAGTGGATAAATCTGTTCAGAAAAATCTATTCTTATTACAGAGTGAGTAGGTTGAGAATTAAAATAATTTTGTGAACATGGGATGGGAACAATTTGCCTTAAGTCTGTAGTTAATTACCTTGAGAGTTTATTTTTTTTAAGTAAGTTGTCAGAAAAGCATTAATTTTAGTTTTAATTTAACATATTTCTTGAAATTTTATATAAATGGGATTCATTTTCTCACTTAGAGTTTCCTTAATTAATTCATCTGAAAATTCACCCTGATTTTTTTTGCAATACCTCCTTGAAAAAACCAGAATTAATGTACAAAACAGAGATTATTTGTAATGATCTCATTTTTAACAGAGATTTCTTTTTTATCTCAAGCAACGTTTCTAAAACATAAATGAAATGTTTGTAAAAATACATCTTGTCATATTTGGGATAAGTGGCTTGCAAATAGGCTAACATACATTTAACTGGGAGATATTATAAATATCATTAAAGATTAAAAAATAATAATTTTTAAATAATAGGAAATATAAAATTGTATTCTTTCATTCTAGTTTTCTACAAAATAAATTACTGGGGTTGTCTGTAAAATAAGGTTCCCAATAATTTTCCACAATGAAAAACATGTTTAGTTGCATTGAATAATACATTTTTGGAAAGCTTACACTTTTTCTTTTTTTCGACATAATCGCCGTTGAGATCGATGCAATTTTTGTATACGGTGAACCATGTTTTATATGCCTGAGTTGAAAAACTCTCCCGCCACGCCGCGAAGATAGCTTAAAACTTATTTCAGCTCCTCTCTGGTTCTAAAATGCGTCCCACCTGTGTGTTTATTCAAATTAGGGAAGAAATGGTAGTCACTTGAGGCTAAGTCCGGGTTGTAGGGCGTATGTGTGACAATATCCCATCCAAATTGGTTGATGAGATCGGTTGTTGCATGGGCGGTGTGCAGACGAGCGTTATCTTGATGGAAACAAACTGCCTTTGTGAGCATGTCTCTCTTCTTGTTTTGAATCGCGCGGCGAAGGTTCTTTAAAGTCTTCTCGCAGTAACGATCAGCATTAATTGTTGTGCCGGTGTCCATGAATTCGCACAACAAAAACCCCTTCCTGTCCCAAAACACGCTTGCCATGACTTTGCCGGCAGACAGTGTTCGTTTAAACTTGGCGACAGTGTTCATTACGCGGCTTTGGCAACTCTGGATGTTTCCACTGATTGTTTTCGTTTCCGGTATCGTATAGTGTACTCAGGTCTTGTTCCCAGTGACAGTGGAGTCCAAGAATTTCTTGCTGTTGGTTTTGTAAGCCTGAAGAAATTCGTGGGCCGCATCAATCCATTGCCGTTTATGGTGCTTGAGACCCATTTTGCACAAACCTTGCTATACCCTAAATGGTCTATCAAAATTTTATCAATGCAGGTCTTGATGAAGTCAGGGATAATCTCAGAGAGGTCCCGAACAGTCACCCTTCGATCGTTTAGCATTGCTTCTTTCACTTTCGAAATCGTTTTGTCCGAAACAGATGGCCGTCCGGAACGCTGTTTATCATGAACGTCCGTCTTTGAATTTTCTGCACCACTTGCGCACGTGTTGTATGCTCATACATTTTTCTCCTTAGACTTCACACAGTTGAGATATGAATGTCCACCGGAGCAATGTTTTTTGCACACAAAAAATGAATCAGCATAATTCATACCTGGCAGGAGACAGAAAAGAAAACTCCATTCTTAATGGCTGCCAAGTCAAGAGTGAGCGTCGCAGGCTGCTCGTGGAGTGGGGATTGGGAGTGGAGGAACCAAGCTGCAAGCCAAGGTCACCGAATCCCGTGTAACAATGTTCGCAGCAACTATAGCGCCTTGTGAACCTTACTTTACGGACAACCCTCACATTAAGAATAAATTTTGAGTATAGAATTCTATATAACTACCTTTTAAATATAAGAATATGTAATTTCAAACTATTTAGTTTCCAGAAATTTTAGAGGGTCGACAATTTTACAATTAAATGTTATCGTTTCTTGCTACCAAATACGGCCTCTTGAAGCCTGCTTGTGTAGCATAATATTTTATTTAGAACAATTAAATGGTTGTGTAATGTTTTCAGCATCATTTATTTTGTTTAACATATAAAGCAAAATATGTTCTTACACATCAAACAAAATAAAAAAAAGGAAATCAAATGAGTAGGCTACCTGTTTTGAGCTCTCTGAGTATGTAACAGACATCGGTAAAAATAAATAAATTAATAAATTTTGTCAGTAAACATTATTGGTTGTTTTGATGTGGATTGACCCTAATCTGGCTTATTTGATCTTACTTAATTTAAAACCTTGGTTAATTAATTTTTTTATTTTGAAATTCTCATTTAAGCGATGTTTAAAAAAAATATTTAATTGAATATTTTTAGCTAAAATAAGTACAAAATAAGCTTTTACCAAAATGGTCAGCCAAGATAGGTTATTTAGCTTTGGCATGTGTGTTGACCTGGGAAACCCTATGACCAGAGACCAACCTTTGTGTCAGGGCACTGTGTTATGCAGACTGTCTACATTACTACTTTCTCTCTCCTTCCTGTTCTGAATGGTTGTCTTATATAAGTGTGTTGTTAGTCATTTGTCTAGTCTGTTTACATCTAGTTTGGTGTTTTTAAAAGTTTTCTTAAAGTTGTTCTTCAGTAAAAAAGTGGTTTCAAAAATATCTGTATTATTCTGGGTTTTCAAATTTGTCAGCTTTTCATATACTTTTTAATTCAAACTTTTGTGCAGTTAACAATTTTCGAATGGGCCTTTCAGCTACAAATTATTCAAGATTCCTCTGTACTAAGAGACACGCGCGTGTACTATTAGTTCATGCTTATTCCACAAATATATAATGATATGGATAAGAATTGCACTAACATGACATTAAATAGTCTGAATTCTGCAGTGAGCATGTACTATTCCTTTTGACATGGTGCCAAGAACTTAAAAAAAGGGGGGAAACCTTTGTTACTCTTATTGAACTTGAAGATAAATATAGAACAGTTCAGACATGTAACGTAGCAGATTACTTTTAACACAAAGTGTCTTTTAAATGATCATTAGAAGAAAAGTGTAAGTTGAAGGTAGTGTATTTTGTACTTATTGTATGAGTAGGGTGTGAAAGCCCATACTGAAATATATTTGCACATTTTTACTGGAAAATTAAAACAAAATTTAACAATATGTAGATCTACTGCAAAATTGTATTGTTTAATTCATATTGTTATGTTATACTACAACAAAAAATATTTTATATTAAATTTGTTACAGTTCTGCATTTGTTATGTTAGAAGCTTTTAACTTTGGTTATTGATAATTGTAATTCCAGGAGTTACGTTCACGGAGAAATGGAACACTGACAACATTTTAGCCACTGAAGTAGCTGTCCAGGACTTCTGTCAGGGGGCAAAGGTTTCTGTTGATACATCATTCGCTCCACAAACAGGGTAAGCTCTTTATTTTAAAATGGATGCATTCAAATATTAGTTTTAACTTGATATTACTTACCTACTCGCTACTATTTAACGTATTTAACACAGAATAATGTACGGTGAAACCTCTGTTATATGGACTCTTGGCCATTCCTGACTTAATCTGCTCATGAGAGGGGTCTTTTAATCTACCACTAGAGGAATGGAAAATAGTTTTGAAACTGTACATTTTTTTAAAAACGATGTTATCACCAAATGATAATTTTATTTATAAATCTATAACTTCAGATTAAGTAAAATGTACCTTACAGTTTATACTGTGTACAGTTCTGAACAATAGCATTTACACAATCTAGTAAATGTATTCTGTTTAAATACATTTTGTTTTACAGTCAATATCTGAATCTACTCTACTATATAGAAAAAAAAATAGGTTTAAGAAAATTTTTAAAATAATATACTACTGTAAGTACTTTGAGTCCACAAAAAATTACTTCACTACATATATATATATATATATATATATATATATATATATATATATATATATATATGATATATATATATATATATATATATATATATATATATATATATATATTGTTCTAATCCAACTTTTTTCTTTGTTAAAAAAAAAATGAAATTTCTATTTTTTATTTCTTCTTTGAGGATCCTTGAAGGCAGTGTATGGTAAAAAAAAAACAATATTTACTTGAAGTTTTAGATCCTTCAAATATGGTGTCAAATGTTCTTCAAAAATGAAAAAAGAAAGTTGGGTTGGACAGATGTCATTACAGTACAGGTAAATCTGAAGAATATTATTCAAGTTCCCTTGTTGATTTTTAGAATTAATGATAAACAAATAATAATTGTTTTTTTTTTTAGAATCCTAATTGTTAAATACTATTGAAAGTATTAAAATAAAAATTTCTTATATTCGGTTCTCAGTGCTATTAATATATATATATATATATATATATATATATATATATATATATATATATATATTATCTGCGCATAGACCCTGTTGGATCACATAAAAGCACTCCCAACTCATGTCTTGTTCTTCTAATCCTCCACACCTCCCTCATCCTGTCCCCATGGATCTATATATATATATATATATATATATATATATATATATATATATATATATATATATATATATAAAACACACACATATACACACACACACACACACACACACACACACACACAAGGAAGAAATGTTAGCCACATGCCTAACTAAAGTTACAATGTTAGTTTGGGTCCCATGTCAACAAACCTACATAATCAGTCTATTGATAGCTAACTGATAAATACAGTTCATTTTCTATTCAAAGTTAGCACACTGATTGCATGTGTTCAGCCATTTATGTCAGTTGTGGTAATTTAATTGTTTTAATTACAAACTGTTGGTTCTGTGGATGACCAGAAATCAGAATTAATTATTTATCAAGTAATTACACATAACATTAGAGTGAATTTGTTTATCTTTATTCTCCTCAAGTAGAAAGTAAACATTGCATATGAAGTAAACATTATAAGCAATAGATGCAATTTGGCTTGTTTACATGCTGTTAGATAACTGGGACCATTGAATATAGACAATACTAGGACTTATTAGACTCTGTGTTTATATTATAAAAATGGGACAAAGAGAGATGGAGAAGAGAGGCATCTTCTGTTTAGTCTATGTGATAGGGTCATCCTTGTCCCTGAAAATTTGACATGTGAGTTATTTATATCTGTGTGAGTCATCAGTGATCACATTGCATTGGATACTGTTGAACCAGTGGTCACTGTAATATAATGCATCTTTTGAAGTAGGTTGCCTATTTTTAATTCTTCTTGGAAATTATCTTCATAAATCCTGTTTATCTAAAAACAGAAGTAATATTAAATAATGTGGTTTCTAAATTTATTGTAAAAGTAATTTAACATATTTTTGACATGATTCAATTTGCTGCCATAGTATGTAATGCATTTAGTTTTGGAAACTAAATCGTATCTTTATTTTAAGCCGCCTCGGTGACCTAGTGGATAGCATACTAGGCTTTCACCCCAAGGACCCGGGTTTGATACCCGGCAAGGGCTTGGCATTTTCATACGCTATAAATCAACCCATTGTCTGCATTAGCCCAAGTGTGCACAATAGATGGACGTTAAAAAAAAAAGTTATCTTTATTTTGATTTGCCATTGCAAATAATATTGTTCTTACTGCCTAATAAAGGCATCCAACATCAAGTAATTGTCAAAACTGCTAGTGCCTGAATTTTCTTTATGTATTGAATCTTTTTGAGGCGCTCACTTTGACCATTTTATCCTTGGCAAGATTTAAAGTTTTATATACAAAGTCAGTTATATGTTAATACACGTTTGTGTTCGTGTGCGCGCATTTTTGAATGTTAGCGGATCACTGGTGTTAAAGAAATTTTTCTTAAAGTATGACCAATTTTTTTTCATGTCACAAATGTTGATGTAGACAAAAGAGTCCGTGGTACCTGGCTGGTTCAGTCTGAATGTGGTATAGTGATTTCAGTCTGAATGTGGTATAGTGATTTTAGTCTGAATGTGGTGTATCACATATCCTTAATACCTAGTCTTCATCTGTCCATCTGTCTTGGAATACTGAAGATGGTGTATAGGGGCATATTAATATCTGTAATAAATATATTAGACAGCATTAAGGCCAAATTTCAGACAAAGGAATTTCAGTATCGTCATAGAATGGTTGCCACATTATATTGGGCTGAGATCCTTTGGAAAAAAGTTATGATTTTTATTCTTTAGCAGTTTTAGCAAGGCAGTTTATTTGATGATTTTAAAGGAATGACCCCGTGTGGTTTAGTTCGAGTGGCTAACATTTATAAGGCAGTTTATAAGTCTGTTAGAATTGTTACCATTTTTTTTTGCAAGGCCAAAATGTTAATGATACTGTGTTGTTGCTAGGAACATTGAATCTACTGCATTTGCTAGTACAAGAATGTAGACTGTTTCCCTGCGGTATGCTTTTTTTGCACCATTTTTGGTAACGCTTTCCATTTGCCATCAATTCTGAATAGAATTTGATATTCAATGGAAAACACATTACAGTATATATGTTATAAAAGGCCGCCTTGGTGGCCTAGTTGATAGCGTACTAGGCTTTCACCCCGAGGACCCGGGTTCGAGTCCCGGCTAGGGCTTGGCATTTTCATACACTATAAATCATCCCATCGTCTGCATTAGCCCGTGTGCACAATAGTCGGACGTTAAAAAAAATTATAAATTCCTGTATAGCTAAAATGTACATCGGAATTGAGATGAAGATTATTATTGCTATTGATGAAGTCTAAATAATATTTTTAAGCAAGTTCCACAATGCTGAAATTCCTAAATCAACAATAAACACAAAAAGGCATTTAATGTATGCATTAGTTGTATAATAGTGTAAGCCTTGATTATAATTGTTTACTTCAAGTTTTTTAATATAGCCATAAATACAAAATTTGTTATACCAAACATAAAGCACTAGTCAAACTGATGGGTGTCTCGACCATATTGACCACCAAGTCCTGTTTTTAGTTTTAAATTGAATCACCACATTTCTGTCATTCTTTTTTTATATGTAGCTAGGCGGCATATAGCAACATTCCATATTATTTCAAATTAAATGTTTTATACAGAATCTAAAAGTACTTTAGCAGGAGATATCATTAACAACCAACACGGTAAGATACCTAAATTTTATCTTACTTAATATATAACGAATTTTACACGTTCTTTGCATAATTTATTTTTTATTTCCAGAGACAAGTCACTAAGGACAAAGACTGAATACAAGAACCAATCTGCTGCTTTGACTTGTGATGTTGATTTTAAGTCCGGTGCACCTGTTATTAATGGTTCTGCAGTACTAGGGTACAATGGTAAGTAGATATTCAAAAAAATGAATTTAAAAATGGATATAATGTTTCTATAAAATGTAATCACAGATAATTATTATAATAACCAATTTTCTAAAATCCTGATCATAATTATCATAAAACAGATGATATGCTATTTATTATTGTCTTGTGTTAAAGAGATAATGTTTGTTGGTCATTTGACGGATAAAGTAATATTTAGACACTGATGTATATTAGAAAAGTCTGGCAACAAACTGTAGAAGAGTCATAATTTTCAAGTCATAATGGTCGAACACTGAAGTTAGAACCTGTAAGAATGATTTTCAATTGAACAGCCTGACAATACATTTTTATACTACCTGTTCAAAAATTTCATTAAAGTAATTAATTGTTATTATCTTTTTTATTGCTGAAGACAGTGGAGTATAATTTCACTTTGTATTAGAAGTCTTTGATAGACATTTTAATAATTGGTATTCGAAGCAACCAGGGAAAAATTTAATAAATTTTTGAGTTTAGTGAAGTAGTTTGTAATGTAGATGTTAATAAAGAGGAAATTGGAAGTATGTAATTACAATGTACAGACTGTGTGTATAACAACAAAAAATATACTCAAAAAATATATATTAAAAAATTTAACTCGTCAATTCACTTCTGGGTCATTTGATGCACAGGAGATATGTAATGAACTTGATCAACTCTGGGAAAGATACTTTTACTTTGTATTTTGACACGCTCATTATCACAACTAACACAGTATTGCTTGCACACCAGATCTAGCCCGGATTTTTTTTTCCGAACGTTATGTATATTTTTATGCCACTTGGACTAATGGGGACAAGGAATCATTGTTAACAGTAAGGGTAAAGTAACGGCAATAACTGAGGCTAAAACTAACAATCTTGAGATGCGCTCTTTAGAGATGCAGCAGACTGACCAATGCATCAGCCACATCGACCATCAGAGCACTATCTAGCCTTGAGGAAGCGTAGGCAGAATGTCAGTGACCTAACATTCTGACGTTGCTTTTCAATATCATAAGGACGGATGAGCCATGTTTTATCAATAGGTATATGTGTTTGAAATGAGTGCAAACAAAAATTTATACAGCGGACATTGAGCTTTCTAAGTACACAATATGGAAGGGAAATATTGTAGGAATTATGAAATTTGGAAATGCTTTGTTTCTGCGCGATTTTTTTTGAGTTTTTAAGAGTCCAGTGTTAAGTATAAATTATGGATGTACGAATTATCGAGTGGCAACTGTATCAGAATTCACTTCATAACATTCTTGGGAAGATATATCTTTTGACTAACGTTCTTTTAAAAATAAAACTTGTGTTTTTGTTAGGAATTATCAAATGTAACACTTTTATATTCAAACGTGACAGATTAGACACTTTATTATAATATATTTACTTTTAATATGAAAAACAAATAATATGAATAATAAGGTAATAATAAATAAAAAAATAAGAAGAAAAGCATTTTTTATAAATCAGTGGTTTTTAATAAAAATATAACTATTATTATTAATTGTATATATGTGATAGATAATATCTCTGTTTATGAAAATGACTAATAAAACCTGCCCTCTGATTGGTGGTGTACCTGACTTTTGTAAACCAATTTAATAAAATATTCATATTGAAACCTGACTGGATCTAAAAAAATATTTACATTATTACATTTTAAATAATTTCATTACAGGTTGGTTGGCAGGTTACCAAACCAAATTTGATGCTCAAAAATCTAAAATCACAGCAAACAGCTTCGCCCTTGGATATTCTACTGGTGATTTCATTATTCACACAAACGTGTATGTATAATAAAAAAATTAAGTAATATTTCATGCACCTAATTCTTAATTAATATGTGTATATTTTTTTCTTGTGTGTGTGTGTGTGGGCGCGTGGCGTGCGTGTGCGTAAAAGCGCAATCTACATTCGTTTTGTTTTTATTGTAATTACTATAAAATTTATTGTAAAATTACTGAATACCTGTTATTCAGATAAAAGTCACATATTTTGTTTGATCTAATAATTGTTTTTATGGAAAAGCAGGATTTAGGCTGATATATGAAGGAACGATTAATTACAGTCTTTGTGTTCAGTGTTCTCAAATATGTGATTTTAATATCATTTGTAAAACTTTTTAATATCATGGTTTTCTTCAGTTAATTAATTTCTGATTTTTTAAAAATTTCTTATTTATTTTTTACAATTACATTTAAAAATTATATTTAATGTTCTTGATATAGTTCATATTTATTATTTTTTTATTCATAACTTTTTGTAAAAGATTACATTCCCCATGAAATTAACCATTTGTTAAAACTATTCAAAAAATTATTCTGTAAGTCATAATATGAGGGTTGTTCGTAAAATAAGGTTCCCAATAATTTTTCACAATGAAAAACATGTTTATTTACTTTGAATAATACATTTATGGAAAGCTTACACTTTTTTCTTTTTTTTTCGACATAATTGCCATTGAGATTGATGCATTTTTGCATACGGTGAAATATCTTGTATGCCCGAGTCGAAAAACTCCCACCGCGCTGCGAAGGTAGCTTAAAACATTTTCTTTCAGCTTCTCTCTGGTACTGAAATATGTCCTACCTGTGTTTCTTCAAATTAGGGAAGAGATGGTAACCACTTGGGGCTAAGTCCGGGCTGTAGGGCGGATGTGTGACAGTATCCCATTCAAATTGGTTGATGAGATCGGTTGTTACACGGGCAGTGCGCGGACGAGTGTCGTCTTGATGGAAACAAACTGTGTTCGTGAGCATGTCTCATGTTTTGAATCGTGCGGCGAAGGTTCTTTAACGTCTCACAGTAATGATCAGCATTAATTGTTGTGCCTGTATCAATGAATTTGCACAACAATAACCTCTTCCTGTCCCTAAACACACTCGCCATGACTTTGCCGGCAGAGTGTGTTTGTTTAAACTTCCGCAGCTTCAAACAATATAACAAATATAACTATTATTATTAATTGTATATATGGGATAGATAATATCTCTGTTTATGAAAATGACCCGTAAAACCTCTGATTGGTGGAGTGACTCTGGATGTTTCCAATGACGTGATTGTTCTTTCGTTTCCGATATTGTATAGTGTACCGAGGTCTCGTCCCCAGTGACAATGGAGTCCAAGAATTTCTTGCCATCGGTTTCGTAGGCGTGAAGAAATTTGTGGGCCGCATCAATCCATTGCTGTTTGTGGTCTGCTTGGGACCCATTTTGCACAAACCTTGCTATTCTCTAAATGGTTTGTCAAAATTTTATCAATCCAGGTCTTGCTGACATCAGGGATCATCTTGGAGAGCTCCTGAACAGTCACCCTTCAATCATTCAGTATTGCTTCTTCCACTTTCGCAATCGTTTTGTCCGAAACGCTGTTCATCATGAACGTCTGTACGTTCGTCTTTGAATTCTCTGCACCATTTGCACACGTGTTGTATGCTCATACATTTTTCTCCGCAGACTTCACACAGTTGGATATGAAAGTCCACCGGCGCAGTGTTTTTTGCACAAAAAACGAATCCGAGCGTAATTCGCACCTGGTGAGAGACAGAAAAGACAACTCCATTATTAACGGCTACCAAGCCAAGACTGAGAGTCGCAGACCGATCGCGGAGTAGGGATCGGGAGTGGAGGAACCAAGGTGCAAGCCAAGATCACCGGATCCCGCGTAACGTTCGCAGCGGCTATAGCCCCATGGGAACCTTACTTTATGGACAACCTTCGTATTTCTTTAATAAAGCAAGATATGAAGTATTGAATATGTTTGTATATGTATGTGTTTACTTATTGGAATATCAGCATCTATAGATTATTTAACAACTCTAATATTTTATGCAGTGACAATGGACTCGAGTTTGGAGGTTCAGTTTACCAGAAAGTCAATCCAAACCTAGAGACAGCTATTCAACTGGCGTGGTCAGCTGGAAACAATGATACTCGATTTGGTATCGGTTGCAAGTACAATCTTGATTCCGATGCTTCAGTCAGAGCTAAAGTTAATAATGCCAGTCATATCGGTCTCAGTTACTCACAGAAAGTGCGGGACGGTCAGTATAATTTATTATATTTAATTAATTTTAAATGTAATGGTTATTGTAAATAAGGCATTGAAATTATAGTAAAACCACGATTATCTAGATGTTAATTAATTTTTACGCGAACATGAATCTAAAACATTTGATGATTGTTTCTTAATTCAGTATCTTTGAGAGGTCAGATAAGTTACTAGGCCTATTAGGTTTTTGTTTTCTACTTATCAATGATAAAAAAGTGGTAGACTCACTTATGAACAGATAAACTATTTCATTTGTGGTTATGTGTTGGAACAAAAGGAATAGTAGGTAGAGAGAAGAGAACATGAAATTATAAAATGTTTTAAAAAACAATGTTAAAAACTTAAGTTCAGATAAAGATCCCCTAATATTAAAAAAAAGATTCCCGTCAGCGGTCTATCAACTCACCTCATAAAGGCTACCGCGATTTCGAAACTATAGTTTCATCTTCAGGCCATACAGAATGTTAAATCCCTCTGTCGAGGTCGTCACAAAGTCAAACAAAACATTAAAACATACATCACAAACACTAAGCACAACTACACATGTAAAATATTCATCATGAAATTTGGCTTGGCCAAGCTACACACGCGACTGGTACGTCGTTACATTCCGGACTTGGAATGTATCCAATCCAAATTGACAGTTTGAGTTGATAGACCACTGACAGGAAGAATAGGTATATAATCCTAATCATTTGAATATGTGGTCCGGTGGCTATGTATCAATAATGAAAAGAAATAAAAATAACACTGAAATGATTTGAAACTTGTGTTCAGATCTAATGCCTTCTCGAGCAATTCTTTTTACCACTGTTAGAGTGCTACAGTAAAATCCAAACTAATGGGGCTGTGGCCCGTTTATATTTAGAAATGGTTAGATTGGCCAAAAAATGTAATAGAAAGTACTCGGATACTAATGTTGTACATGGCATGTAATTCATTCGGGTGCTCATCTAGACAAAGTTTTTTGTAAATAGTACATGTGTATATTTCATATTGCAAAAAATATACCATAGCATTTAAATAATTAAACATTTTTTTATTAACATTTGTTAAACTCTTCATGTAACTAGGCTTATTGTTTGATGCATTTTTATTCGTCCAGAATAGAGTCAGGGTTTCAACGTATAGACCATAGTGTCTGCACAAAGTTTAAATGTCTGCAGTGAGTGTTTGTTGCTTTGAACATTCAAGTGTTGGTTTTTTGTTTGTTTGTCTCCATCAGTTCAATTTCTTTAAATAATATATATTTAATATGTATATTTTAAATATAACTATTTATTGTCAATGAGTTCAGAAGTACGTAATTTTGTTTTAGTACTGTATATATAACCCCCTGTTTTGTTACATTTTCTTCCAGTAATCCAGAAATTTGACAATCGGGCACAACCTAAAAGTGCCATACTATTGGAATTTTACGATACTTGTTAACTTGCAATACTTTTTTTGATATAAAATTGGGTTACAGACATTTAAAAATTTTATGTAGCCTAATAAAAAGTGTGTTCTTAAGTCTGCTTTTTTATATTTTGCTCAACATAATATCCAGATTGAAGAGGTTTTTAGCCTTACTTATAGTGTTTTATTTTTTTAATCGTTTTTGATCTTGTTTAAACAGCGATTGTGAATGGCAATCCTCTTATTTTAAAAAAAATTCTTTGAATAAGGCAAAAATTATTGTACTCAATACCTTATTGATTTAAACTTTTCTTGATCCACAAAAAGCCCAGTTTTAGAAATTTCTTAGTTGTCCTAATAACATGTAATACTAATGAATCAATAAAAAATATTTGTATAAAGTGTTACTTGTATTTAAATTAAAAATTCACATTTTAGTTTTTTTTTTTGAGAATTTATTTCAGCAGTTAACAGTAGTTTACTAGTAGATAGTGTTCAGTACGTTAGAAAAAAAATCACTAAACAATTATGTAATCCATTTTTTTTTTCAATGAGTACTCTTGAAGCACTTTGTAAACCCCATCCGTATTTAAGTTGTAATCTTTCACTTATCAAGGGATCATGACTGATTTTCTCATTACCTTAGAGTAATCTAGTTCATGGCATGTTGACAATAAATGAACTTCTCTCTTGTCTGAACATTTTATATATATATATATATATATATATATATTATTTGCGTATAGACCCTGTTGGATCACGCAAAGCACTCCGACTCATATGTTGTTCCTTCTAAAACCTCCACACCTCCCTCATCCTGTCCCCATGGATCCTCTTCCGCTCCCCCGTCCATTTTACCCCTGCTCTCTTTGGGATTTCATTCTCTGGGACCTTCCAACCGAGCATCTTTCTCCTATATGCGTTACTGTCTTCAACGTCTGTTGAGTATTTCTGCGTCACGTAGGTCTATTCTGACTTGTGCGATCCACGACGTTGATTTGACTCCTTGTGTACACTTAAGGATTCTGTTGGCAAGTCTCGTTGTTGGGAGTCTACTAATGTGTCCATAGAACCGAAGCCTCCTTCTTCTGATATCTGCTGCCAGGTTCGATATCTTCTCTGTGGTCTTTCGGGAGTGCAACCTGTATCCATCTTCTGTTAATCTCGGGCCAAGGATCTTCCTCAAGATTTTGCGTTCTTCCTTCAAAATATCCTCCATGGTAGCTTTTGTGTGGAGTGCTAGCGTCTCACTTGCATATAATCATTTATTATTTTTCAGTTATGTGCAACCACTTTATTTTCCTTCACTTTTTGCTTTTCAAAAGCTCACACAAACATTTTCAATCAAATTTATCTCTTATTTAAAGGCAGAACCAGTTCCTGTTTGCAATACTACGTATCAGCATATTCATAATAATCTTGATTTAACAAGTTATTCAGAATAGTGATAACAACATTAGTTGTGTGACCGAATTGCTAATATTTATCAAGTTTTAGTTTTTTGCTTCACGTAAACAACCGATTCATAAATTAGTATTTCTAAAGTGATAAGACTTTCATCTGCAGGCAGTTCTATAGAAGCTATATACACTTCAGACAAGTTTGGCACAGACAATAGGCCAGCATTAGTATGTCTAGAGTGATAAAGCTTTCATCTGCAGACAGTTCTATAGAAGCTATATACGCTTCAGACAAGTTTGGCACAGACAGTAGGCCAGCATTAGTATGTCTAGAGTGATAAAGCTTTCATCTGCAGACAGTTCTATAGAAGCTATATACACTTCAGACAAGTTTGGCACAGACAATAGGCCAGCATTAGTATGTCTAGAGTGATAAAGCTTTCATCTGCAGACAGTTCTATAGAAGCTATATACGCTTCAGACAAGTTTGGCACAGACAATAGGCCAGTGTTGGTTTATTAGAATTTATTGGTTTTATTAGAATTACACAAAACAATTATTACATTGCTCATTTACAAGGTGAAAAACAAAGTTATAAGTTGACCAATGTTATGTATTCTGTGTACAAGGCTTTCACCCCAAGGATCCGGGTTCAATTCCCGGCGAGGGCTTGGCATTTTCATACGCTATAAATCATCCCCGTCATCTGCATTAGCCCAAGTGTGCACAATAATTGGATGTTAAAAAAAAAAAAAAAAATTGTACAGAATAATATTTTGGTAGTCTTTTAAAGATTAAGATCCATTCCTGTACAATAAGATTGTTTTAAGGATAGAGATCTTGTGTTCTAACCAGTTACTTTTCATCAGATATGGAGGTGAAGATAGTGTAATGTACTGACATTTGTAAACAAGTCTTTTATCAAAATTGCTGTATTTTCATTGTCTTCTTTTACTTGTCAGCCTAAATATTATTTTATTAATGGTTTTTAATTTTGTTTTTGGGTTATACATAGTTTTTTCTCCTAATTTATTACCTTGCCCAGTCGTGGTTTTGCTGAAGGTTTAAGTTTCTTTATTTTTCAGAAAAACTTTCGGTAGTTATTAATAAAATGAGATAGTTTGTATTTATTCACAAGGTTATATTTAACATTGTTTCTAAATTTAATTTTCAAGCCCTTCATTGCCCAACTTTTTTATTTATATAAAAGTTGATTTTGTTAGGGCAACATTAATAAGCTAAATGATAAGTGGTTTAGATTAATATCTAAAAACACAGAGCAATAGCTTAACAAGAATTTAAAGATTATCAGTAATTATGTACATAATATACTACTTTAACTGATATAATTGTATATTATTGACAGTAACAATAGAGGAAGCAAATATTTTGTGAACACAGTAGATTGAAAAAAAAACCACTTTAAGATACCAGAGGTCCATCTCTTAATATTAAGTTTCTTTCATTATCAGAAATGAATTATGAAATATGACGTTCACGGCTAATGATGGGAGCAGATTATTCTGAACATAAATTTATTAATCTTAATTGAAATAAATTTAAATACGTATTTTGTAATTGATATTTATAAGTCATCATACTTTATACACAGATCCTAAACGAGTGCATACTGTTTTGCCAAAATTTAAACCAATACAAAATAAAATTATATAAATTAGTCGCAAGAAAACATTTTTGCCAAAGTATTCAAATATGTTGCAAATGGAATTAATTATCTTAGAAATAGTTTGTTTGCCAGCTCAGATTATAAAAAAACTTGTTTGTCAAAAGCTGGATTCTGAGAAGAAAAATCTAGTTTCAAATAAATTAACTTGATTTTTTGAAAATTTTACTTTCATGTTAAATAGTCACAAAGCTCTTGTTTTTAAATTGTGTAAACTAAAACAGGACTGAAAAAAATCTTATAATTTGTTATTTTGTGCTTAGATAATCTTTCATGGGTTCTTGAATTTTTTTTTTTTTTTTTTTGGTTTTTAATGTCCGACTATTGTGAACGCTTGGGCTAATGCAGACGATGGGATGATTTATAGCGTATGAAAATGCCAAGCCTTCGCCGGGAATCAAACCCGGGTCCTCGGGGTGAAAGCCTAATACGCTATCAACTAGGACACCGAGGCAGCTTGAATGCACTGGAATTAATTAAACTTATTTTTTCCTTTTAAACTAATTAAAATCTTTTTAATACCTTCAGTTTACAGTTACAAAATAATACGTATGATTTTGAAAAAAATCATTAAAAATCACTTTGCCATCATGGAAACAGCAGATTTTACAAGTAATTGTTGATTTTTATCTGATCAGCAGACTTGTGGCTATAATATTAAAACATTAATATATAATATAATATTAAAACGTTTCCACTTAGAAACAAGTCGTTGAGTTTTGTTTTCTAGCCACATACCAGTGTATGAAGAGTTGTGTATAGTCAAAATTCATTTATGTGTGGGATTGAAGGGTGTGATTGCCGCGGATAATCCACATTTAGTGAAAAAATTAGAACCAGTAAAAATATATTGTTATAACAAGTACTATATGTACTGTATTTATAAGCAACATTTTTTATAAATTAATTAGAAAAAAATACATAATATAAAACCTTGGTTAATTGAACTCTGGTCAGCCAAAACGTATACAGAATCAGAAATACTTTAAAAAGTGAAGGCGAACAAATAAGATGCACAGGAATATATATATATTATTATTATTTGCGTATAGACCCTGTTGGATCACGCAAAGCACTCCGACTCATGTCTTGTTCCTTCTAATCCTCCATACCTCCCTCATCCTGTCCCCATGGATCCTCTTCCGCTCCTCCGTCCATTTTACCCCTGCTCTCCTTGGGATTTCATCCTCTGGGACCTTCCAACCGAGCATCTTTCTCCTGTATGCGTGCCTGTCTTCAATGTCTGTTGAGTCTATTTCTGCGTCATGTTGGTCTATTCTGACTTGTGCGATCCACGACATTGATTTGACTCCTTGTATATACTTAAAGATTCTGTTGGCAAGTCTCGTTGTTGGGAGTCTACTGATGTGTCCATAGAACCGAAGCCTCCTTCTGATATCTGCTGCCAGATTCGATATCTTCTCTGTGGTCTTCCAGGAGTGCAACCTGTATCAATCTTCTGTTTATCTCGGGCTAAGGATCTTCCTCAAGATTTTGCGTTCTTCCTTCAAAATACCCTCCATGGTAGCTTTTGTTTGACGTCTTTTGCTAGCGTCTTGCTTGCATATAATACCCCATATATATATGGGCGAGATCCCATAGGCTGGCAAAGAAGTAAACACCTGATCTTCTTTCTGATCCTCAGCCACCAACTCCCAAGTCTTACACTACCAGTCCACATCCCAAATCCAAAACACTGACATTGACATTAGTCACTAGATGGCTGTACCGAAGTGCAAATTTTATATATATTAGATAGTGTTAACATTTTTTTAACAATGCAGCAAGTCAATGCTGGGTGATGAAAAGATAGTGCGACATTACTGCTTGAAAACGTTGCCAGGGGCTTAAAACAAATGAAAATTACTGAATTTGTTAAATGTATTATTAAGAACGTATATAATGAATAGCTTAAAAAAGAGGTTAGACTCATTTCACCTTCAAAATCTTTTAGAATTAGGTACAAAAAAGTATTTATTACGTGTGCATGGCTTTACCAGCAAAATCATTATTACTTCCTTTCCTTTATTTCTGATAAGGGGGGGGGGGTTGTATTGTACTGTTTAAATGAAAATAAGAATGATTTACAATACTGAAACACATGACTCATCTGCTTAGCAATCTGAGGGATAAGCAAACAACTCTAGCACATTGTTTTTATTGCTTTAGCTATGAACAGAAAACTTAATTGCGAATTACAATAGTGCTTGTGTGTATTGTTGAGCAATATCTTATTATATTATCGTATTCAAAACCTAGATTGTTTTTAAAGATAAAACATAGGTTCTTTTGTAGATTCTGTTGATTGTTGTCTGGTGTACTGTTGCGTAAATAAAAATTACTATACTATGTTCAAAAAGTTTTTTTAAAGACAAGGCATACCTTTTGTTTCACAATTTTTTTTTTCTTTGCCTACGGTTAATTGACTTGATATTTGCAAATTGCAGACAGGCATAACCACAACATTAAAATATTGCAACTGCTGTAAAGGCTTACGATATTATATTTAGCTTCATTCTTTTAATTATATATTTCTCAAATTAGTGAATTTAGTTTTTGTTAAATACATTTTTTTTAACGTTGTTTCCAAACTCCCTTAATGTAATAAATACTGCATAAATATTACACAAACTTTTTCACATTCAGTTATTCACTGTATGAGCTTAGCCGAGTGTGTGACATGCTCAGGTAGCTGGCCAAACTAGGGGCAGTATGCTGCGTTGGCATTTTCGTGGATATTCCAAGCCCATTACTAACCTAACTTTTATTATTTATTTTAGTTGGGTTTTTAAAAGGGCGAAATTATTAGGCTAAATGATAAATGAAGTAGATCTATTTCTACATTCATAGAGCAGTAGCCTAACATTTGTTTTCAGTTACTAGTTAAAGTATTAGTTAAGTTAGTAGAGGTTCTATGTAATGTGCACGTACAGGAAGTAGTTAATACTTTGTGGTTTTAAAATTCTTGTTTGTTTTACAAAATTTGTCATTTTTTTAGAAAAAACTGCAGTAAAACTCCCATTATCTAGATATCAATCGTCTGTATCGATTTAGGGAATGTAGAAATTAATTAGCGATAAACAACGAAAGTGTTGTAAGATTGTGTTCGTTTAAAATTAGTCCAAACATAAATGTTCATTATGAGATAAATTTGAGATTTTACATCAGTTGAATAAAGGTATTTTAAGAAACAGTTGGCAGAGAAATTTGATGTGGAAATATCTGTGATTTCGGTCATTAAAACTAACCTGAATGTAACATTGTACAGTTTCTTACCATCAAGATCCTGATGGACATTACAGCATGGTAGCATGGCTACGTCATAGTACCATTCTTTAACATAAAATACAGTACAGTGGTACCTCGACATACGAGTTTAATTCGTTCCGTAACCTTGCTCGTATCTCAAAGCAATTTTCCCCATCGAAATTAATTGAAATGCCATTAATCCGTTCCAGCTCCCAAAACACCACCTCAGTTGTTTTTGTTAAGTGTTTTTGAATAAGAAAAATGTATTTACAAGAAGAAACATTTATTTATAAGTAACAAATACATATTCTATAAGAACATAATAAAAGAAAAAGTGAAGTGCTTACGGAAGCGCTTATTTTCGTCACTAGTCTTCGTTTTTTTTGTCACGCTTTGCTAATTTTCACCTGCAGATCGTTTAAAAAAACTGTCCAAGGAGGTTTGTTTCTTCCTCTCTTTTTGGATATTGTGGAAATGAGTTAGGCAAGTTTCGTTGAACAACTCCGATGCACGACCAGTTGCAACATTTTGGGGGTGATTTTTATCCACGAACTACAACTTTCTCCCACTTTCCCAAGATCTTTATATCTGTTGTAGAGATAACCTCCTCCATCTCTGGCTCCTCTTCAAAACTAATTTTTCGTTGAACCACCGTATGCTGCTGCGCATGTAGATCGTGTAACTCCTCGGTTGTCAGGTCCTGAGATTGTTCCTCGACGAGTTTGTTCACATCTCTCTCATCCACCTCCAGACCCATGGATTTTCCTAGAGAAACAATCTCCTCTACCACAGACACTTTGAGTTCCAATCCTTCGAAGGCCCTTTCAGCTACAGCCTCTTCCATGCAGAGGTTAAGGTCCTCGTTGTAACATCCAGCCAGGTCTGATCAATAATTTTTAGGCATATCACGATGTTAAAGTGGTCCTTCCAGAACATGCGCACACAGACTGAGATCTAGTCTGAAGTGGGAGAAACTGTTAGACGCTGCACATGACACCAACTTGCGCCCCGCATATTGGGGTCGTGTGCAGCGGTGTAGTGTGCGATTCCTCGTATCTCAAAACACTCGTATATTAGGGCACTCATATATCGAGGTACCACTGTATGTTGTATTGTGTATAAACATTGAAAGTAATTCATATATGCACTGTAATTTTATTTAAAAATTTTTAATTATCCCAAATATTTTTTCAGAACCTATATTCTGTAAATTCAGTGTTACAATAAAAGTTTTGCTTTGCCATTTGCCTTTTTTTTGTTAGATTCTTGAGTTGTATTCAACTGTCCGGTTATTTGATTGTCCAGATCGAGTGTTGTCCCATGCATAATATATTAGTACTTTGGTATGATTTTGCTTCTTAAATTTTCACAGGTGTAACACTATCCTTATCTACTTTAATTAAAATTAAATCAAGGCATAATATATTAGTATTTAGGTGTAATTTTGCTTCTTAAATTTTCACAGGTGTAACACTATCCTTATCTACTTTAATTAAAATTAAATCAGGACATAATATATTAGTACTTTGGTATAATTTTGCTTCTTAAATTTTCACAGGTGTAATTCTATCCTTATCTACTTTAATTAAAATTAAATCAAGGCATAATATATTAGTACTTTGGTATGATTTTGCTTCTTAAATTTTTACAGGTGTAACACTATCCTTATCTACTTTAATTAAAATTAAATCAAGGCATAACATATTAGTACTTTGGTATAATTTTGTTTCTTAAATTTTCATAGGTGTAACACTGTCCTTATCTACTTTAATTAAAATTAAATCAAGGCATAATATATTAGTACTTTGGTGTAATTTTGCTTCTTAAATTTTCACAGGTGTAACACTATCCTTATCTACTTTCATTAAAATTAAATCAAGGCATAATATATTAGTACTTTGGTGTAATTTTGCTTCTTAAATTTTCACAGGTGTAACACTATCCTTATCTACTTTAATTAAAATTAAATCAAGGCATAATATATTAGTACTTTGGTATAATTTAGCTTCTTAAATTTTTACAGGTGTAACATTATCCTTATCTACTTTGATTGACGGTAAGAACTTCAATGAAGGTGGACATAAGTACGGCCTTAGTCTTGAACTGGAAGCTTAAACACATCTCTGATCAATTCATAGCATTGTGAAGTTTGAAGAAAGGACAGAATCATTTGTAGTATACATTCATTTAAATAGATAACTGTATTCCTTTAAATTATATATAGCTGTAAGAAAATTTTGACCTATTGTATTTGTTTTCTGTTATGAACCTCTTCGTAGTGTATAAAATCCTTGACGTGGATAATGTATCACTTACTGTTAATATGCGAGGAATGTTAGTGACGTTTAAATATAAGTAATGTACAATAAAGTTGTCTATTAAACTGTAATAATAGATGACCGGCATTGGCAGCGATTTGCTTTTTACGCTTTGCTTAGAGGTTGTGTCTTGTGCAATACATACTAGTTACAAATACTATATAAACTATTATAAGTAATGAGTAAATAGATTCTTTCTTCAATCTTCCCCGATGCTGTCTCCTGTACATTTATTTTATGTTGAATAAAATAAATACATAAAGTTGAATATCTTGTTTAATCTAAAAGGTAGATATGTCTGAAATGTTATGAGCAAGAATTAAGTTATCAGTGAATAAAAAGTTATTTTGATTTGTCTGTTCAGTAAAGTGAAAGAAGAATGATATAAACTTCCTTTAATCATAAATATAAACATGTTGATTTTCTTTGTGCTTTTAATTTTGTGTGGTTTATACATAGTGAAACTTCCCTTAACGGACTCTTTTAAATAGCGGGCTGTTCTGCATAATGGAAATTTCCCTGAGTTCAAGCTATTCTAAGCTCAGAAGAACTTCTAAATTACAAACATTCTCAAAAATATACACAGATATTAAATGAATTGCCCATAGGAGCACTGGAACTTCTTAATACCAGATAGCAGAGCATTGTAGGTAAACTTTTTCACAGAAATTATTGAAAGCAAGAAAAACTATACTGTAGAGTATTTTCCTCGTAGGCCACTTCCTGGAAATGATGAGTTTGAAAAGAACATGTCGCACAAGGGAAGCGGAAATATGCTACATTGCATATGTGAGTGGCAAGGAAGTGAAATATGAACGATACGTGCACGTTTTATTGGACACGCTAAAAAAAAAAAATGCATTTTTTGTCGGAATCGTTCAAGAATCAGTTTTTGCTGATTTTGCATGAATATTTGAACATAAAGAAAGTTTGTTAAAAAATGGTGCCGAAAAATCTCACCTGTACTCAAATGAACATTGTGCTGACACCGAAATCCGTCAAACAGATCTTAAACTTTTGGAAAGATTAATAACATGTTACAAATCATGATTCTTTACTTGCATACAGTCCAGAAACTAAGCACTGTGACTGAAGAAAGCTTAAGTGTTCAAATGAAAATTCAAAGCCATGCTGATTGTTTTCCAACATTCATGGGATTGGGTACCTGAAGGTCAAACCATGAATAAGAATTATCTTGAGGTCCTAAATACTGTCCGTGAACGAGTAAGAAGAAAATGACTGAGTTGTGGAAAAATACGTCATGGATTCTTCATCAGGCCTATACTGCATTGGTTGTCAAGATTTTTTTTTGATAAGCGTAGGATCCCTATGTTGGAATGCCCACCCTACTCACCAGACCTTGCTCCATGTGACTTCTTTTTGTTCCCGAAAGTGAAATCAGCATTGAAAGGAATGATATGTGAGGCGGTTGAAACTGTGAAAGAAAAAGTTATGGAAGACCCAGAATATGCTTTCAGAAAATGATGAAATATTGCTTTGATCGATGGAAAATTCGCTTGGAGGAGACAATGTTAAAGTTACGAAGAAATAAAAGCAAAGAATACTCCATTAATCCAGTTATCTTTAAGCCACACCTAGTTATCATGTATTCTGTACATGAATTGATTGTTAATACTGTTAATTATATATACCTTATTGTTAGGTAGTCAAATAATTTTTAATATCCTGCTAGATGATAAGATACATAGATCCTTCATAATAGTGTTCGTATTTGTTAATTGACTGGAAAGTATCATCTGGGCCATTTTCTATGAATTCACATCCATGATGAATTTATTCAAATGCTAACATTCTGTTTTGGATGGCTTAGGTAATTCTATTTCTGCCTGATGGTCTTCATCTTCAACATCATCCTCAGAATTTTAAAATATCTATCCCTTGGATATTCTGCTATAAAAGTTTCATCTAAAGTTAAAACAAATCATTAAGTGTAACACCATAGTCATGCCTGCTGAATGTAAATTTGTTTTGCTATTTCTGATATATACAACCCAAAATTAACAATTTTCTTAATAGGTGTGTCACTTTCTATTGCAGATATAAATCTCCTTGAGGATCTGTTTTCGGTAACATACTTTAAGTAGCTTGGTCTAATGGCTGAAGTTTCAAAGTAATACTTATGGAGGGGCAACTTTATATTAAGTAAATTTTTGTAACAGAAGAATGTGTTGGGACTATGGTCAAGAAAAAGAATAACTTTACTGTTTTGCCTAATCATTTATAAAATTCGACTAATCACTTCTCAAAAATCTCACTCGTTATTTATGACTTAATTGCTATCCTAGTGAACTTCATACGGATTTAACTCATTTGAACCATCATGGCCGTTTGTTTCCAATAACCAAATTCAATTTTTTCATGACATTGGTACAGAGGAGTATAATAGAAATAGGAATTGTTTTTAAAGTAAGCTCTTATTTGCCAGTCATTTAAAAAAGGAGCAATATTAAAAACTGTTGTTGTTTCCTATGGCTAGCCCGGACTCCAGTCCATCAGCCTCCTTGCCTCCCAATACAGTCGAGTGAAGCTCTTCTGTCATCTCGAATCAGCATTCAATCTAGGGCATGTCAGCAGGTGTTCCTTGTTCATATTTCAGTTCGTCTCTGTGGAGTAGACTCCAATGTGCTTCAAGTGGGTGGCGAGGCAGTCATGACCCGTGTCAAGACGTAACTGTGCCACTGGCTGTCTCCTTGGTTTTTCCTTCAGTCCGTCCCATTCCTCGCCTATATTTTCCCAGCATTTGCCTTTTGCTATGCTCTTCATTTTTTCCATCTGCTATTTCTTCATTGTACTTTTGAGCTTTTGCCTTATTTGGATTGGGCAAATGTTTGGGTTGTGGTAGGAGTGAACCTTTCTTTGCCAGCTCGTCTGCAGCCTCATTTCCTGGCACACCTACATGAGAAGGGATCCATTGGAACACTATATTTCTGCTTAATTTTTTAAGCGTTCGTAACATTTGATTTATTTCTTTAAACTTTCATTTAAAGAAATATTTCATAAATATATATGAAATGTTTCATATTTCATAAATAAATCTGATTACATGAGCAAGTAATAATGTTGTTTCTATCTGGCTGTAAATTTTTTGTTTTGTTTTTTGTAAGCTCTGGTGTTAGGGCTTTGGTTTAGATGAGTCTTTTCAGTTGTAAGTATTGTATACGTTTTTACTGAATCTATTTACTCAGTGGGTAGTTGCGTTACTGGGTTAGGCAAGTGAAGGTTTTTTTCATTTTACAAAATATTCCAAACAAGATATTTTGTTTTAATGTGGATAAATTTAACATCCTTTTCTAATTTTGTCAAAGTGGAGTCAGGTATAACAAAAATTTCTTTTGTAAATGGGAAATTAGTTGCAGTAGCCTTGCCTTATTTTTTTATTTTACTGTCAAAATAATACATATGTAGCTCATTGACAATTTTTTAAACACCAATTGGCTGCCTCGGTGGCCTAGTTGATAGCGTACTGGACTTTCATCCCGAGAACCCGGGTTCGATTCCCGGCCAGCGCTTGGCATTTTCATACGCTATAAATCCTCCCATCGTCTGCATTAGCCCAAGTGTGCACAATAGTCGGACGTTAAACACCAAAAAAAATTAAACACCAATTAAGTTTTTTGCCCATCAAATACAGTACAGTACTGTATAAATATTTTTTTTTAGTTTTATACATCAAATTTTGGTTGTATGTGTAAGGTTCAGCATATCATATTTGAAGAAACAGAAATTTATGGTTCAAGAGTAAATGAAAAAACTGATATAAAGCATGGTTTTCATTTTACTCTTTAACCATTATTTTTTTTCCAAATGCAATACTGATTTGAACCATACGACTGCACAGGATATTTGAAAAAAAAAACTCCCTGGTTTTAATGTGCTCTGGAATCTGTAAAATGTGACACACTATTCTAGATTGTGGACTATTCTAAACTGTCCAAGTTTTGCTTACATAAATATGGGAATTCAGTTCCTACAGCTGGCAGGCCTGCCTTAAGAATAACAGTGACAGCACTCAGTTCATTGTAGTGCAATGACTACTCTACAACAAAAGGCGCAGTGTGTTACTTGGCTTGTGCAAAGAGTCTGTTATAACACTGCAACGTAATTTTTGATGCGAGTATAATGGTGAACCACCCACAGCAAAAACTTTGTTATTGGCTAGTCTTTCAACAAAACCGGCATTTGTTTTAAAAATGAAGTTGCTAGTTAGACCGAGAATTTCTGAAGCTACTGTTGAACAGATCTGTATTTTGTGTTCGGAGCCCAAAGAAATAAAGAAATTTCTCTTACAACCTCATTACAATAACCGTGTGCATGCGGCTCTTTATACTCGCTTTTCGGGAAAGGAATCTCTTGGCCACCATGAAGCGCGCACTTAACCCCACTCGACTTTCTCTTTTGGGGACACATTAAAAACGTGCACACTGAAAAGATTCCGTGACAGCAGCCATTTATGGGAAATAATCATTGTAGTGGTTGAGACAGTTACACCTGCTATGTTGGTGAATACCTGGCGAGAAGTGGAATCCATTTGTCTCCACATGTTTAGGGCAACAAATGGATCCCACGTTGAAGTTTACTAATATTAAAAAAAAAAAATATGAAGGTATTCTCTTTCATTGCATGTACTCGTTTAGTTTTTCATTAATTTCACTATTAAATTTACACATGAAACTAGTGCATTCTTTTTCCCCCTGTATATGAGCAAAACTGATGAACTGATTTTAAGAAATAGACCAATTTTCCAAGTTTTTGTAGACAACCCCTGAACCAGGTTTTTTTGGTGAAAATTTTTGTTTGCATTTTAGTAAAATTTTATCAAAATATAAAAAGTCAATTTGTTACATTGATAACTGAAATGTTTGCAATTTTTTAAATATCCCAAGATATGGGAAAATTGTACTTGTCAAACTACATTGAACTTGTTAGTCTTGATAAGTACAGATGGACAGATATCCAGAAGAAAACCATGTTTTGGGTTAGTTACATAAAAATAAATAACCTTTTGACAAGAAAATATTTATGAGATTACTTATTGGGATAATTTTCGTAACACAGTACATAGGGGTTGAAAGAAATTTGTTCTCAAGTGGTATTTGAACCTAGAAAGCGGGTGTTGACAGTTAGTTAATGATGAAATAAAGAGCCGATAAATTTTATTTTCTTCAGTAGAAATTTCCTATTTTTTTGTTCATTTGCGAGTTAACAGTTAGTGAAATAATTATCTTGCTTTAGTAAGAGAAGTCTTCCTGAATTTAAAGTTAGGGGTAAATATTATGGTTGTCAACATTAAAAAGGGGTAAAACACTACGATTTTGAGTCTAAACACTTGGGTTTAAAAATAACTATTACATTGGTAGTAAACAATTATATATTTTTCTATTTAGGTAGCGAATTCAGTTGTAATAAAATTAATATTTAAAAAAATTTTAAATGATTCATTAAAAAAAAAATTAATAAAATGTATAATGTAATTCTTAGTCATCGCAGGAAAAGTCGGCCTCCAAATATCCTTCAGGAAAACGGAGATAATGCCAATAAGGAAGACAGAACAAAAGTTCGTAAAAATCGGTAACGACCGGTTAAAGATTACCGATAAATTTAAGTACTTGGGAGAAACTATTACCAGAGACCTCAGAGAAAAACCAGCAATACTTAACATAGTAGCTAAATTAAGATCTGCCTTCTATTTGACCCAGAACACCTACAAAAAAAAATCGCTTTCTATAAAATCTAACTTAGGCATTATAACACGGTCATAAGGGCAAACGTAACTTACGCCTCGGAGACCCTATTTAATCTAAAGAGCCAATATAGAACGGAGGAGCTCCAGAGAATGGAAAGGAGAGTACTCTGAACAATTATTAATAAGAAACATTTGGTGGGGGGGACAGTACAGACTATTGCCGAATGCGGTCTTGTATCGGAGCAACGAGCAGCTCACTAACATTTTTAGGAAAAGAAGATTGGCCTTCTTTGGACACTTAACTCGATTACCGGAGAGTAGACTTACGAGGAGATTATTGGACTACCAACTGAAGTGTAAAGTTAAGAACAACTGGTTGAAGGTTGAAGGAGGTGGAACAGGACTTGGAGGAACTAGGAATAATCAGGGAGCAATTGGCAGGAAGAAGGGAAAAAGCGATCTTAAAAAGTCAGGAAATCCAATTACAGTTTAGGGAAAAACGTCCACGGAACGTAGTATATTCAGAAGAATTCAGACTTCAGAGATCAAAATGATTTAAAAAATACTGGGAAGAACACAGAAAAACCAAAAGACTTAATTAAATTGACTGTGTGTGCTCCAATGTAAGCTAAAAAAAAAAAATTCTTAGGTGGCCACTAAATGAATGGAGTTATGCTTAGCAGAGCAGACTACGCATTCAACCATACTAACCTATTGTTTATAATGTAACTATGGCCACTGAAAGCATAACAGAGCTAAGCGGTATCACCAGGCTCCGCTCCATGCAGCTTCAACTCTTTCTTGGTCAGTTTTCAAGCTGACCGCTTCCCCCACCACGCCTACAAAGTTATTTCTCATCCCCTAGGTTACAGTTTTTAAACATAATAATTTCTAGAATCCGCTACAGTGGGCCAAAATATTTAGATTTAAAAGATATAAACACATTGTTTAAACTGACTGAACTCCGCTTCTGGTTGCCGTTCAACTTTATTCCTCTCAGCTCTGATACATTTGTACCAGCTCAGTGCAGGTCCACTCGCATTTCGTGGCCGCCCGGTCTTACATTCAAAGTAGTTGTTCAGTGTTGTCATTCTGATCACGCAGCATTTAGCACAATGCTTTTCAGTTCCTTTTTTTTAATTATTCCATTTTTTATAGCTGTTATAGCATGCACATGTTCTTGACCTGTTCTTTTCAAGTAACAAGTTTGGAAAAAGACTGTCTTCAATGAAACCCAAAGCAGTCAGTACCAATGGTATGAAATTTGCAGATCGTGGATGCTTTTTTATGGGTTCTACTTGACCAATTTGTTTTTTGTTTTGAGTAACACATTTGGAAATGACAGTCTTCAGTGAAACACAAAACAATTAGTGCCAATGGCATAAGATTTGCAGATCATAAATGCTACTTTGCGGGCCCTGCTTGACCAATTCAATGATTGTACATATTATTTAATTACAATAACTAATATGTTTATTTAATTTTAATTAATAAATTTAAATTAATTATTTAATTTGGTACAGTGAAGTTAACTGGCGAGCCATGCAAGAATCACTTCAAAACGTTCTGCAAATTTATGTGCAAAAAATGTGGAGACTTTTCTCCATTGTGCTGTGGAGATAAAAAAAAACAAATTGTCATTAACAAGACGGTTGTAAGTTTAAACAACAGATCTCAATGTGAGAGTTTAATTTGGACTTTTCCCAGTTAAGATGTGGATGTTTTTAAAATATATAATTATATTTCTTAAAAATTTACAATCTTAATTTATCTGTAACAAAAACTTAGTAAAGAAATTATGATTGGGTGATGGTTTTTACAATGAAAAAAGGCGTTCAGATGGATTTTTTAAAAAAATTCTGAACAAACGTAACATCTGAGGCTGTTATAATCAAGTTTGTGCTTGTTTTTTTTGTATATACTGTCACAGGATATATATATATATATATATATATATATATATATATATATATATATATATATGTGTGTGTGTGTTTGTATAACGGGTATGAGAGTTCTGATACTGTCTGGTGGAACATTTTTACAAGTCATATGACCTGGAAACTTAGTCAAGACAAGGTTCTTCTCATAGTCAAAACTTAGTTCATTCATATTTTTTTTCTTAAATGACAGTAAAATTTGTTTGCTCAAGTTTTGTGTAAGTAGAATAGCCTTTCAAAAATTTTATAATTTTTTTAACAGTTATTTGAATTGCAAGCTTTTGGAGAAAATATCAGTTACAGAACAGCAAATCCAATTACATTATAATCAGATATAAAAATACTTCTATGAAGTAATTTTACTTCATTTTTTTAAAAATACCTTTTCAAACATCTGATGTCTTATGTTTTCTTTTTGGTGTCTGTCTATCACTATATATGTTCTTAAATATAGTCCTAAAGTTCTGTTATTTTAAAAGTAATGATTGAACTTCTGTACTTTTGTATTCTAACTAAATAACATTTAAATGTTTCCTGTTATTAATGTTTACAGTACTCCTGAAACATTGGTCTAATGGTTACGCTAACACATCACTTATTTAATTTGGTGTGATCACTACAGTATCTTGAATTAAATTAAATTATTCTGAAAAAGAATATTGTGGATTTCTGATTGTCAAAGTAGCATTGTAAATGCCAAAATTGATTTAACAAAAAAGTAAGAAAATTATTCATAAAAAAATTTTATATAGAAGGCACCAATATATATGTGGACAAAACATTACTTTTTTGTAAAAAAATTGTTTCTTTAAAAAACCCTGTTCCATTGTGTTTGCCAAGATACAACAGTAGTTTGTCTAACTGTATGACAGAAGCTTAGGCCTCTTAAAAGTTAAATTTAGAATATGTAAGCAAAATAGGCATCCTTTCTATTTAAAATAGACTTGGGTTAATTGGGGCCAAAATAAGCTTTTATAGCGCACACAATTAGTGCACCCGTGCCTTGTTTAGTGTTAGCCACTAGTTACGTTCTTTCCTTTTTTTTAATTTATGAATTTGATCTTTGTTTTAAAACATGAATGATTTAGTAGAATCAAATCATGTTAAATGTGTTATGTGTGATAATGAAGCTGTAGACAAATGTTCGGGTTGTGGAAATAAACTGTATTGTAGTAAAGCGCATAGAAAAGAAGATTTAAAGCTACACAAAGTCATCTGCAAGCCTTACATTGTTGCAAAGAATGACATTCTTGGAAGGTAAGATATTGGTTATTAATTATTTATTTTACTTTTATTCTATCAGAAATAAACTGTAATTTTTCTTGTTGCTGTATTCTAATTAATAAAAAAAATTTAACTGTAAAATTTAATTGTTAATAAACTATTTTATGCTTATGATTTTTTTTTGACAAGTTTATGATTGTAAGCTTTTAATAACAAAACGTAAAAAGATTTGTAATAATTTATGCCCTCTGTTCTAAATTAGTTAAATTTCTACATTTCTGTTATAGCAATAGTTTTTTTGAAATATTATTTTCAAGTTAAGATTTTTGAATACAAAATATTTTAGTACACTTGATAATGTACTATACAATTCAGTTTTGTAATACAATCCATCTTCAATTTTTATTTTAAAAAATCAAGCTTTTTGGGTCTAGTAATTATTCTCTATTATAAATAATTTCTGAATAAGTTATGAAAAATGTTTGTTTTGTCGTAAGTGACCGCATAGAAATTATTTCTAAAAAAGCACACGAAAATTCTCTTTTGATTGAATATGTTACGTTAAAATGCCTAATTTGTCTGCTTTCAGTGGAATACAGATTTCAATGAAAATCTTTATATCTGTTAAATACAATGATTGTTGATATGTTTGAGACTACTTCAAACTATCATAGGCTAGATTTGTACAAAACAAAATGGTGGCTAATCAAGTTGCTTGATTTATTTTAAAACTGTGATTTTTACAAGTTCTAGAAGCTAAACACTTAGTCTGTACTCTTAAATCAAGTAATATTAATCAACTATAATTTTTATTCCATGGAAATAAAAATGAAGCACGGGTAGTACACAGGTAATTCTTCATATATGTTCAAAATGTGATAAACCAGTTTTGTGAAATTAGTGCAGTTTTTTTTTGTGTCAATAGCTTCTTAACTGGACTTTCTGGGGAAATATTTGAATAAGAGAAAGCTTATGTAATGTTATTGAACCATTATTATTTTAGTAATAAACAAGTTTCTTCTTCTTCTACGTTTCACCCACTTTGGGGGACGATTGATCAATCAATGTTCAGTGTGTCGTGCTTTCCTGTCCGCCCAGTATTTCTTCATCCTTTCAGATCTCGCCGTCCTCTCTGCCTCAGAAATCCTATATGGTATTTTGGTCTTGACCCTGTCCTGGAACCTCTTCATTTTACCTTCGATTATACTCTTTGCGGATCTATCTGCAAGCATCTCTTCTGTAATTTGAAACTCTCGTAGGTCCCTCTCTATCTCCTTAAACCAGTTCAGTTTGGTTTTCTTATTGCGGAAAAAGTCGAGGATCCTTTTTGTTATCCTTTTCGGGTCCATTCGTAGGATGTGACCATAGAAGTCAATCCTCCTTTTCTTTATTGTATGGGACATCTTTTCGGTCCTCCTATACAGGGTCTCATTACTAATGTGCACAAGTTTATTATTATAGAATTTGGGAATTTATTATTATAGAATTATTATAACAAGTTTATTATAATTATTTTTTTTATATTGTATCAGTTAATGACTAATACAATTGCTAGAGATTTACATAATTTTTTCATTTATTTATTTATTACAATCTTAATTCTTTTTATATTCTTCTTTTTGTCTAGGATTATTATCACTATGTTTAGTATAATGATCTGCTTTCCCTAGATTCGTCAATTCTACTTATGTTGACGCGTTTCGGAGAATCTCCATCTTGAAAAACCATATCTATACTGGTCACCAATATTATGGCCCGTCCAACTTATAATTTTCTATATCCACCTCGTACCCTTCATCTATTCAACACGTATACATTAAACCTGACGTGCTCACTTCTGACTGGTTCTTCAAAATCATACGTTTTCACTCGCTTCTGATTGGCTCCTTTCAAACTTTCTCTTCAACGGTCGTCCCTCTTGTTAATTTAAAAAAATTTTTAGATTTTTAAACTTAATATCTGCTTGCGATGATATCTGTTCATTTATTAAAAACAGATATTACGTTTAAAAATCTAAAAATTTTCAAAAATTAACAGGAGGGACGACCGTTGAAGAGAAAGTTTGAAAGGAGCCAATCGGAAGCGAGCGAAAACGTATGATTTTGAAAAGCCAATCAGAAGCGAGCAGGTCAGGTTTAATGTACACGTGTTAAATAGAGGAGGGGTACGAGGTGGAGATAGAAAATTATAAATAGGACAGGCCATAATATTGGTGACCAGTATAGATATAGTTTTTGAAGATGGAGGTTCTGCGAAACATGTTAACGAAAGTAGAATTGACGAAGCTAGGGAAGGCAGATCATTATACTGAACATAGTACAATCCTAATCTTACGGATTACGTATAACTGATATACATATAATACATGATATGTATATCATATATGATAATACATTTATAATATGTATATACATGATAATACATATAATTGATCTACAACATATATAACCCTTAGTGAACCAAATCATGCAGCTTATGATGCTTAAGTTGTCTGTTGTCCAATTCCTCATCTAAAAGTTGGATGACATAAAAATGGAAAAAAAATCAAATTTCATTGCTCTATTTTTAAATATAGCGTTAAACTTTAAAATTTGTTGAAAGCTGAGAAAATGCAATTTTTCAAAACAAATCCGGTTTACATTTTAAACAAATAGTATACAGTATTGAATTTATTTAAATGAACTTATCGTTTCAGATACCTCATTGCCTCAAGAGACATAAAAGCAGGCGAAGTTATGTTGAGGGAAAAGCCTTTTGTTCTTGGACCACGTATAGATGTTGACTCCGTATGTTATAACTGTTATGTGCCACTGTCTACATCTGTAACATTTTGTGCTAAATGTTCATTAGCTCTTATATGCCATAACTGTAACAATAACTCGGGACATTCGGAAGAAGAGTGCAGTTTATTTGCCAATGCTTCCAAAAACCCGCAAAAACGAGCGATACTTTCAACCACCATAAGTCAGTTTGTTGTGCCTTTGAGATGTATTTTAAAATTAAAAAAATATACTGAAAGCAATGACAGCGAAGTAAATAAACTATTAAACCTCGAGGCCCACATAGATGAGAGAAGAGAAACTTATGTATGGAAGTGTCACCTTGAAAATGTTGTTAAGGCAAGTAAATGTTTTTTTGTTTTGTTTTTTTTTTTTTGGTTAACGTCCAACTATTGTGCACACTTGGGCTAATGCAGACGATGGAATGATTTATAGTGTATGAAAATGCCAAGCTCTCGCCGGGAATCGAACCCGGGTCCTCGGGGTGAAAGCCTAGTACGCTATCCACTAGGCCACCGAGCGACTCTTGTGGTTTTAAAAATTTGTGACTGATGTGGAAAATTATTTCTTTTGAGCTGTGTAATTATAACATTGGCTAGGTTGTATTAGCAGTAGTGATTTTGAATATAAACAAATTATATTTTATTTAAAAAAAATTAATTCATTAAACAGTAAATAAATAAATTTAATTTTCAAATCAATAATGAAGATAACCCTACATAATTTTTAACTATTCTATACCAAACTGTTTGTTTTATTTTGGCAAAAGGTATAACCTAGTAAAAATGTTGATCTTGCAAATGATTTTACTTTTTAATGTAGACAAAGAAGTAAATTTTTTCTTGAACATTTGAGAATATTTAAAAAATATTCCTTGTTGAATATGTGTATTCATTGTCATGTACAAATAATATTAATAATATTGCTCATTAAAATAATCTTTCACGGATAACGTTACTGTTATTTTTAATATTTATACTTTTGTATTAAGTATAAATATTGATTGGAAGACCAAACTATGTATGGGCATTTATGCCCCCTATATGTCCTGTATGTGTAATTGTTACTGTATGTAAAGGAAATTTTTGTGATAAATAAATAGTAATAATAAGAAATAGGTAATTTTATATCAGACAGAAGCTCTGGTGGGGCAATTTGTGTTCTGAAAATTCTAAAAATCCTTATAAATGATTTATGCAGAATTCAGAAACCATTTTTTTCCTAAAAATATATTAACTACGATTCTTTTAAATTTATTGGTTAATAGCATTTAATTTACTGTTATTTAAAATGGTTAACTGTTATTACTTAGTTGAAATTGCTGGTCACTATTAAAATTTCAGGATTGTACATTGAACTTTATATGTGAGCACGCACGCACGCATGCACACACACACACACACACACACACACACAACTGAAGATTTCAAAGTTTTGTTCAGAAAATGATTGATTAATGTTATAACAAAATTCCTTTGAAAATTCAACAATCACAATTCTTTGATTATTTAAATCATGATTACCACACAAAAATGAATAACTTATAACTCTAGCTTTTTGACTAACTTTCCCATTTTTTACACTAGTAAATAATTTATTTGATAAATAATGAATGTTTACTTAAGTATTTCTGAAAATAAACTTAGTGGAAAAGATGAAAAATGGGTAGCCTTCTATATAAAAATGGCTTTAATTGTTTAAAAATATACTTTTGTGAATTAAGAAGTGGCATGGAAAGTATAAAAGTACATATATTTTTGCTATAATTTATTACCTTAAAAAGATCCATTATTAATTTATAAGATTTGACTTTAAAATGCATTTCGTTTTACACATATTGTACTTTAAAATGATGGCTATACATTTGCCGTCATGTTGTTCTCTGTCAATTCCTGCCTAAGGAATCATACAAATAATTTTAAACAGGTACTGTTTTATTATAGAAGTTAAATATACTTGGAATCACAAGCATGTCAGAAGAGGACGTAGAGTTCGTGCAGAAGATATGTGGCATCGTTGATGTAAACTCCTTTGAAGTTCGTGGTCCTGTTGGACCTGAGGACATAGGTCAGCCACTTAGAGGCCTATACATTGAGGCTGCTTTAATGGCTCATGATTGTATTCCAAATACACACCTATCTATTAGTGAAAAGTTTGAAATGGTTATTCATGCCAGTGTAGACATTCCCAAAGGACAGCCAATAGTTTACAATTATACCAGTCCACTTCAGGTCAGTGACTAGAATAATTTAGTGTTATTATTGTAAAATGTACAATTAATCAAAAGTAAAAGTATAGGTAAATGTTGTAGAAGATTTTAATTATTTATTTAAGTTGTACTAAATTTGTTATATTTTGACAATGCCATTATTATTAAAATCTTTTTTTAAAAATTTATTTAACAAATAAATTATAAGATTAAAATAAGAACTCAGATGTAATGGTAGCAAATTTCTAAAATAAATTTTATCATACTGTTTTGAAAATCTAATTTTCCCATCTTAATCAGCACTAAAATTTGCAAATTATCATTGTTAACTTCAAAATTACTTAAAGTACTGGGTGGGGCAGTTAAAGTGCACGATTAACAAAGCTGGTAGAATGGAGGGGGTGTGCAATAAGGGAACCGTTCTACACATTTGGAAAGTAGTAACCATGCAACATTGGACTGGTTAACAGCGAGGTTTCACTGTTACAGCGTATTTAGAAAATGGCCGAAGTTACATGTGTGCACAATGCGAATTCCGCTGACATTTTCATCTGGCACCTTGTGTTCCTGTTCCAAGCAGGAAAGTCATTGCTGTTTGGACTGACAACTTAAAAACAATGCGTGAAACAACAAAAAGAAGAGGCGGTAGTGTAAGAACACTGCGAACACCCGAGAATGTGGAAGCAGTACGATTATCGGTCATACGAAGCCCTCGAAGATCTGCCAGGCGCCACAGTGTTGCTCTTGGGCTTTCAACTCGAACCGTAAGACGAATTTTACATGATGACTTACATTTACACCTGTATAAAATTCAAATAGTACAGACTTTGAATCCTAGAGATTATCCTATCCGCGTTGGCTTTTGTGAGCACATGTTAAACCTGTTTGAAGACGACCCACTGGTCGCCCATAATCTATGGATGAGCGATGAGGCTCATTTTCACCTCAGCGGATATGTTAATAGACAAAATTTTTCGCTATTGGGCTGCTGTCAATTCTCAAGAACTTCACGAACGGCCTCTCCATTCAGTCAAAGTGACTGTCTGGTGTGCAATCTCTTCGAACGGAATAATTGGCCTGTATTTTTCAAGGATGATGATAGCCGTGCTCTAACAATAACATCTGCTCACTATGTTCAAATGAAGGAAAACTTTCTCATTCCAGAACTTCGACGATTTCCTGTGAATGAAAACACTTATTTCCAAACAAGATGGAGCAACCAGTCATACAGCCAGAGCATCACTGGACCTTCTGAGAAACATTTTTCCGAACCGCTTGATCCGTAGGAATGGAGATATTTAATGGACCCTACGATCGCCCGATCTGAGCTCTTGCGATTACTTTCTATGGGGACATCTCGATGAAGGTTTTTGAGACTCATAAAACAACGGTACAGGATTTGAAAGTTCGGATTGAACAAGAAGTTCATGCGATAACACCAGCGATGCTAAGACGTGTCAGTGAGAATTTCAATATAATACTTAGACATTGTGTTCAAAATGGTGGTCACCACCTTACTGGAGTCATATTAAAAAAATAAACATTTTTTTCTATTTGAATTAAAATTTCCGTTTATGTTCTTAAGATTTGTTGCAATATATGACTAAAAAACTGTTTCTGTGTGTGTTTTTTTAATACTTAGAATCGTGCGGTTTGACTGCCCCACCCAGTATATTTACTTTTTGATATCTCAATCCTATTTAAGTTACATTGTTATCATCAGATCAGTAATATATATTATTTCTCAAAAGTGTTTTTTTGTTATTACGAATTATCTCCCTTAATACTGTATCGAAATTAATGTTTGATACACCATTTTGAAGGTTATTTTTCCCTCTAATGATGAAAAATAAGTAAATATATTAAAATTAATGTTTTCATTAAAAAAATTACATTTTAAAAAGATGGAAGCTTATGAGGTTTTGTTTTTTTCACATGAATACATAGCTTTTTCAAGAGTTCGCAAATTTAAAGATATCTTTGTTTGTATTAAAGTTTCATGCAAACGATGATCACGTCATTACCTCCAACATTGTTTTTAAAGTTTAGTGAAATTAATTTTTTAAAAAGGAAAAAGTACTGTGTATAATGTTAATGATATAAAAATATAATTAACAATAATTTTAATTTTGTTAATATTTTTTATTAAAGCTATGGAATCTAGGAGAAATAAAGTTGAATTAGCCTTCCAACTTACCAAGGACACATACAACAAGAAGTCCTCTCCTGGAATACAAAGATAAGGCATTATCATACTGTAATTAAACCAGAAGCCTTATATGCAGCTGAGACATTATCTCTCACAACCCAGGGCCTACTTGAAGGCTGGAGATCAAAGAAAGAAAGATATTACGAAAAATCTTAGGCCCCAAATTCCGTAACAACCAATTACTCCACATCAGTAATGAAGCTCTTTACCAAAAAAACTGAAACACTATCAGACACAATAAGAAAAAGGAGAATTGATTTTTATGGGCACATCCTCCGAATGGACAAAAATAGACTAACCAAAAAAATATTTGACTACTTTCGCAGTAGAAGAGCCAAACCACTTTGGTTTAGAGAAACGGAGAAAGACATAACAGAACTGCAGATCACTGACACTATGCTCATGGACAGAACAGCCAAAACAATAACCAAGGACAAGAAGCAACAGTTCCAAGGCAAAGGCAAATCCAAGCGAACGATCCAAATCTCTGACGAAAAAAGAAAAGCAAGATCACAACGTATGAAGCAATCAATACTGGGCTACGAGGAAGGCACAGAACATTGAGAAGTGATTGATTTGGTGTACCCCAAAGTTGGGTGAAACAAATAAAGAGAGAAAATATTTTGAATTGACAAATATTTATATTTACTTATTTCCACATTTTTTTCACATGAAGAGCCTGTATATGTGGCTTTTCCATGAGTCCACAAATTTAAAGATATCTTTATGTTCAAGATTCACACAGGCAAAAAGTGAACAATGATCGAGTCATAACCTTCAGCATTGTTTTTAAAGAAGTTTGGCTAAACTAATTTTAAAAAAGGACAACTGTACTGTATATAATGTTAATATCATTTATACATTTTTTATTTTGAGGTGTTCATTCTCATCTCTTACTTCTTCTATTCCAAGTTGGATGGATCTGCCCAGCATCCCACAGTCTGCTACGATTCATTGCTGATGAATTAACTACCACCTTCCGTTTCACCGATGTATTTGATGCATTAAGTGATACCCAGTTTCATCCTTATTATAGTCTTCTATCCTAGGTTACTTGTACATGTTCCCTAGGGATTTTGTTTGTAGTATCGCCTACCATTCGTTTCTACAAATAGCTAGAAATGCATATCTGCCCAAACAGAGTTCTGCATGCATAGGAAGGTTAAATAAAGCTTGGTTATTCATGCCAGTGTAGACATTCCCAAAGGACAGCCAATAGTTTACAATTATACCAGTCCACTTCAGGTCAGTGACTAGAATAATTTAGTGTTATTATTGTAAAATGTACAATTAATCAAAAGTAAAAGTATAGGTAAATGTTGTAGAAGATTTTAATTATTTATTTAAGTTGTACTAAATTTGTTATATTTTGACAATGCCATTATTATTAAAATCTTTTTTTAAAAATTTATTTAACAAATAAATTATAAGATTAAAATAAGAACTCAGATGTAATGGTAGCAAATTTCTAAAATAAATTTTATCATACTGTTTTGAAAATCTAATTTTCCCATCTTAATCAGCACTAAAATTTGCAAATTATCATTGTTAACTTCAAAATTACTTAAAGTACTGGGTGGGGCAGTTAAACTGCACGATTAACAAAGCTGGTAGAATGGAGGGGGGGTGCAATAAGGGAACCGTTCTACACATTTGGAAAGTAGTAACCATGCAACATTGGACTGGTTAACAGCGAGGTTTCACTGTTACAGCGTATTTAGAAAATGGCCGAAGTTACATGTGTGCACAATGCGAATTCCGCTGACATTTTCATCTGGCACCTTGTGTTCCTGTTCCAAGCAGGAAAGTCATTGCTGTTTGGACTGACAACTTAAAAACAATGCGTGAAACAACAAAAAGAAGAGGCGGTAGTGTAAGAACACTGCGAACACCCGAGAATGTGGAAGCAGTACGATTATCGGTCATCTGAAGCCCTCGAAGATCTGCCAGGCGCCACAGTGTTGCTCTTGGGCTTTCAACTCGAACCGTAAGACGAATTTTACATGATGACTTACATTTACACCTGTATAAAATTCAAATAGTACAGACTTTGAATCCTAGAGATTATCCTATCCGCGTTGGCTTTTGTGAGCACATGTTAAACCTGTTTGAAGACGACCCACTGGTCGCCCATAATCTATGGATGAGCGATGAGGCTCATTTTCACCTCAGCGGATATGTTAATAGACAAAATTTTTCGCTATTGGGCTGCTGTCAATTCTCAAGAACTTCACGAACGGCCTCTCCATTCAGTCAAAGTGACTGTCTGGTGTGCAATCTCTTCGAACGGAATAATTGGCCTGTATTTTTTCAAGGATGATGATAGCCGTGCTCTAACAATAACATCTGCTCACTATGTTCAAATGAAGGAAAACTTTCTCATTCCAGAACTTCGACGATTTCCTGTGAATGAAAACACTTATTTCCAAACAAGATGGAGCAACCAGTCATACAGCCAGAGCATCACTGGACCTTCTGAGAAACATTTTTCCGAACCGCTTGATCCGTAGGAATGGAGATATTTAATGGACCCTACGATCGCCCGATCTGAGCTCTTGCGATTACTTTCTATGGGGACATCTCGATGAAGGTTTTTGAGACTCATAAAACAACGGTACAGGATTTGAAAGTTCGGATTGAACAAGAAGTTCATGCGATAACACCAGCGATGCTAAGACGTGTCAGTGAGAATTTCAATATAATACTTAGACATTGTGTTCAAAATGGTGGTCACCACCTTACTGGAGTCATATTAAAAAAATAAACATTTTTTTCTATTTGAATTAAAATTTCCGTTTATGTTCTTAAGATTTGTTGCAATATATGACTAAAAAACTGTTTCTGTGTGTGTTTTTTAATACTTAGAATCGTATGGGTTTGACTGCCCCACCCAGTATATTTACTTTTGATATCTCAATCCTATTTAAGTTACATTGTTATCATCAGATCAGTAATATATATTATTTCTCAAAAGTGTTTTTTTGTTATTACGAATTATCTCCCTTAATACTGTATCGAAATTAATGTTTGATACACCATTTTGAAGGTTATTTTTCCCTCTAATGATGAAAAATAAGTAAATATATTAAAATTAATGTTTTCATTAAAAAAATTACATTTTAAAAAGATGGAAGCTTATGAGGTTTTGTTTTTTTCACATGAATACATAGCTTTTTCAAGAGTTCGCAAATTTAAAGATATCTTTGTTTGTATTAAAGTTTCATGCAAACGATGATCACGTCATTACCTCCAACATTGTTTTTAAAGAAGTTTAGTGAAATTAATTTTTTAAAAAGGAAAAAGTACTGTGTATAATGTTAATGATATAAAAATATAATTAACAATAATTTTAATTTTGTTAATATTTTTTATTAAAGCTATGGAATCTAGGAGAAATAAAGTTGAATTAGCCTTCCAACTTACCAAGGACACATACAACAAGAAGTCCTCTCCTGGAATACAAAGATAAGGCATTATCATACTGTAATTAAACCAGAAGCCTTATATGCAGCTGAGACATTATCTCTCACAACCCAGGGCCTACTTGAAGGCTGGAGATCAAAGAAAGAAAGATATTACGAAAAATCTTAGGCCCCAAATTCCGTAACAACCAATTACTCCACATCAGTAATGAAGCTCTTTACCAAAAAAACTGAAACACTATCAGACACAATAAGAAAAAGGAGAATTGATTTTTATGGGCACATCCTCCGAATGGACAAAAATAGACTAACCAAAAATATTTGACTACTTTACGCAGTAGAAGAGCCAAACCACTTTGGTTTAGAGAAACGGAGAAAGACATAACAGAACTGCAGATCACTGACACTATGCTCATGGACAGAACAGCCAAAACAATAACCAAGGACAAGAAGCAACAGTTCCAAGGCAAAGGCAAATCCAAGCGAACGATCCAAATCTCTGACGAAAAAAGAAAAGCAAGATCACAACGTATGAAGCAATCAATACTGGGCTACGAGGAAGGCACAGAACATTGAGAAGTGATTGATTTGGTGTACCCCAAAGTTGGGTGAAACAAATAAAGAGAGAAAATATTTTGAATTGACAAATATTTATATTTACTTATTTCCACATTTTTTTCACATGAAGAGCCTGTATATGTGGCTTTTCCATGAGTCCACAAATTTAAAGATATCTTTATGTTCAAGATTCACACAGGCAAAAAGTGAACAATGATCGAGTCATAACCTTCAGCATTGTTTTTAAAGAAGTTTGGCTAAACTAATTTTAAAAAAGGACAACTGTACTGTATATAATGTTAATATCATTTATACATTTTTTATTTTGAGGTGTTCATTCTCATCTCTTACTTCTTCTATTCCAAGTTGGATGGATCTGCCCAGCATCCCACAGTCTGCTACGATTCATTGCTGATGAATTAACTACCACCTTCCGTTTCACCGATGTATTTGATGCATTAAGTGATACCCAGTTTCATCCTTATTATAGTCTTCTATCCTAGGTTACTTGTACATGTTCCCTAGGGATTTTGTTTGTAGTATCGCCTACCATTCGTTTCTACAAATAGCTAGAAATGCATATCTGCCCAAACAGAGTTCTGCATGCATAGGAAGGTTAAATAAAGCTGGAGGTCGCCTGGTATCCACAGTCACATTCTGAAGCTAAGCTCTACCTTAGACGTGTATCCTGTTCCATTTTGGCTTTATAAATGTGCTTCAGCCATCATATACAGTTTCTTGTACAGGCCTGCATCAATATTTTTCATCCCTGCACCACTTGGAGGTGCGTTTGGCCATCCTCGAGTTTATATACATCTCCCATCCAAACCAACCTTTAAGAAAATGTTTGTTTGCCATTTATAGAGTACCTCTTCACAGATCATAATTCATTTTCATCACCATACTTGGAGCTACAACTAATTTTTGAGTCCTGGTCTCTCGTAGCAGTCATCACCACCTCTGGGTTCCCTGCAGCAATCCACCAACCTCTGATATTAAATACTCTGGCATCTCAATTCAACCATTAGCCATCTTGGTCTCGGCTGTCCGCTTGTTTTTTCCCCTATAATTTATTTTAGTTTCATGAAGTACACCTTTTTAATTCCTGTTTTTTCCAATATCATATTATTTTTGTTTAAATGGATTTAACAAATGGTTATGATTTACGATTCAAAAGTTTTCTGTGTGAATTTGAATTTAGTTTTTTCTTTTCTAATAAATTTTTTTTTTTTTTTAGAGAACTGAGATTCGGCGTGAACATTTAAAAGAAGGGAAGTACTTTCTCTGCAATTGCCAAAGATGTTTGGACCCCACGGAATTAAACACGCACATGAGTTCTCTAAAATGTATACACTGTGAGTCAGGTTTAGTAAATCAGTTGGATGACAGTTGTTGGAACTGTGACAATTGTAAGCAAATTTACGAGAAGGATTTCATCGGTGCTGTTGTTAATGACGCTGAAAACATTTTTAAGTCTACCGACCAGACAGATTCTCGGGCTTTAGAGAAACTGTTAGAGAAATTTTCAAAGACATTTGCTGTAAATCACAGTATTTTACTTGATATAAAACAAATGTTAGTGGCTTTATACCGTGACTCCTGCCCTTCTAAGAAAACACTTCAAAGAAAGATTCAACTATGCAAAGAAATTCTCCCTGTACTAAGAATAATTGAACCAGGAATTTCCAGATTAAAAGGTGCAAGCAATATATTCATATTTTAGCTTTATATAAATTTATATAATTTGTTAACTAACATATATAGATACGGTATAAACTATTCATATTTTATTTGTAGCTGTTCTACACACTGGTATATTTTTACATACTGATTCATACATACAGGAACAGGATCAGGAGGTAGGATTTGAAGATTTAAGGATATTGGGGTTCTGAGGTATTTTGAAAATTCGAAACAAAGTAGTGTTTGAGCTTATTTTAATAGTAGTGCTTGTTATAGTTTGAGCCAAAATATTGTTCTGTATATTTGTACTTTAGTTTTTCAAAAAAAGTAGTATTTATATAAAAAAATACTATGTACTGTGGTCTTTTTTATCAAGTGTGTGTCTAGGATTGTCGGTCAAGAAGGTGGTACCACTACCGGGAGGTTGAATGATAGGCTATATACTTCAGTTGAGCAATGAGTTCTATTAAAGTAATACATTTTATAAGATTTTTAAAATGTAATTTTTAATTCAATATAATTTTTGTATTTGTTGACTCAATTTATTTTTTCAAGTGAAGTTTATTATATTTTTTCTGAACTTGAAAGACAAGACTTAATGGACACACACACAATAAGGATAAATATGAAAAAATAGATGTATGTATTAGTAAAACATATTAATCAGACTATTTTGCATAATATTAACTCAATTTTACTACACATATAACTACAATGGTACCTCGACATACGAGTTTAATTCGTTCCGTAACATTGCTCGTATGTCAAATTGCTCGTATCTCAAAGCAATTTTCCCCATTTAAATTAATTGAATTGCCATTAATCCGTTCTAGCTCCCAAAACACCACCTCAGTTGTTTTTGTTATGGGTTTTTAAATAAGAAAAATGTATTTACAAGAAGAAACATTTATTTATAAATAACAAATACATATTCTATAAAAACATAATAAAAGAAAAAGTGAAGTGCTTACGGAAGCGCTTAATTTTCGTCACTGGTCTTCGCTTTTTTCGTCACGCTTTGCTCATTTTCACCTGCAGATCGTTTAAAAAAACTTTCCAAGGAGGTTTGTTTCTTCCTGTCTTTCAGGATATTGCGGAAATGAGTTGGGCAAGTTTCGTTGAACAACTCCGATGCACGACCAGTTGCAACTTTTTTGGGGTGATTTTTATCCACGAACATTACAACTTTCTCCCACATTCCCAAGATCTCCTTTATATCTCTTGTAGAGATAACCTCCTCCATCTCTGGCTCCTCTTCAAAATTAATTTTTCGTTGAACCACCGTATGCTGCTGCGCATGTAGATCGTGTAACTCCTCGGTTGTCAGCTCCTGAGACTGTTCCTCGACGAGTTCGTTCACATCTCTCTCATCCACCTCCAGACCCATAGATTTTCCTAGAGAAACAATCTCCTCTACCACAGACACTTCGGGAATCCTTTGAAGACCCTTTCAGCTACAGTCTCAGGCCATAGCTCCTTCCATGCAGAGGTTAAGGTCCTCGTTGTAACACCCAGCCAGGCCTGATCAGTAATTATTAGGCATATCACGATGTTAAAGTGGTCCTTCCAGAACATGTGCACACAGACTGAGATCTAGTCTGAGGTGGGAGAAACTGTTAGACACTGCACACGACACCAACATGCACCCTGCATGTTGGTGTCGTGTGCAGCGGTGTAGTGTGCGATTCTTCGTATCTCAAATCTTGCTTTCATCTCAAAGCAAAATACCGCTCACTTGGCGGCTCGTATCTCAAAACACTCGCATATTAGGGTACTCGTATATCGAGGTACCACTGTATAAAAGTGATGCTTGAACTAAACAATATACCCTAAATATTTTAAATTGTTTGATTATTTCAATCAGTTTTATTGTGCTGATTGTTGCTATTTTTTTTCTTAACTAACACATGTGGTAGGAGAATTTAAGTTGGGAAAGGTATCTAAATATAATACGTAAATCTTTACTTTTGTGATTATCTTGAAAGGATCAGCGGACTCCTGTTCACCTAGTTCCATTTATCTATTTATTAACTTACTATAAACAAACTTTTGGCCAGGCTAGGGATTATGTACTGCTTTACCTAATAACTAAAATATATTTCAGGTTTAATCTAATTTTTGGAACAATTTCAAACAGTTTTAATATTTTCACAGAAGAAAATTAACTGTACTAACATTGTTTGCCAGCTTAGCAAGTTAGTTTTGCCATTTAAAGTTTATTTAAATATAAAATGGTATTATTTAATACAAGTTAAACATTACTTAAATTCATAAAAAAAGATTTTTAATTAGGCTATATGAAATATAATGATGATACTTGCAAAATAACTAATGGATATTTTAACAGACATATTCTTTGTATAACCAAGGAATATAAGTACAGAATTGAATAATGTAGCAAGGTTTAGTATTTTACTTCGTTCTAACATAATTTATTTAAAATGAAATACTTTTGTCTGCAGGCATTACTCTTTATGAAATTCATACTGCACTCGTTGGACTTGCTCAGACAGAGAATAAAAGCAATGACGAGTTGAAATTATACATGGAAGCAGAAACATGTCTTAGAGAAGCAATATCCTATCTTCTCTATGAACCCTTCCAATCACCTGAAGGAAGTCTTCAGCGGCGTGCAATGGCTGAACTTAAGATTTTAAGAGAAATGATTCAAGAGAAACAAATTTTTGTTGAGGAAACTTTTAAAAAACCAATTACCAAAAAACACCATAACAAAATGAAAAAATAAAAAAGATTCAATCATACTAAAATTATAACAATAATTATGTATTTTAATAATTAAAATATTAAATTATTCAAATATTATCTACATATTTTTATTAAAATGTTATTGTTTTATAAATTAGAAAAAAAATGTTTTAGTTCCTCACCAGTGCTATAGTTTTTTTTCTTTTTGGGGGGGGATTGAAGACATGTAAAAATTACTAAAGAATCCCTTCCGTAAAATGTTTTGAATAATTGTTTTTAAAAGATACATTTTGTTATTATGTTTATATAGCGTTTTAATGGAATGGTAAATTTTTCCTTTCTCTGACGAATCCTGAACCTTCCCCATTGTAATTATGCCAACATATGAAATACAGTTAAATTCCAATTAACTGTATTCTAAATATCCAAATCACCAATTATCTAGATTGTCCTAAAAAAAGAAAAAATAAATTTTGCTGAAATCAATATGTCCACAAACGATGTTTGATCAATATTGTCATGTGGATTCTTAAACATAAGTTTTTTGTCTCTTTCACTGGTCATAACAGTTTTGTACAAAAAAAGGTTATAATATCAAAAGGAGGGAATGAAATAAAGGATTAATTGAAAGGATCACTAAAATGAGCATCAAAATTTGTACTTCATCCATCCATCATTTACGATTTTCATTAAAAAAAACTTGCATTTTATATATAATTCCTTGTTTGAGCAGTTAAGTTCTCGAGCTAAAATGAAGTTCTTAAATAACCAAATTAAACATTTGCATCACATCCCTCTCCCAAAAATGTTTAGGAGCTATAAAACAACAAAAGTTTGCTTTGATTATAAAAATTGGTTCATGATACTTTGCATACTGCACTCAAGTTTCTTGTTACTTGAAGATTTATAATAAAAATCAGTATAAGAAATTTGAAATAAAATGAATTATTGTTCAGGGGAAAAAATTAAGTTATTTGACCAAAATTTGCTGAAAATGTTTGGAAAGTTATACCAATATTGTGCTTTTTTTAATATTCTTACAAGCTTTCTTTTTTGGGGGGAACAGCAACACTTATGTTTTCTTTGGGTGTTTAAGAATTCTGTTTGAATCTGTAAATATTTTATTTGAATGTGAGGAAAGTTGGCTGTAATACTTAATTACAATATTAAGTTTTTAAAGTAAGATTCAATTCTTGCTCAGTCAAATTACATATTATCATAACATTATCACATGAATAAATTAGTGGAACCTACTTTCAAGGAAGGAGGTATCATGCCTTCTTAAAAAAACCAAAGTAGTGCAATTTAAAACTTTAAACAAAAGAAATTGTATTTATTCTTATCTTCTAATACAAAATATTTATTTCCTTTTATTAAAAAAATAATAAAATTCTAACATCATATTTATTTACGTTACAGAACTGTTAAAAACATGTGTACCATAATACAGCAATTTATGCTAAATAACGTGCTGTATAGGCAACTTGACCTTGTCACTTTGTCTGCACTGCAGGCTGATTATAATTTGAATTGGCACAATTTTTCTATTCAGTTCTGTAAACTTGATATGTAACAATAAATATTTTTCATAGAATATAAATTATTGTTTTTAAGTAATATGTATAGCACTTTTAATGTTTTTAAATTAAGACAGCTGCCTCGGTGCCCTAGTTGATAGCGTACTGGGCTTTCACCCCAAGGACCCGGGCAGGACTTGGCATTTTCATACGCTATAAATCATCTCATGATCTGCATTAGTCTAAATGTGCACAATAGTCGGACGTTAAAAATAAAAAAAAAATAAAATAAGACAGTTTCTCTATTACCAAAAAAATTAAACTTATATTTACTTAGAATTGAAATTAAATAAACACATGGCCTAAAAAATTCACATCATAATTTGAGCATATTACTCAGTTAAGTAAATACCTTTATAATGTAAGGTTTAAAACTAGGATGCCGGCGGAGGCAGCTGACGTGAGCAGCTGATGGGCTTAGCGACCCCACCATACCTCTAGCTCATTCTACTCTCACTCATTTACTCAACATACACACAACACACAACATCCACAAACACACTCCCTCACACAAACACATACACACCAAGCAGGGGGGGTGCAGACTAGCTGCACCTACTGAGAGGACCTAGACGAACCTCGCGGCACCCTAGTCTAGCAGACACTTACACTTACAGCACTACACTTACGATGTAAACACTTCACACTCACACGTACATTTAGGGATTTGCTGTGCTTGTTCCGTTACGTCTGGGAGTGGCGATTCTGCTTGGTTTCCTTTGGCGGGGCCAAGTATGTGGAACCTGATGTGTGCCTAGCACTGCCGAGGACCTCTGATGGGACAGGTTCTGGAACCGAGCAGCCTATAGGGCGCTTGCAGCGCATGAATGTTGAGTTATGGGTGTCGGAGCCCATAGCTGGGTCTATCGAAACAAATGGTTGCATTCTGTGAGTACATAGAGAGCGGCTGCCAGTGGTACTTGGGTTTGGGGAACCGTAACGATGTACCGGAACCCATTCTTAAAATATTCTGGAGTGCTGACAGACCATGTATTTCGGCTCCAGGATATCTGGAGGTCCCCCCCATTTTTTTTTCATTTTTTAATTTTTTTTTTTTTTTTTTTTTTTTTTTTTTTTTTTTTTTTTTTTATTGGGGGTTCTCGCTTTAGTCCGAGTATCCTGGGCTGCTGGTGGCCGTTTGGGTGCACCCTGTGCCAGTTGTTCGAAAGTCTTCATTCATGAATCGCTCGGCAAAACAAAGCATGGAACAAAAAAAACAAAACGCCAAAAATGTGTTAAAGAGGCCTCGTTCAACTACGTCGGACAGGTCTGAGAGTAGCAGTGGGAGTATTGACATGGAAGAAAAGGAGATGGGTGCTGCAGTTGTTCAGCTCCCTTCTCCTAGATTTTTAGTTTTTAGAAATTCTGAGGAAGGGTCCGACCTATCGAAAGTGTCTCCTTTCCTCATAAACAAGGCTATCGTTGGAAGAGTAGGTCCTGTAGCGTCTATTAGAAGCTACAAAATGGTACGCTGTTAGTTCAGACTAGTAGCGACAAGCAGAGCTTGTCGCCTCCTAAATGTCTTCCTTTTTGATCGGATCAAGGTTTCTGTGGAGCCCCACAGAACCTTGAATTTTGCTAAAGGAGTGGTAACATGCAGAGATCTCCTCCACCTAGACCTTGAGGAGATAAAGTCTGAGTTGGCATCAGAGTCAGTTACGGATGTTTATCGCATTCTGCGTAATGAAAATGGAAAAAAAGTACCAACTGCTTCCCTCATTCTGACTTTTGGTAAACCCACAATCCCGGAATATATATTTGCCGGATATCAAAGGCTTTCTGTTCGAGCTTACGTTCCTAACCCGAGAAGATGCTTTAAGTGTCAGGGGTTTGGGGACATGTGAGTTCTACATGCAGAAAGCCCGAAATATGTGGTAATTGTGGTTCGAATGGCCATGGTGGTGACAATTGCACGGATGACCCAAAGTGTTCCAATTGTGGTGGCGATCATCCGGCTCGTTCCTTCAGCTGCCCCAAGTATAAGGACGAGAAAGCAGTTTTGACTATCATGGCAAGGGATAAAGTTTCATTTTCAGAAGCTAGAAAAATATTCAAAAGTTCCAGAATAATTGAGGGTAAGTCGTTTGCGTCGGTCGCGTCTAGTAGCAAGACCTCATGTAGAAATTGCGATGAACTGACTAAAACTGTTAAAGCACTGACTGAGCAAGTAGCTCAGCTGTTATCCGTAATTTCAACTGTTACCACTCCTGCTTCCAGTACATCTGATCAATCTATGTCTATCTCTTCTAAAGAAAATCAGTCGAAAATCTCTAAAAATGAAGCTCCAAAGTCACTTGTGACTAAATCTTCAAAACCTACTCTTCCTGAAGCAGTTCCATCTGCTTCAAAAATGATGGTCCGAACTAAGTCACAAGTGGTAAAACCGACAGTAAAGTCTGTTTCTCCTGGACTTGCTTACTTTTAAAAAAATCAAATACATACCCACCAGTAGTTGGGTCTAAGGATGCGGATAAAAAATTAGTTAAAAATACCTCTAAGCAAGTTAAAAACTAAAACTAAAACTGAAGCCGTATCAAAAGCGACTTCTGCCAAAACAAATGTATCTACAGAGTCCGACATGAATCACAGTAGTGATTCGATGTCGGTAGACTCTGATAAATCAAAAGTTGTACATGACAAAAACGAACAGAACCCGCTGCTATATTAATTTATTTTACTTCAATGTCTGCATTTCCAATTAATAACAATGTGGTACAGTGGAATATTAATGGGATAAGAAGCCATATGGAAGATCTCAAAGTTCTTGTGCGAGATTCATCGCCTTTAATACTTTGTCTCCAAGAGACGCACTTGCATGAATCCCACACCTTCAATTTTAGGGGTTATTCTATTTTCAGAGCAGATTTCGTCACTGAGGAAAGAGCCAGAGGTGGTGTAGCCATATTGGTTCACAACTCTGTCCAGTCCATATCTGTCAATATAATAACTCCTTTACAAGCTGTTGCCGTTCAGATTACCGTTCCATTCAAAGTTACCGTCTGTTGCCTTTACTTGCCGCCTAGTTACAATTTCCAACATCATGAAGTATATGATTTAATATCTCAGTTGCCACAACCGATTTTATTGACAGGTGATTTTAACGCTCACCATACTTCATGGGGTTCCTTATCCTGTAACTCAAGGGGATTACGAATCGAAGGAATACGGTCAAACTTAGATTTGTGTCTTCTAAATGACGGTTCCCCGACTCATTTATCAGCATCTACTGGCGGATAGACAGTTGTCGATTTGTCATTTTGTAGTCCAGTTTTGGCAACAAAGTTTGAATGGTCGGTGTTACCAGATCTGTATGGCAGTGACCATAATCCCATTAATATTTCATTTTGTACTTTACCTCATGTGCAACGACGCCTGCCGCGTTGGATCCTTAAAGAGGCAAATTGGGAAGAATTTGCAAAAAGATTTGTACCTCCAGACATTGAAGTGAACTGCATTAACACAGTGGTTAAGAAACTCACCAGTACGATTTTAAATGTAGCCGAGGATGTTATCCCTAAAACATCCGCAAACCCACCTCGTCCATCTGTTCCTTGGTGGAACGAGGACTGTAAGGAGGCTTTGCGTCTACGCCGAAAAGCACTACGGATATTCAACAAAAGCCCGACAGATGAAAATCTTGAGCGGTACAAAATTCTTAGAGCTAAAGCTCGAAGAATTTTTAGACAAAGTAGAAAGGAATCTTGGTCGCAATATATCGGAACAATATGCAGAACAACGCCAACATCTGTCGTCTGGAAGAAACTGCGCTCTATATCTGGCCGTGTTCCATCCACGGAGTTGATGGGTCTTAAACGGCCGAATGGAGAGTTAGTTTCTCAGTGTTCCGATATTGTAAATTTATTAGGATCATCTTTTGCTAGCTATTCCTGTTCTACGGCGTATAACGCTGCCTTTTGTAAATATAAAAGCGCAATGGAACCATTGCCGTTCACCATCGGTACTTGTGACGACTCTCCACTTAATAGTCTGTTTACTCTGCATGAGCTGGAATCTGCACTGTCTTCAACGAAGGACACAGCTCCCGGTCCTGACAACCTCGTATATTCCATGATCAAAAACCTTCCAACGTCAGGTAGGCTTGCCCTCCTCGAGATATACAATCGTATATTCGATGAACATACTTTCCCTGACGCTTGGTTGGAAGCAATAGTAATTCCTATTCTTAAGCCAGGTAAAGATAAAACTGATGCAAGTAGCTATCGTCCGATTTCTCTTACTAGCGTTCTTTGCAAGCTGGTAGAAAAAATGGTAAATCGTCGCCTTGTTTGGTATTTGGAAACCAAAAATTTACTTTGCAAAGACCAGTGCGGCTTTAGGCAAGGACGATGTTCTGTGGATCAATTGGTATCTTTGGAATCTGCAATACAAAATGCGTTTCTCTTGCGTCAAACACTAGTAGCTGTTTTTTTCGACCTAGAGAAGGCATACGACATGGCTTGGAGAAGGGGAATTTTGAACACATTAAAATCATGGGGTATACAGGGCAGGATTCTGCATTTTATCAAAAACTTCCTCAGTAATAGGTATTTTAGGGTGCGTCTTGGTAGTACGCTATCAGATCGTTTCTACTTAGAGAATGGTGTTCCACAGGGGAGTGTACTTAGTGTTACTCTGTTTGCTATTGCAATCAATAGCATAACGTCTAACGTACGGTCTCCTGTCAGATGTTCTCTCTTTGTAGACGATTTTGCTATTTACGTAAGCACCAGAAACATGGCAACAGCTGAAAGAACCCTTCAGCTGGTAATAAATAGGTTGCAGACCTGGACGAGAACTACTGGCTTTAAATTCTCCGCTGCTAAAACTCAGTGTATTGCTTTCAGTCGCCGTCGACAGATCCAGGCTCCGTCGTTATATCTTGATGGTATACAGCTTCGGACTTCTCCATCCGTTCGATTCTTGGGTCTAATACTCGACGAAAGGCTCTCGTGGAGCCCTCACGTGCGTGATTTAAAATTAAGATGTAATAAAATCCTCGATATGTTGAGGGTTCTTAGTGGGTCTCGATGGGGTGCTGATAGGACCTGTATGCTGATGTTTTACCGTGCCGTAATTCGTTCGCGAATTGATTATGGCAGCATTGTTTATTCATCTGCTAGACCATCGATTTTAAAGCAACTAGATCCCGTCCATAACTCTGCAATCCGCCTTGTTTCTGGTGCTTTCCGTTCAAGTCCCGTCGTGAGTATTCTCGCCGATGCTGGGGAACCTTCCTCTCTCGACGGAGACAGAAACTACAGTTAACATATATAAGCAATCTATCATCTAAACCATGGCACCCTGCTTTTAATACAGTTTTCAAAAATCAATTTTTGCGACAGTATGAAACTCGACCGAATGCTACTGCTCCTCTTGGTATTAGAACTTCCCGTATTTTTGATGACTTACGTATTGAACTACCCCCAATATTTGAAAGGTCCTTTTGTTTTGTCCCTCCGTGGAAAATCAATATGCCGACCTTTGATTTCTCCTTGTGTGCATACCAGAAAGACAACACTCCTAACATTGTGTATCAACGTGAGTTTTTCGACTGACTAGTTCATATCCATCTGCTAAATTTATTTTCACAGATGGCTCTAAGATGAATAACAATGTTGGGTGTGCATTTTACTCACTGGATGAAACGTATAAGTATGGATTACCCTCAACTTGTAGTGTCTTTACAGCCGAACTCTTTGCCATCTTAAAGGCTCTGAACACTATTGAATTCGATAGTTTGCATTTCGTAGTTTGTTCTGATTCAAAAAGTGCCCTCCAGGCAATCCGGGATATGTATTCGGTAAACCCTCTGGTTCAAGATATTCTGTGCTCTGTCCATAGACTTGAACTACGAGGTGCAAGAGTATCATTTATCTGGATTCCTGGTCACTGTGGAATATTTGGGAACACTGTAGCGGATAATGCGGCAAAGGAAGCAACTTTTCTGCCGCCATGCACTGCACGTGTAATAGTGTCTGACTTTCTTTGTCACGTAAAACATTTAATTCTTCTACAGTGGGAAAATGAATGGGCAGCTACAAGCAATAACAAATTGAGGGTAATTAAAAATACTGTTCGTCCTTGGGGGTCGTCAATACGTGCAAGTCGTAGAGAAGAGGTGGTGATCACCCGCCTTCGCATCGGTCACTCCATGTTAACACATGGATTTCTGATGGAACGTGGGGACCCACCTAAATGCGAGTTCTGTAGGGAAACCATCACAATAAGACATATATTGCTCGATTGTGATGGTTTCCAAAATGTGCGTGTTATGTGTGGTCTGAGCATCTGTTTGCAGACGATGTTGGGAGATAGTGCCTCGGCCGTTGACCGGGTTCTAGACTTCCTTCATCGTCTGAATGTTTTAAATAAAATTTAATATATATAGTTGTTATTTCTTGTGTTATAGTATTTATTTATTTTATCTAAAAACTTTATTTCTGTTATGTTTATGCATAGTTTTACGAATTGTTATTAAATTTTATTCATTATTTATTGTTATTTACTTCTTAAGTGTAATATGTCTATACCTGTTATCTAAATTTTTAATGTATTTTTACTGTTATAGTTTGTTGTTGTTGTTTTGTTGTTTTTGTTGCTTTTTTCTTGAGTAAAATTTTGTTTAATTTTTATATATATACTCTCATTTTTCGTGACGGCGATGATAACCTGAACGGTTTTTCGCCGGGAAAAAAAAAAAAAAAAAAAAAATAAAACTAGGATAAGAAAATAAACTTACTAAGTTGTTTTAATAAAATTTAGAGAGAAATCACAAAGTTTTGTTTGTCTTCTTACTTATATAAATTAAATTTAATATAATTTAAAGTTATCATTCTGTTATCTTCATGTACATAATCATATAATATCTTCAACCATTTTGAGATTCATTTCATTTGTGATACGGCACACTCCAATCTGCAATCTCTGCAGCTGCAGTGTTGTGTTTCTGTTACTGATAGTGCTGCTAGTGTCTTCTTAATGAACTAATGCTCAAAACATTTCATTTAGTATAATAGTGTCAAATATTATACTCTCACAACCCAGGGCCCACTCAAAAGGCTGGAGATCAAAGAAAGAAAGATATTACGAAAAATCTTAGGCCCCAAATTCCGTAACAACCAATTACTCCACATCAGTAATGAAACTCTTTACCAAAAAACTGAAACACTATCAGACACAATAAGAAAAAGGAGAATTGATTTTTATGGGCACATACTCCGAATGGACAAAAATAGACTAACCAAAAAAGTATTTGACTACTTTCACAATAAAAGAGCCAAACCACTTTGGTTTAGATAAACAGAGAAAGACATAACAGAACTACAAATCACTGACACTATGCTCATGGACAGAACAGCCAAAACAATAACCAAGGACAAGAAGCAACGGTTCCAAGACAAAGTCAAATCCAAGCAAACGATCCAAATCTCTGACGAAGAAAGAAAAGCAAGATCACAACGAATGAAGCAATACTGGGCTACGAGGAAGGCACAGAACATTAAACGTGATTGATTTAGTGTACCCCAAAGTTGGGTGAAATAAATAAAGAAGAGAAAGTGCCAAATATTAGATAGTTTAAATAAAAATAAACTCCCATATTAAAATACAGTAATCGTAACAGAGAATTCTTAAAACTTTGTCCTGCATTTGAAACAAATGTGTTTTTTGTGATCCTGGTCATCCTAGCTGGGTAACAAACATTTCAAATAATGTTTCGGTTTTCTTATAATGAAATGTAATTAAAAGTTTTTAGTATTTTGAAATTTGCTTTTGTCATCATGGACGTTCAATCAAGGGGCCAAAAAAGAAAAGATTGCCATGGGCTACAATAAACAACTCAAAAGGCTTCAAAAAAGTTTTGAAAAAAAATGTTTATTACAGTATAAAAATATTATTGTTTTTTAAACATACATTAATTTTTAAATTTAGAAATGCCCATGTATCACTTGACCTAGTATAGAAAGGAATTTTTAAGGGAAGAGGAAGCCATAATTCAAAACGTTGCCAAAACCCTTAAAAGCCTCGGAATGGCCCTGTCTATTACCTAAGAGAGACATCTGATAAAATTAAATAATTTTATGTATTAATCGAGTTAAATGAATATGCTTATCAAAACAGTATTTTTTTAAAACAAAATAAATATTGATAAATAGTTGAAATTCTTTTTATATTCTTCTTCTTTCTGCTAAGATTATTGTCATTGTGTTGAGTATAATGATCTGCCTTGCCTAGCTTCGTCAATTCTACTTTAGTTGATGCGTTTCGAGATCCTCCATCTTCAAAAACTATATCTATACTGGTCACCAATATTATGGCCCGTCCTATTTATACTATCTCCACCTCGTACCCTCCTCTATTTGACACATGTACATTAAACCTGACGTGCTCGTTTCTGATTGGCTCTTCAAAATCATACGTTTTCGCTCGCTTCTGATTGGCTCCTTTCAAACTTTCTCTTCAACGGTCGTCCCTCCTGTTAATTTTTGAAAATTTTTAGATTTTTAAATGTAATATCTTAACGTAATATCGTCGCAAGCAGATAATACGTTTAAAAATCTAAAAATTTTCAAAAATTAACAGGAGGTATGACCTTTGAAGAGAAAGTTTGAAAGGAGCCAATCAGAAGTGAGCGAAAACGTATGATTTTGAAGAACCAATCAGAAGCGAGCACGTCAGGTTTAATGTACAATTGTTGAATAGAAGAGGGGTACGAGGTGGAGATAGAAAATTATAAATAGGACCAGCCATAATATTGGTGACCAGTATAGATATAGTTTTTGAAGATGGAGGTTCTCCGAAACATGTCAACTAAAGAAGAATTGACGAAGCTAGGCAAGACAGATCATTATACTCATTGATAAACAGTGATTTTTAGAATTCATCTGGATTTAACTCACCTGGGTCTGGATTTTATCATGATGGCCATTGGCTTTTCTAATAGAAAACAGTTATTTAACATCTCGTTAATTAATATCTCACATTAAATGGTAAACAATTTTAAAGATTTGCAAAATCAAGGTAAAATATGTATACAATAGTTACGTAGTATATGACTAGCAGTGAACCCTTGTGTTTGTTAATTTTATCCAACTGCACGTTAAATACTCAATCCGTGTTAATATGATTTTATTAAATTTTGTTAACATACGTTTTTTATTAAAAGTATTTAGAAAGATTTTTAATTAAATCTTTTTAATTTTAAAAGATTTTAGAAACTCAAAAACTGATCTGTGCTAACCCATTTAATGTCTTTAATGTTAAGTTTAATGCGGTTAGGTTATTAAGGTTTTTTTTTTTAAAAAACATTACTTGTACACGCCTTATTAATTAAAGCATTTTCGTACATGCTTTTGCTAAAAAACATGTTAGCAACTTTCGGCTAACAGTAAGGTTAGGTTATAGAAGTAATTTTCATATTTTTTTCGATTTTCCTCTGTTTTGTCAAATTTCTTGAAAAAATGAGCAGGTTTTATTTTTTTATTTTATTTTTTTTTAACGTCCGACTATTATGCACACTTGGGCTAATGCAGACGATGGGATGATTTATAGCGTATGAATATGCCAAGCCCTGACTGGGAATCGAACCTGGGTCCTCGGGGTGAAAGCCAAGTACGCTATCAACTAGGCCACCGAGGCAGTTGAGCAGGTTTTAAAAGTGATCTTTCGAATAAAATAAAAAATGTGCTACGTTCAGAATGTGTGTATTGAGAATTGAGTAGTAATTTTCAAAAATAAAATGATCATTGTGATTTTTTTTACAAAATACACTAAAATGGAACGGCTAGTACGCTCTGTAAGTCTACTTAGTGTGAACCACCCGACAGTAGCTTACTTAAACAAAACACGCCAGTGCAACACAATGAGTTTGTGCACACTTGGGCTAATGCAGACGATGGAATGATTTGTAGCGTATGAAAATGCCAAGCCCTGGCCGGGAATCGTACCCGGGTCCTCGGGGTGAAAGCCCAGTACGCTATCAACTAGGCCACCGAGGCGGCTCAACACAGTGAGGATGCTACTATAATTGAAATGTAAATTTCGTTTCAATAATTTTACGATTATTCATTAAATACAATTATAAGTCTGACAGAACATAAGTCTTGACAATACTGAAATTACTCAAGTCTGTTGAAGAATTATTTCAGTAGCCTAAATGTGGGTAACAGAATTAAATCTTTTAAAGAAATTCGGAATTTCAGTTCTTGCAAAAATTGTCCAAATTCAACAGAAACATTAATAAACGTCTATACTGTAACAGACTGGAACAGCATTCTTGTGGAGTAAATATTTACAAAGTTACGAACCTTCAAAGTAATAGAAAAGCTGTGTGAAAATCGTGTTTTTTGATAAATTTCTTGAAAAAAAATTTAAGTTTTAAAATATATTAACTGCATAAACATAGAATAAGAACACAGCTTTAATTTGGTGTATCTTAAATTTCTGTTCAACTTATTGGAACTTTATATCGTCCTAAATTTTGATGTTTTCTTGGCTTGAGTATTGTAGGCTACATTTCGCGGGAATTAGGTAGGCCTACTATTAATTTTTTTTTTTTTTTTTTTTTTTTTTTTTAACGTTGGCATTTTGTGCATTGGGCTAATAAGACGATCCCATGATTTATAGCGATGAAATAAAAAGCATCGCCGAATCGAACCCGGTTACTCGGGGTGAAAGCCTAGTACGCTATCCACTAAGGTACTATTAAAACATATGCTGTAGTAATACAGTAGTCATTTTATTTGTTGGTTGTTGCATGAAAAAAAAAAATTAACAATATGATATGGTTGGATTATTGTGTAATAAATCTTCATTTTTTACCATTGGTGAGCAACCCTCAAAACCCCTTTTGGGTACGTCAGTGTGCTTTATTAGGTTCAGACGTGGAGGTTGAAATAGTAGTGTGCATGCTCAAATTATTCGTAATCAGAATTGGATCCCACAACCAGATTCTGAAACTGGATTAAAAATATTTCCATATACGATCTAAATGGTACAAGTTTTGCCATCCAAAAATAAAACCGGGATAACAGGGCCTGCAGGACGCTATTTGTTTACAAAACAAAGATAACATTTTTTAAAACAAATTGATAATGAATGACGATTTTTATTTAAACAAATCTATAAACAAACAAAATGGCAGCTTTTGGAATACTGAGAATCATGGGAAATTTCATCAGCATCAATTGCGTTCCCAAACATGTTTTATTTGATGCGTTGAGATGCCTGTAAGGGTTATCGTCCTTCTCGCTATGTTGGCTATTTTGGATGTAATCAGTCGAGACAATTTGCGTTAATGTCGCTTCGATTAGGTCCGCCTCGATATACGTCATATGAAGATTATAACAATAATGAATTAGCCGTCTCGGTGGCCTAGTTGATAGCGTACTGGGCTTTCACCCCGAAGACCCGGGTTCGATTCCCGCCCAGGGCTTGGCATTTTTATACGCTATAAATCATCACATCGTCTGCATTAGCCCAAGTGTGCACAATAGTCGGACGTTAAACAAAAAAAAGCAATAATGAATTGGAAAGAGATCCAAACTTGCAAATGTCAGATACGATTTGGCAAACTGTCTGAAATAGTTGTGTTGTAAGAGTGTGCACAGGTTTTAACCCTAGAAAGATAAACTGTTCAAAAGTTACATTAAAGCTAAACTATCGTAAAATTTACGATAGTTTAATTTAGTTCCACAAAAATACTTCTGGATATAAATTTAAACTTAAATTAATACAGTTATTTTAAATACGTCATTATATACATTTTGTGTCAAATTTGAAAATTTAAAAGTCCTTAACTCAGTTGATACAGCACTTTCCGCGATGTTCAGCGCAGATTGCCTTGTTGCAGCTGCAGCAGTAGACCGTTGTCATCCTCCTCTTGTCGGATGGGCAAATCCCACAAATTGTTCGTGGAGGGTTTTGAGGGAGGTCATGGGCCCTGCCTGGCACCGGAACTTTTAACAAATCGACAAAATATTGCCGGAGTTTGCGGGTCAAATTTGGGTACTGGAACCGCTGTTGAAGCCATGGCTCAATATGATTGTGGTGTTTTTGCATAGCAAATTTGATCATATACCACATGATCTACTTCATCGTCCGATCCGGAATCGTCAGATTTAGAATCACTTTCACTCTGTTGCAGGTATTCTAAAATCTCAATGTCAGTACACTTCCGACTCATTTTTACTATTTATTATTTATTACTAAAACTACTTATTTATTGCTAAACCGACTTATTTATTACTAAAATTACTCGTAAGAACAAAATATTATCACTTTTCATTCAATAATGAACTAATATAAAAGAAATGAATATGTAAGAAATCCAAATGTTATAGCTAAACTATCGTAAAATTTACGATCGATTGACAGCAGAGCTAAATTGACAACTTGCACAGGAGCACGACAAACACTAAATGATGAGGCGATCCAAGTAAAGCACGGAACTGGTTGGGGTAGTCCAGGGGTCTCCAAACTACGGCCCGAGGGCTACATCCGGCCCGCGGAGAGCTAGCATACTTGAAAACTCCTTTTAGAGAACATATTTTTTATAGCAAATGATAATATGGTTTTGGCCCTCGAAACTTACTGGAGTAATCAGTATGGCCCTAAGGCTGGAAAGTTTGGAGACCCCTGGGCTAGTCCATTGTCTTAGGTAAAGGAGGCTAAACTAAACAAAAACAAAACGCCCTCGTAATTTTTACGATAGTTTTGCTTTCTAGGGTTAAGTGTTATTCATAATAAAAACATTGTATCCAACATTGGCAGCTATTCATTTATTTGGATCGTGCTGGAATATCATACAAGTCAAAGACTATGGTTGCTTGATACAGGCGCCTGATCCGCCTAAACCACTAGGAGTCCTAACCAGCAGGCGAAAGTCTCGCGTATCTTTATACTGCAGATAATGACTCGAGTGTATTGAAAGGCCAATAGGACGAATAATCCGTAATGGAGCTTAATATTGTTACAGAATTTAGTATGGCTGGAGAAATACCGGGTTTGTGAGTGGGAAGTCATGTCGCAGAAGGTACTGGGCTAACATTTACATGCACAACAACATACAGCAACACTTTATGGTGTGATGTAAACGGTAAGGGAAGTAAGGTCCAACATGCTCTTCAAAATCCAAAATGGCGTTAGTTGAAAGAATTGATAAACATTTCTGAATTGGGCTATTATCGGAGTTGGACAAGAAAAACAATGTCAGTAATGGTATCAGAGCATACATGCTGACTTTGACTCAGTCTACATGGAAGCTAAACTTCCACATGTACGAGGTGTGTTCAGAAAGTAACGAGAATTTTTAAATTTCGCGGGCTTGGAGAGTCCGATTGTCAAACATTTTTTTTAATTATGTTTCTATACATGCCCTTGAAGTATGATAAAACTTTCAGCTTTTTTCATTGTTGACTTTGTCTGTGACAGCCACTAAAATTAGACGTGTTTTTATGAGCTCGGCGATTTTCGTTTGTTAAAATAAATGGATCAAAAAATTTGTATCAAATTTTGCGTAAAAAATGGAATAAAGTGTAACAAAGTGTGTGAAATGTTAACAAAGGCCTGTGGTGAGTCTGATATGAGTAAAGCAAGAGTTTACATGTGGTATAAGCGTTTTTGAGAAGGCAGTGAAAACATTTTGTTTCCAGTGTTTTGTGTATGAAACGCGTGGCAGCAAAATTCGTTCTAAAATTGTTGAATTTTGAACAAAAACAGCGGCGAATGGAAGTTGCTCAGGAGTCACTAAATGAAGTCAGCGACGATGCAGAATTACTGAAATGTATTAAAACTGGTGACGAAACATGGGTTTACGGATATGGCGTCGAAACTAAGGCTCAATCATCCCAGTGGAGGCATTCTGGCTCGCCAAGACCGAAAAAGGCTCGACAAGTGCGGTCGAACGTGAAGGTTATGTTCACTGTGTTCTTCGATATTAATGGCATAGTGCATCATGAATGCCTGCCACAGGTGAAACGGTCAATAAGGAGTACTACCTACAAGTTCAACTCCTTTTGCTTGAAGCAATTTGAAAAAAATGCCCGGATCTGTGGAAAAACAATTCATGGCTTTTGCACCACGATAATGCACCAGCTCACACTTCATCGCTTGTTCGTGAATTTTTGGCCAAAAACAGTACTGTAACGATGCCCCAGCCTCCATATTCGCCAAACATGGCTCCGTGTGACTTTTTCCTACTTCCAAAAATAAAGTGAACCTTAAAGGGCCGTCGTTTTACAGCCGTAGATGACATTAAAAGCGCATCGCTGAAAGGAACTAAAGGCTATCTTAAAGATCGAGTTTGAGAAGTGTTTCGAGGATTGGAAGAATCGCTGGCACAAGTGCATAATCTCCAATGGGGACTATTTTGAAGGCTACAACATCAGTGTAGAAGCCAAAATAAATGAATAGTTTGTTCAAAAAATTAAAATTCTCGTTACTTTCTGAACACACCTCGTACACCTAGTGGAACTTTGTTACAGGAAGCCAAAACTTACAAGGCCGAATATGCTTTACTCATGCTACAGTGTTTACACTCAAACTTTCAGTGACTCCACAGAGATCGATTGTCACCGTCTGTATTTACAGAATAAATTCACGAAGGGACAGTTTATGATCACAGGAAGTGAGCTTTACTGTTGCACGTTTGTCCCAGCTAAATATAAAAACAGCTGTTACCTGTCAGTATTTAGTAATTTGTATTGAATACTTAATTCAATATCAAAGTAACTTTTAAAATTAAAAACATAAATTATGCAGATTACAACGCTAATTAGCGTTATTTTTATTGTAGAATAGCATAATAATCGTTTATGTGAAGTTTTTAATGTTTTTTTAATTTTTGAAATTACCTTTTTTACTTTAGAGACATCTGTATACTGCAATAATTAATTTATCAAACAGCTGTTTGTTATTCTCAACAGGCAGATGTATTTTTGAGAATTAATATGTATCATGTTTTAGGGCTGGTTGTGATGTTTGATTTTGCGTGATGCGAGAGTACATATAGTATAATTTGTTCGTCGCAAATCTCATATTAAATTAATTATAATTAAAATTTCCTATGTTTCCGCCCGGATCGAACCGGGAATATTGCGCGTGTAAGGCGCACGTGATAACCACTACACTACGAAAACTACGAAGACGTTTTACCGATGTAAAATGAATCATTAATTAAATTTTTGCATTGGTAGTTATAGTAAAAGATCAATTGTTTTATATTAATTCGTAACGATCAGCTGATTTCATTGAACGGCTGATAGGCTATAATAAGTTTTAGGGTGTGTCGTGTTTTCGAACAAATTATCGTAATAAAAATGAAAAAGAAAAAATGATACATAATACTATGTTCATTATAATAACCTGCCTTCTCTAGCTTCGTTAATTCTACTTTCGTTGACGCGTTTCGGAGAATCTCCATCTTCAAAAACTATATCTATACTGGTCACCAATATTATGGCTCGTCCTATTTATAATTTTCTAGCTCCATCTCGTACCCCTTTCTCTATTCAACAAGTGTACATTAAACCTAACGTGCTTGCTTCTGATTGGCTCTTCATCAGAAGCCAATCAGATATGAAGAACCAATCAGAAAGCGAGCACGTTAGGTTTAATCTACACGTGTTGAATAGAGGAAGAGGTACGAGATAGAGCTAGAAAATTATAAATAGGACGAGCTATAATATTGGTGACCAGTATAGATATAGTTTTTGAAGATGGAGGTTCTCCGAAACGCGTCAACGAAAGTAGAATTGACGAAGCTAAGGAAGGCAGATTATTACACTGAACATAGTGACAATAATCCTAGCGGAAGAAAAGAAGAATGATAAAAAGAATGATACATAATACATGATTTTTATTTTTGGTTCAATAACTGAAATTTTTTGTTATAAATTACTGTATTTTTGTATCATTACAATTACACGATAAATAGGCTATTATACGAGCTATTAGTATGTTTCCACTTTTATCTGTCGCTTAAGGCCTTATAACAAATAAAATTATTTTTGTTAAAAATTATAACCGATTTAAGGAAAAAATATATTTTGCTGTTTTTTACTTCAACTGTTTCTAAATTTTGATTTGTACATCTCAAGCATCCTAATAAACGAAAAATTCGATTTTGTTTGAATTTTGGAAAAAATCGGTTCAGATATTTAGTAAAATGTAGATAGTTAGGCATATACATCCCAAAAAACTAATTTTACACTCTGGCGGGGACACGAAAACGGAAATAACCATTAAGCATCCAATATTTAAACTATTTGATAAACTAATGTTCAGATAAAACTATTAGCGAAATGTAAGTTTGTATAAATACTTTAAGATGAAGTAACACATTGTTCTACTTCCAGAACTTAGTTGTGGAAATATACAAATGTGTTTTTTTACATTAATGTAATGGATCCACCAAGTACCAGTGGTATTAATAATTTACATACTCTAAGGCTTGTAAAATTGATTAAAAAATTTGTTTTATTTTAAAATAAACGTTGTACACTATACACAAATTTTAAAATAAATATTCATTTGTAAAAAAGAGAAATGACAATAAAAAATATAATTTTTTTTCAAATATAGACAATAACTTAAATTTAATAGACCCATAGTTAATTTAATAATAAAACAAAAATTTTATAAAACTTCTTTGCTTCAAGATTTAGAAATGTGGCAATTGATGGTTGGGACTGTACACACGCTTAGGACCCTCGTTTGGTTCCCCCTTTCGTGCCCCAGGCTTTCCCCTTCCCCCCTCAATCAATATTTTCATTACACGAAACTTGGTTCCCTTCCATGACCGCACCCTGCCAGATAGCTAGCACTTGATTACATTATACGTTTCGATTTTGAAATAGACGAGTACGTTGTGCGCATTAACTGAAGAACGGGAAAAATTTGTTTAAAAAAATAGTCATACTATGACAAACGTTTTTGGGACAATGTAAATTTAAAAAAGAAAAAACCGCGGCGTAGCTATCTCGCTGACGTGATAGAAGCGAATTTCAAAAAGTAACACGTTGCAATAGTTTTGTTTTAATCATCATACTGTGTTAGAGTAAATTATCCTTTTAAATTACACTGAAAATATGTAAATGGACCATGACCGCTACGAGTAAATTAATGTTTGTATTTCCGTTGGAATTTAATTCATGAAAACGTTTAGACTGATTGTGGTGGGGGGAAATCAGATTATTATTTAAATCTGAGTTATGGGTTTTTTTTAAAAGATTTGAAACGGCAGCCATTTTGAAAGTGTTGAACGGAAGCAGGTAACTAACTTGTTAATACACACTAACATTTTACTAATTTTTTCTGAATTTTTGTTTCTTTACGTTTCTTGTTTTATGTAGTTAATTTAACTTTTTTTTAATAAAAAAGCTAGGTCTACAGCAGTAAAATCGCAATTACTATTTAGGCCTAATCAATGCAGGCAAAATTATTCCCTTCTATTTTAAAGAGTATTGAGATTTATCATTTACTTCTGTGTATTGATAATTAATTGCAAAATGAGTTAATTGCACAGGCAAAATATTAGCCGCCTCGGTGGCCTAGTTGATAGCCACCGTACTGGGCTTTCACCCCGAGGACCCGGGTTCGATTCCCGGCCAGGGCTTGGCATTTTCATACGCTATAAATCATCCCATCGTCTGCATTAACCTGTGTGCATAATAGTCGGACGTTAAAAAAAAAAAAGAATTAGTTTTACCACAATAATTTATAAAATTAATTAGAGAAATGTAACCAACACATATTTACTAATCAATTTATGTACTTCTTAATTTCAAAATTTAGTATGTGCAAGTACTGATATAAAAATATTTCGTAGAAAAATGTAAAGTACCTTTACGGAAGCTATTTGAATATATTATAACTACGAAGCTTCCATAAAGGTACTTATTATGAAGCTTCCATAATTATGAAGCTATAATTAACTTCATATGTCATTTCATGCGATTCTTCCGAATTACTAAGCAGTGACATCGAATTTATAAGTCTCTTTAGAGTAGCCGCCTCGGTGGCCTAGTTGATAGCGTACTGGGCTTTCACCCGAGGACCCGGGTTCGATTCCCGGGCAGGGCTTGGCATTTTCATACGCTATAAATCATCCCATCGTCTGCATTAACCCGTGTACACAATAGTCGGACGTTAAAAAAAAAGAATTAGTTTTACCACAATAACATTTATAAAATTAATTAGAGAAATGTAACCAACACATATTTACTAATCAATTTACGTACTTCTTAATTTCAAAATTTAGTATGTTCAAGTACTGTTATAAAAATATTTCGTAAAAAAATGTAAAGTACCTTTACGGAAGCTATTTGAATATATTATAACTACGAAGCTTCCATAAAGGTACTTATTATGAAGCTTCCATAATTATGAAGCTATAATTAACTTCATATGTCATTTCATGCGATTCTTCCGAATTACTAAGCAGTGACATCGAATTTATAAGTCTCTTTAGAGTAGCCTAGTTGATAGCGTACTAGGCTTTCAACCCGAGGACCAGGGTTCGATTCCCGGGCAGGGCTTGGTATTTTCATACGCTATAAATCATCCCATCGTCTGCATTAACCTGTGTGCACAATAGTCGGACGTTAAAAAAAAAATGAATTAGTTTTATCACAATAACATTTATAAAATTAATTAGAGAAATAAATCAATTTACGTACTTCTTAACTTCAAAATTTAGTATGTGCAAGTACTGACATAAAAATATTTCGTAGAAAAATGTAAAGTACCTTTACGGAAGCTATTTGAATATATTATAACTACGAAGCTGCCATAAAGGTACTTATTATGAAGCTTCCATAATTATGAAGCTATAATTAACTTCATATGTCATTTCATACGATTCTTCCGAATTACTAAGCAGTGACATCGAATTTATAAGTCTCTTTAGAGTAGCCTAGTTGATAGCGTACTAGGCTTTCAACCCGAGGACCCGGGTTCGATTCCCGGCCAGGGCTTGGTATTTTCATACGCTATAAATCATCCCATCGTCTGCATTAGCCCAAGTGTGCACAATAGTCGGACGTTAAAAAAAAAAATCTAACCTATATAAGTCTAATAGGCTATATTTGCAATAAAATTGATTGCAAAGACCCTTATCATATTTTCGTTTTAGGAAAACGTTTTTTTAAATGAAATTTCTCAGTTGATTTAACAAGTAAATTTTGTATATTCTCAGTAAGTACAGTGTACGGTAAAGTTCATATTGAAATATTAATACTCGTATTTCAAACTCATTTTTTAAAAAATATTCGAATTATCTGTTTGTAACCTTAGTACAACTCAATAACTAGTTTCCTTTTTGTGCTTCATAAATTAGAGATGACTTCTGTCTCCGGAAAGAGTTCCGCTGTTCACCACTGTGACATAAAACCGAGAAGCTACTGGGAGGGGGGCGCAATGAGCTGCTCACCCAGTGTCTCCCAAACAAAAGCAGTCTCCAATAGCGCTGAGGATGAGCTACAATTATATTAATTTATTTTCGCGTGAGCTTCTTTCGGTCGATAACATATTTCTGACTTCAATAATGAGTTGGAAAATTTGCAAGATGAACCATACTTTCCACAATATACAGAGTGTTTCAGGAGGAAACGGAAAGAATTGCAGGGCAAATTCTACCAGTGTAAATGACGGAAGAAGTTTGTATGAACATGAGTCCGGAAACGCTTTGTTAGTTGAAATTTTTTTAAACATAATTAAATAGTAAAAAAGCAATAATTAAATTGTTAAAAACCATATTATTTATAACAACTGTTAAAAATGTCCACCGTCAATATTAACACAGTAGTTCGTCTTAAAATTCATTTTTCAACAAATTGTGAATGAAGTTATTGAATGGTAATTCTTTTTATATTCTTCTTCTTTTCTGCCAGGATTATTGTCACTATGTTCAGTATAATAATCTGCCTTCCCTAGCTTCGTCAATTCTTCTTTCGTTGACGCGTTTCGGAGAACCTCCATCTTCAAATACTATTTCTATACTGGTCACCAATATTACGGCTCATTCAATTTATAACTTTCTAGCTCCACCTCTTAGCTCAAGAAAAGTTTAACTATTTCTTGAATGTGGAATTTTTTTTAATACAAAACTTAACGACATATTTAAATTAATATTTATTATTAAAAATTATTTTATGAGGAGCAATCAAAATTAGAGTAGAATAAGAGAACATTAAGTTCGGGTCAAGAATTTTGAAATTATCATAATTGTTGTGCTTCAGTTAATTGTTGAATTGTAAGCAGATTCTGTCACACAGTCTTCATTTGTTAGCGAACAGACTATTAAGGTGGTTTCAGTTCTCTTCTTAGAATTACAGTAGCGTCTTGTAAACTTGGAACGCGATAAAATAGCAGTCCAAATTACCAGAAAAACTCAACAAAGCAATACTTGTACAGTACTGTAACTTCCAACATACAGTAAGTAGAATCGCAATAATTCGAGCCTCGGTGAGTTTCAGATTACTGTGCTGTAATAGTGGGCCTTTCTGCTATTTTTACAAAACGTCAACAAACTGTTTGTTGAGGAAAAAAGCTGCTTTTTAAAACAGTTAGAAAAAAACAGGTTTAGAAAACTGAAACTCAAAGTTGTATTAGCAGCTAAACGATAAAGCACATACGTTCAGTTTTCTAAGACTACCTTTTCATTCCCACTGCCACCACGTTCATAACTGTTTTTGGGTATAAAGCATTTATAAAGGGTAAAAATAATCCTTATAAGTGTAGTAATGATTAAATTACATTCTAAAAACGTAATAATTATTTTAGCCATTTTATATTTACAAAATGCAATGAATTTCTAATAGAAGCATTCTTTTTTTTACTTAAAAATTAAATAGTCCTTCGCATATTTACCAAAATGCAAACGATTTAGAATATTTTTAGTTGATTAAAAATATTGATGGTTGATAATAAATATAAAAAATATGTTTAAATAAAATTAGGCTCTGTATCTACAAAATGTGAGAGGTTGTTACTACAATTCGCAACAAAATAGAGATAAACGTTGGCATTGACCAAACAGTTCTTACTTCACTACAGCAACAAGCAACTTTGGAATAAAGGGAAAAAGCATAAAAGCAGGTAGAAGAAAAGCAGTTAGCAGGAAAGCAGTTAGCAGGCAAACAGCACGAAAACAGTTTTAGCGCTTGCAGCAACGTTCGAATAGATAACGTTCTAGGCTTTCACCCCGAGGACTCGGGTTCGATTCCCGGCGAGGGCTTGGCATTTTCATACGCTATAAATCATCCCATCGTCTGCATTAGCCCAAGTGTGCACAACAGTCGGACGTTAAAAAAAAAAAAAAAAAAAAAAAAAAAAAAAAAAATCGAACAGTCCGTTCCTTGTTTAACAAATCATAAACCAGTCCGAATCAAACTGCTTGTTTCCGTTTGAAAAAGCAGTTCGTTTGTCGTTTATAGAAAAGCAGTTTTTAACAGTTTGGAGTTTTCTGCCCCACCACTACTGTGCTGTGTTTTTCGAACTTGGTTCTGTGAAAAAAAATACATTTACAATATTTCACTCTCTCTTCTACAAATAAAATAAATCCTTTCTATAACACAGACAAATACAAAATTTATAATCCGTATGATAGTCTGAGCTTACAGAAAACGTGTAAGAAAAAAAGTCCCAGTAGGTAGAAGATGCCAGCGGCATATCAGTGCCGTCAAACTGTTGGCCTACTGCTGAAAAAGGCACGACTCAGCGTCGAAATAATCAGTCTTTCTTCTGAAACACATAGGCTTGCATGATCTGTATTTTTTGTCTATCAAACTACACTTAGGTTCAGATACGATTGCTATTGTAGTATCCTTTTCTTTTGTCGGAAAAACATAACTGGATTATCTCGCCTACTTTGTAAAATCTGTAATTATTACTGTATTTATTTATTTTTAAATATTCATTAACCTTCAAAAATATTTACTTATTTATTACTTCATGTCTTAATAATTTGGTGTCGTTCTCGTGTCTGAGTTTGCCAGACCCTGTTGAGTTAAATGGCAATTGAATAAACTTGTTCATATTTCATCTGAACTGCTTATTTTTGTAGAAAACGTAGGACATGTTGGAGCGAGAACGCCTGGAAGATGCCAGATACAATTTTGGCGAAACGTTGTAACAATGGTTCTTCTAGTTTATTTGTGTCAAACGAATACATACAATTTACATTTTTGTCATCCGCAAAGGAATACAAATTAACATATACCTTATACAGTGTATTTATATCGTTCTATATTATATAGCGTTCGCAATTTCGATTTGACTTAAAACAATCGATTTTCGCAATAGCTGCAATTCGTTATTAAGACAATCCGTTCGACTATTTCAAATCTTAAAAATTACATAGCATACTTTATTTTTTTAAAAGAAAAATCTGATTTCACCATCGTTATCTACATAAATTAGCATTTTAAATCTTCAGTGCAGGCAATTTAAAATGTTATTATGGTAGATGCATATACGAGGTGTGTTCAGAAAGTAACGAGAATTTTTAAATTTCGCGGGCTTGGAGAGTCCGATTGTCAAACATTTTTTTTATTATGTTGGCATACATGTCCTTCAAGTATGATAAAACTTTCAGCTGTTTTCACTGTTGACTTTGTCTGTGACAGCCACTAAGGTTAGACGTGTTTTTACGAGCTCGGCGATTTTTGTTTGTTAAAAGAAATAGATCAAAGAATTTGTATCAAATTTTGCGTAAAAGTTGAATAAAGTGTAACAAAGTGTGTGAAATGTTAACAAAGGCCTATGGTGAGTCTGCTATGAGTAAAGCAAGAGTTTACGAGTGGTATAAGCGTTTCAAAGAAGACCGTGAAGACGTTGAAGATGACGAACGCCCTGGACGCCCCCGCACATCAACAACCGATGAAAACGTGGAAAAAGTGAAAGAAATGGTTATGAACAATCGCCGAATCACAATTAGAGAGGTCGCTGATGATGTTGGCATATCGATTGGATCATGTCATGACATTGTTTCCAATGTTTTTGTATGAAACGCGTGGCAGCAAAATTCGTTCCAAAATTGTTGAATTTTGAACAAAAACAGCGGCGAATGGAAGTTGCTCAGGAGTCACTAAATGAAGTCAACGACGATGCAGAATTACTGAAACGTATTATAACAGGTGACGAAACATGGGTTTACGGATATGACGTCGAAACTAAGGCTCAATCATCCCAGTGGAGGCATTCTGGCTCGCCAAGACCGAAAAAGGCTCGAACGTGAAGGTTATGCTCACTGTGTTCTTCGATATTAATGACATAGTGCATCACGAATTCCTGCCACCAGGTGGAACGGTCAATAAGGAGTACTACCTACAAGTTCAACGCCGTTTGCGTGAAGCAATTCGAAAAAAACGCCCGAATCTGTGGAAAAACAATTCATGGCTTTTGCACCACGATAATGCACCAGCTCACACTTCATCGCTTGTTCGTGAATTTTTGGCCAAAAGCAGTACTGTAACGATGCCCCGGCCTCCATATTCGCCAGACATGGCTCCGTGTGACTTTTTCCTATTTCCAAAAATAAGGAGAACCTTAAAAAGGATCGTCGTTTTACAACCGTAGATGACATTAAAAGCGCATCGCTGAAAGAACTAAAGGCTATCTCAAAGATCGAGTTTGAGAAGTGTTTCGAGGATTGGAAGAAGCGCTGGCACAAGTGCATAATCTCCAATGGGGACTATTTTGAAGGCTACAACATCAATGTAGAAGCCAAAATAAATTAATATTTTGTTCAAAAAATTAAAATTCTCGTTACTTTCTGAACACACCTCGTATTAAGGCGGTGAAATGTTTTCTAATGATTGTAAGATAAAAAAAATGTTAAGAAATTCGATTCCATAACGTGAACGAGACAGCTGCGTGCCCTGATTATTAATTATTGTTACTTGTGTTGCTACTGTAGAGCAAAGAGCTGAACTCATTTTCCAGTATGCGGAGGCTCTGCTCATTATTTAGATTCTGTTATCATAATAAGTAATGCACAAAGGCAGTGTATAAAACTTAAAATACGAGTGACGGAAATATTTAATAGGCCTATCAATGTTCTTGCCTTCGGGCAAAATTGCACTGTAACTGTAAAGATCAAAATAACTCAAATAGTGACGATAAGGTTTGAAGTACTTGATGTAATGGGAGAAGGCCGCCTCGGTGGCCTAGTGGATAGCGTACTAGGCTTTCACCCCGAAGACCCGGGTTCGATTCCCGGCGAGGGCTTGGCATTTTCATACGCTATAAATCATCCCATCGTCTGCATTAGCCCAAGTGTGCACAATAGTCGGGCGACGTGCATCATGAAATGTGTTTACTTTTGAGAAACAGTCAAAGAGCTGCCGCCTAATGATTCTGCATAGTCTATAATAATATGTCATAATAATAATAATGATATGTCAGTCTATAATAATGCTGGTTAAAATGCTAATGTATCGAAAAAAACGATAATTAGAAATATACTGATAAGTTCCGTACAATATTTTATTTACGTTGATAGATTTAAGATCATACAGCAATAAAAGAATGTTTGCCTTAAATATTGCTTTTTATAACTTATGGTGTTTTATTTTTAAAGTAACTGTGAACGGAGTATGATTTGGAATCGATTATGATAATAGTTTTACTAAAATATCTCAGGAGTATTTTTATTTCGATTTTTCGATAAAATGACATTGCTTTCAGCCGGGGCTTATATACTGATGATGAGCCTAATGAGAAGTATCCCATATTTATTGGCCGAGGAAGAACCATCCTGTTTCCGGTAGTCTCAGGAAAAGAATTATTTGAACAGACGTGCTAAATAGCTAAATGGTTGAGAATGTAGTTTTATTTTAGGGGCTCTAAAGAGACTTTTTTTTGTTTGTTTTGTGTTTAACGTCCGACTATTGTGCACACTTGAGCTAATGCAGACGATGGGATGATTTATAGCGTATGAAAATGCTACATAATTTGAACATTTTTCGCTTTTTGTTCCTTATTGGTTCTAAGTGATTCAAGCTACTTCATCCTTATTATTTGTAACCAGTGAAGTGTTTTCTTTAACGATTCTTTGAAGAAGAGGGAAATTCAAGCCGTACTGAAATTCTAGGAGCCTAAATTAAGAGGTAATCTGGATGGTGTCTTATGGTTTTCGACCTGAAAAATTGAATAAAACTGGTCCCAAAGCTGTCAGTCAAGTAGTTTTTGAGAAAACCTGTGTAAAATGCAAAAATCAGAGCCAAAACACACATTTTCTCATATTTGGCCTACAATAACTCTGTTATTTTCCCAATAAAAAAAATACAATTTTTAAATAAAACGAAGAGATTTTTTTTCTGAACAAAATTATGTAAACACAGTAAACTACAAAAAAAAAACGAATTTTTATTGACATCAAAATATTCACAACATAGCGGGTAAAAAAGACAATTTTCAATAAGAAAAATAATACCTTTTACAATCGAGAATATCTAGTATGATCTTGTTTTAATAATTAAATAGTAAAAGCAAAATACTGTATAGAAATAAAAGCAACGAAAATCACTTAAAACACCATTCAATTACTATGTTCAGTATAATAATCTGCCTTCCCTAGCATCGCCAATTCTTCTTTCGTTGACGCGTTTCGGAGAACCTCCATCTTCAAAAACTACTTCTTACTGGTCACCAATATTATGACTCGTCCTATTTATAACTTTAGCTTCACCTCCACCTCTATTTTTTTTTCAACGTCCGACTATTGTGCACACTTGGGCTAATGCAGACGATGGGATGATTTATAGCGTATGAAAATACCAAGCCCTGGCCGGGAATCGAACCCGGGTCCTCGGGGTGAAAGCCCAGTACGCTATCAACTAGGCCACCGAGGCGGCTACTCTAAAGAGACTTATAAATTCGATGTCACTGCTTAGTAATTCGGAAGAATCGCATGAAATGACATATGAAGTTAATTATAGCTTCATAATTATGGAAGCTTCATAATAAGTACCTTTATGGAAGCCTCGTAGTTATAATATATTCAAATAGCTTCCGTAAAGGTACTTTACATTTTTCTACGAAATATTTTTATATCAGTACTTGCACATACTAAACTTTGAAATTAAGAAGTACGTAAATTGATTAGTAAATATGTGTTGGTTACATCTCTCTAATTAATTTTATAAATGTTATTGTGGTAAAACTAATTCATTTTTTTTTTAACGTCCGACTATTGTGCACACGGGCTAATGCAGACGATGGGATGATTTATAGCGTATGAAAATGCCAAGCCCTGCCCGGGAATCGAACCCGGGTCTTCGGGGTGAAAGCCTAGTATGCTATCAACTAGACCACCGAGGCGGATACTCTAAAGAGACTTATAAATTCGATGTCACTGCTTAGTAATTCGGAAGAATCGCATGAAATGACATATGAAGTTAATTATAGCTTCATAATTATGGAAGCTTCATGATAAGTACCTTTATGGAAGCTTCGTAGTTATAATATATTCAAATATCTTCCGTAAAGGTACTTTACATTTTTCAACGAAATATTTTTATATCAGTACTTGCACATACTAAATTTTGAAATTAAGAAGTACGTAAATTGATTAGTAAATATGTGTTGGTTACATTTCTCTAATTAATTTTATAAATGTTATTCTGATAAAACTAATTCATTATGTACATTTTTATTTTAGCTGTTGTCTTATCTAAAGAAGTCTGTTGTATAATTTCTATGAATGGACATACGGGTTCTGGATAAAATGGCTTCATCATATTCTTCAAAGGATTTATGGATTAAATAATGATGTGTCAAGACGAAATAAGGTTATTGATTTTAATTATATATATATATATATATATATATATATATATATATATATATATATATATATATATATATATATATATATGTATATAGAGAGAGAGAGAGAGAGAGAGAGAGAGAGAGAGAGAGAGAGAGCCGCCTCGGTGGCCTAGTTGATAGCGTACTGGGCTTTCACCCCGAGGACCCGGGTTCGATTCCCGGCCAGGGCTTGGCATTTTCATACGCTATAAATCATCCCATCGTCTGCAGTAGCCCAAGTGTGCACACTAGTTGGACGTTAAACACACAAATATATATATATATATATATATATATATATATATATATATATATATATATATATATATATATATAGCAGGTAAATTTTGGAATTAAAATTTTAAGTAAATTATCAATAACTTAGTTGAACATTTATCCACTGCTAACAATTGTTGAGACCTACTTACAGACTGATTGAAAAAATAAAACTATTACTGTACAAAAAAAAATGTGGGCATAAATAATAATAATAATAATAATAGTAGTACAATCTATTATTTAATGATTTAAGTATGCTATATTACTGAAATGAATGAGCATTATTCGTTCGTTGAAAAGAAAACAGGTCATTTTGACATTTTGAGCGTCTCGTCTAAGTTTAGTTCCCCCTTTTAACAGAACCCCCTACCACACCCCTCCCCTCCTTCATACCCCTATTGAAAGTATGCTGAATCACAGGGAGGGGTCGTGGTCTTGTCAAACTCAAAGGCCGCTCTCTTCCTTTGCCTACGAAATATTTTGTCTTTTGTAGTTCACTAAAGTTGAAAATATAACTTAGTGATGTAAATTGTAAATAAATTCTAGTAGAGCCTAACATGCTATACCTATTCTATAAAAATATTTGTCATTGATTTTCAGGGTTATTGGTTAGTTTTAATTAGGTTAATATTGAATGTTACCATTATAACGATTGTTAAACGAGAATATTTATAAAACACATCAACTAAGGGAATTAAATTCGAAGTAAAGGATTATTGCACAAATAATAATTGTTAATTTTTAATTTTTGAAGGTTACATACAAAAATACATTTTTTAAACATAACTCATTTTTTAATTGAAACTCGCATAAGGACATTTTTATTACAAAATATATTTTGTATGTAATTTTAATGTGCCCTAAATTTCACCCACATGCAAAAATCAGGCTACTAGTTTGTGACACAATTTTGTAGTTTTTAAAAGTTGAAGTTAAACTTATTTTTTTTTGAAGTCAAGTAAGCTTAGCTTTGTTGCATGTTAGACAAGAGGCCAATAGAATGTTTTATGATAAGACTGTACCGCGTTTTTTTTGACGTCAGTCCCCCCTCCTTATTTCCCCCTACTGGGGGTCGTGGGACGAGTGGTTCTCCCCACACAACATTATAACGGGAACGGAATTGCAGTGGTCCCTTGTACAATAATTTAGTGTGTTGTTGCCTGTGCATTAAAATAGAGTGATTTAAGAAAATTATATAGTTTCATATCAATAATAAGCTATCTATTTTAATCTGTTTCTCAAGAATTGTTTATTATATTAATACTGGTTCGTTATATCAGGTAAAATACTGTAATTTTAGCTCAAGACTTAAAATAATAATTTATTATTTCTAGATTTTTAACCTTTAAAAGTACAGTAACAGTATAGAGTTAAATGACCGCGGTTCAGGAAAACATAAAAGTGCTACAAACAGCATTGTTGTAATTTTAATGAAGTACGGTGGTTATTTTATTATTCTCATACTGTGCGCGCGCTTGTCTTATTGAATGAAATGGGGGAAACCAGTGAGAAGAAGAGACATAAAATGGATAAAATACAGTAGTAAAGCGACAAGTGAACATGGAACAGTATAAATAAAAATAAAAAAGTAGAGAGATAAAAGCAACTAAGTGTTGATTTCCAGCCCTTGGTGTTATTCCGTTTCTTATGGTCACTAATAAAAAAAACAACAGTTTAAAATATAAATTGTGGTTTATACAATTGGACCCTAATTGAATTATTCGATCATGACACCCGAAGGTGCAGAAATAGCTTTAATTTTTATTTAATATCACATTAACTTTCATTAAGTGGGTATAAATGCACACTATCAATTTTACATCATCATTATTATTATCATTTTTAAGGTAATTTTATATTATTTTGGAACACATTTATTAGCTCAATATACTTACAATCTACAATATCAAAATTAGCCCAATGATTGTGTGGATTTATATAGGTACCATCTGAAAATATAAGGGTAAGGTTATGTTATTTTGGTCATATTAATTGCTTGCTATAACTATGTAGGCTTATTTATTTACTTACCATTCATTTAATTTACTCTATTGTAATAGGTTAGTTGATCATAAGGTGTAACCAAAATTAACCTAACCTAAAGACTTCTGAGATTTAGAAGTTACATAAATAGTATATAATATAGATATTCTGTTTTATGTGTAGCAGGGCTTACATTATGAAAAAAGCCTAAAATTTTATAGCTATTGCAATTTCTTCCTCTTAAAATCAAATTTCAAATTTAATGCTAGAAGTTATTGAATATAAAAAAACAATTTTTTTAAAGGGTAAACTGAAAGATAGAAAAATCAGACTCAAGTTTTTTATTTTGAGGTAGAATATCTGGAAATAATCCATTGAATTCAGTTTTATAATAACTGAATTAACAAGTAAAATATTTAATAATTTTTTTCAGGTAAACGTCAAATTGAACCATTGTATATAAATAATTAAAAGTTTTACATGTCAACAAACATTGAAAGGTTCAGCTTATTTAATACAGGCATATTAAATAATTTTATTCAACCAAAATTGTTTTCATGACAAATTTAAGACATTTTAGTAAAAATATAGCACTGTAAACATATATGGCGTAGGCAAATAATTACAAAAAACTTAATTTTTAACATCTCATAACCTATCGTCATTAGATTGGTAAACTATTAGAATAGATTTACACAGAACATTATTGTTCAAAATAATTTATTAATTTGTACTAGGTATTCTTATTTTATTTAAATTTCTATCATGTTTTTCAAAATGTTAATTTTGCCAAAGACTATTAGGTTGGGTAATATTTTTAAATTAATTCTTATCAGTAGTATATTTTTTGGTTTTAGTTTGTAATGAATAAAACTAATAGCCCATACTGATGGTTTGATTTAATCACTTTAATTTAGGAAAAAAATCCTGCTAATTAAATAAATTTTTGTTATATTTTATATTTGATTTTTTCTTTTAATTTTTATGGTACCAGTAACCAATTTTGATGCTCAGGGTAAAACTTAAAGAAATTGATATCTGACATTTTTTTAAATTAAGAATATTCTGCTGTAAGAAGTATTAATAGTGTATTATTACACCATTGTATATTCTAGAGTAATAGTGAGTATTATACAGTTAGGTTTATTTTTACAGTTGATTTGAGTAGCTGGTTGCCTAAATTAATAGCTATCTGATGTCAGTTCTGTACTGTTCTAGGTTACATATAAAAAATTTAATAAATTTCATAACATTTCATATATTTATGATATATATTTGTATTGTAAGGTAGAAGTAATATAAATATTGTAATAGCGGAAACACCAATTCACCTCCTCTTTGGAGGGGGCAAGAATTCTTTATTGGGTTGGAAGGGGACATGGGTTGAAATACCAGGCAGTTGGATACCTTTGGTGATAAAGGAGGTCCTACTAGAAATATTGTGATGATAAAACGAAAATATTGTATTTATATGTTTTAAACATACAAATAATTTTATTTTTATATGCTCAATTCAAGGGCCAATAAAAATAATTACAGAAGAAATTGTCTATAAAGAAATTATTTCTTTATTATTTAGAGTGAAATGTTTGTTACAGGTTATGTAATTTTAAAAGTTTTAAGTATTAGATTTATAGTAGATCTTTAAAAAGTTATCAAGCAGTGAGTAACCTATGATTAATGTTTCAAGTGAAGATTTTATATTTTTTTCTTATATCTTGGTAGCAACAATCCCCAGCCCTCCCCATAAAATGGTGCTTCTATGTAGTAGGCTAAATTTAAGTCTATAATAAGCTTTTAACACTAAAAATACATTTTTAATTTTTAGGCTGTCAAGACTGATGAACTAAAATTATGTGGCAAAAATCTTTTCATCTTCGTTGGAATAATCATCTGCAAAATTTACGCACACTATTTGAAAATTTATATAATGAACAGGATTTTGTTGATGTAACAATTTCTTGTAGTGATGGACTCTTGCACGCGCATAAACTTGTTCTATCCGCTTGCAGTCCATATTTCGAAGCAGTATTTAAAGAAAATCCTTGTAAGCATCCGACCCTAATACTTAAGGGCATTAGAAGACAGGAAATGCAAACATTGCTCGAATATATGTATGTTGGTTCTGTTGATGTTCATGAAGATGATTTAGAAGTTTTACTTAGCATTGCAAACGAATTGCATGTGAAAGGATTGGTAAATAAAAAAGAATCAGAAACAAAAGTAACTAAAACTAAAAATATTACAAAATTTAATAAGAAACCTTTGATAAAGGAACAACCACCTGCAATGAAAGAACCAGTAACACTTTGGCAAGCGGAATTGACAGCAAAAAGTACAGACTCTGAGTCTAGTTATAATATTCAACCTAATGCACCCCCTTTTGGCGCACCAGTGGTCAAAGTAGAAGCTGTTAATTTTATGGAGCATAATGTAAGTAACACACTTTAATACAGATTTATGCTTAAAAAATGTTAATTTTTAAAATATTCTCATGCCATTCACCATCCTTGAAATAATGGTAACAAATGTAATCTAAAAATTATAATTTTTATTGATTTTTAAAATGGGTATGAAAATAATTATATTTATGTTTTATAATTATAAAAATTTAGTTATAATAGCAACCAGTTTATATATTTGGTATGACCAAACAAAAAATAAGAATTATTTGTTAGTTTATTAAATATGTTTTATTTTTTAAAAATCTATGACAAGAGAAAATGCAGTAGCCAAAAAACTATCAACAATGCAACCTTCATATAGTAGGCCTGTCACCTTTATAAGGTCATTAATATGAGTATAATTGAAAGTCATTCAAGTAGGCTGGTTTGTGGCTTAACTTAGTTGATATTTTAATTTATGGTTGCAGCTAGTGGTGAATGGTTTGAAAATTTACTTAGTATGGATGGAGCTGGATCTTGATTTTTCTGAAGTTAATTTTCATGTAAACTCTTAGTCTTAAGATCTTAAATTCATCTTAAGATGTGTGGTATGTTCAGGCAGTATGTGATTACTTTGTTGATTACTAAAAAAAACTGATTTATCATGCATAAATTTATCTATGTGCCTTTTTATCTCATTATCCGTGTGGATTTAGTTAATCTGTTCAAACTCTTAGTCTTAAGATCTTAAACTCATCATTGGTATATTCTGGCAGTATGTGATTACTTTGTTGATTACTAAAAAAAACTGATTTATCGTCCATGAATTTATCTACGTGCCTTTTTATCTCATTATCCATGTGGTACCAGATGTTATTGTAACATTCCTTAAAGCATTTGGTTAATCTGTCCTAGTAACCACTTTATTACTGGAGTGTAGTTTTGATACAAGATCAAGCCGCCTCAGTGGCCTAGTTGATAGCATACTGGGCTTTCATCCCGAGGACCTGGGTTCAATTCCCGGCCAGGGCTTGGCATTTTCATACGCTATAAATCATCCCATCGTCTGCATTAGCCCAAGTGTGACAATAGTTGGACGTTAAAAAAAAAATTGATACAAGATATGACTGCCTGGCAGTTTAGTATTATTTATTTAATATTTATTTTGTTTTTGTGACATTGCCTCAAAATACTGACCGTGGTTGATTGAACCCAATGTTTTCTCATTTATTGGGACATTGTGCTTCCTTGAGCCTTTGTGGTATGGTTTTTTGGAGTTGACAGTGGAAGGCAATGAAATATTTGGTTTAGTAGACTGGTGAAAAAAGAAGTGGACACAGTTTGTTATAGACTGGTTCATAGTACTATATAGTTAGATCAACAGACATGGAGTTGAAATATAATCATGTGTTGACTGATTGCCTGCCTTCATAATTCCAAGCGTAGAACAGTAAGAAAATTAACCTTGATAGGAAACCATAGCTTTGAATACATCTCATGAGTTAACGTGCATTTAGTTATGTATACCAATACTACAGTATTTTATATTACATATGTAAGAAATAATAAAAAAAATGTTGTTTTCATGTTTTACAGAACCAAGTAACTAAGTCATTAGAAAACGTAACTGACACTGTGGAAAATTTGCCATCCATTGTTAAAGAAGAAATTTTAGAGGATCAATTCGACGAAACCATAGAAGAATCTGATGACGTAATGGAAACAAACAGGTCTTTGGAGTTATGTGATGTTAGTGCTGATCAAGAAGAATGTGGAATTCTTGAGAAAAACTTGGCTGTTGGAGACGATGGTAATATTGTTTGTCACATATGTAACAGATCATTCCAAAACAAACCCAGCTACAGAAGACATATGCAGGTAAGTTATGTTATATCATAATGGATATTTCATGCCCCCCATTACATTTTCCCATAAAATGTTTTTATTATACGCAATGTGGTACTAAGAAAAAATTAATTCATATTTATCAAAATTAGTTGTCATTTACACTTTATAAAATGTATGAAGAATGCTAGATGCAGAACTGTGCCGTATTAGGCATGCAATTAGGTATGCAACAAGACATTTATCTAAATAAACTGTGTCCTGCAATTACTTCATTTAAAATGGAAGTGCTGAAGGCCTATTAAACAACTCATAATAGTGCCTAAATTAGTATTTAATAACTTATAACATTGTCTGAGCTTATACAACATAATTACTAAACATATAGTAAAAAAAAAACACAATTAATTATCACTGTAGAGTTGTTTATGCACTTCTTTGTCAAACATAAATATTTAATACTAGAATTACCCGTCGCGGGTTCTTCTAACGAAACTTAAACTGTTTCAGTAATGTAATAACCAAGAAACATAACAAAATATTAATCTAAACTCGTGATTATTTTACAGTGAATATGGAAAAAATATTATAACCTGAATATTTTGTTTTATTGTCTTCAAACGTGTTCCGTTCGAATTTAAGAAAATTTTATAGAAAATATTTTTCTCCGATACAAACATTTATACCTCTTTTATATTTTTGTCAGCCGCCTCGGTGGCCTAGTTGATAGCGTACTGGGCTTTCACCCCGAGGACCCGGGTTCGATTGCCGGCCAGGGCTTGGCATTTTCATACGCTATAAATCATCTCATCGTCTGCATTAGCCCAAGTGTGCACAATAGTCAGACGTTAAACACCAATATATACATTGGCACTCTGTGTAGTGATTTTTTTACATTTAATATTGAATATTCAACACAAAGTAACAAATTAAAGTCAGTTTTGAAAAAAATTTCAACTAAAATATTGAAAATGTTACATTAAAAACAATAATTTTGCAATAAATAAAATACAGATTAAGATTATTAAAATAGGATTGAATCTATGTTCATCTCAGGTACCTAAATCACAGGTCCAGTAAAGAACTACAATTAACACATGCCACAAAACTAAAAACTGATAATTATTTTGGGCTGGGTAAGTAGTATAATGACGTTTTGTAAAACGGGAATAGGCCTATATGTATCTCTGATACTTAAACCATATTCGTACCAAATTTCATCTCAATTGGTCAAGTGGTTAAAGCGTGATTGAATAACAAACAAACAAACACACAAACTTTCAGAAATATAATATGAATTAGATTACTAACTGAATTAAAACAATTAGGTGTAATGATTTAATTGTTAGTATTTATATTCATGATAAGCAATTTCAATTATTTATGTTTAACAATGGTAAAAAACTTAACATTTATTAAAATTATTGATGTTAAATACATGATAATAAAAAAATAACCTTAGTTTAGTAGTTGTAATATAGTACTATTATCAGAGGAACAGCTGCGGAATGGAATCAGCTGTTTAGATGAATATTACATCTGTCCCATCATTATGATAGCATAACATTTTTTTTTATATATATTAGATCTTGTATTTTTATTGAATTTCCATTTGATAATGAGCTATAGGAGTGGATTTCATATTCAACAGTTTAAAAATTGTGGTTATTTCAAATTTTGTGTCTCTAAAAATCTAATTGTATCATTATAATCAGTTTTAAAATATACATAAATAAGTACTTTGAATTTTTAAAATACATTGAAATTAAGAACATTTTAAAAAAATTTATGAATAATAGTTGGCCTTTAATACAAATTTTTGAGGCAGGTTCTTTGCTCGTTAAAATCTGCCGTTTACATAAGTTTCAAAAATCACCTCATATATATATTATTATTATTATTATTTGCGTATAGACCCTGTTGGATGACGCAAAGCACTCCGACTAGCACTCCGACTCATGTCTTGTTCCTTCTAATCCTCCACACCTCCCTCATCCTGTCCCCATGGATCCTCGTCCGCTCCTCCGTCCATTTTACCCCTGCTCTCTTTGGGATTTCATTCTCTGGGACCTTCCAACCGATCATCTTTCTCCTGTATGCGTGCCTTTCTGCAACGTCTGTTGAGTCTATTTCTGCGTCATGTAGGTTTATTCTGACTTGTTAATATATAAACTAACTGCACCTGCAGGATTTAGACGTTCTTCGTGGTACCCGAGTCTAACAAACATTTACACTTACAACACTACACTTACGACTTTAACACTTTGCACTAACACTTACATTTAGGGAGGTGATAATAGCGTCATAGCCTTAATGTGCTTTTCCCCTTAATATATATATATATATATATATATATATATATATATATATATATATATATATATATATATATATGTAGTAAACCTCCTGATGATAAAAAAAGAAATTATTTATTACAGTCTGAGGAACTGGATAATACTGATAGTGAATGAGATATGATGTATTATTATTATTATTATTATTAATGTGTCAGTTAATAAATATAGTAATGTTACTGACAAGTATAATTTGTACTACTACTACTACTATTACTTTTGCTTGGAAAGATTAAAAAGGTTGAGACCATTTATGGCTTGAAAATGTTTTAAAAACAAAATCAAATACAGTATTCCAAAATTGTGTATATATGTTTTAAGAAAATTAAATCAGTTTTTTCCTTCTGTGATTCTCAATTACTTAACGTTTTAAGGTGCGTTTCGGGATTATAATCCAATCTCATATCTTGCTCATAGGAGGTCATTTATTACATTAACATGACAGTAACGTAGAATTGTTAATGACAGATCCAACAGATGATTGCAGTAAAATTATGAAAAGCGTAATTACCTGTTTGACGCTTCTGTACATCACATGTTAAAAACAATTAATCCTCAAGTGCCACAATGTAAAGGGCTGCCAAAAGATATCATTGTAGCTAATACACTGGATACAAAGTGATAGTAGATATAAGTGATCTACTGGATACGTTATTAAAATAAAATTATTTCGTGTTTGACGACTTTTAAAAACAAAAGGAAGGTACAGCTATGGTGTCACCGCTGCCTGGATTATTAGTCCAATATTTATTTAAGCTATTTTGAGAACAAATACCTATTACCTAACAGAAACAAATTTTGTAAAAAAATAAATGTTTTACTCATGACATGAGATGACAGTTTATAATATTTGTTGGTACTTTTTGCCGCTTGGAAAATTGATAAACAGCATTAACAAGGTATCCAATGTACTCTTGTAAAGGAAGTAGATAACTGGCTAAATTTTTTTAGACCTAACTGTTATTAAGCATAAAAATCGTTTTCAATATAAAATATACCAGAAACCAACAAACATGGACACTAACAATCACGCTGACTCTCACATCACCTATATTTTCAAATTTTTTTTTTTTTTTTTTACATCCGACTATTGTGCACACTTGGGCTAATGCAGATGATGGGATGATGTATAGCGTATGGAAATGCCAAGCCCTCGCCGGGAATCGAACCCGGGTCCTCGGGGTGAAAGCCTAGTACACTATCCACTAGATCACCAAGGCGGCTATTTTATATATATATATATATATATATAAAAAAAAAAAAATTATATGGATGAATGCAGCTATTTTCAAAAAAATAGCTGCATGCATCCATATTTACATAGCCGCCTCGGTGGCCTAGTTGATAGCGTACTGGGCTTTCACCCTGAGGACCCAGGTTTGATTCCCGGCCAGGCTTGGCATTTTCATACACTATAAATCATTCCATCATCTGCATTAGCTCAAATGTGCACAATAGTCGGACGTTAACCCTCCCCCCAAAAAACAAACCATATTTACATATTTTATCCAATATTATTGGCTATATCACTTGAGCCGAAGAATTTTCAGGAGGAGCTTAATACTATAAAATACATTGTCATAGCCAATGGTTTCCATATTAGATAAGTTACTCAGAATACATTATAATAAATATATTATGCTCTTATATAAACAGATCAATAAAACATTTATACCAACACACTTAAACACAGATATTACAGTCGCATTTAACACTACTAATACCATCTATAAGTTACAATGGCCAAAAACCAAGAGAAATGCAGAAGTAAACACTGGAATATATAAAATTATATGTGAAGACTATGACAGTTCCTACGTAGGTCAAATGAGTGGAGGCTTTGGGGTGAGCTTCAAAGAACATCTACTGGAAAGCAGGTTAACTTACACAACCTCAAATTAATACACATCATTTGATCGAGAAAGATCATGGTTACACTGATTTTGAGACTAACTGGAGGTATACATTTTCAGTAGATAAATTCATTGATGCCATTGACAGATTCAAAATTTACAAAGCTTACTTAAAGGATCCGCATCACTTATTGAATGACCAACCGAATTTCAAGTCAAACATAATATTTCACACAGCGACAAAGATCTTTGGTGACGACAAGTCTTATGACAGAACATTACTTCCCAGTTGATTCAGGCATCCTGCAGAGCATCCAGGATTGTTTAATGTATTTATTGCAGTGATGTTTTATGTGTTGTACAATATTTCATATGAATTCTAATAACAACCTCGTAGAGGGATGGAATTGTAGTCGTAAAACATATCTTAACACCTAAGTTATTAAGTCGCAAACTGGAAAAAATGTATTTAATTTTCTACAATATAAATGATTTGGATTCATTACCAAACATGAATTTATATAGTTTTTATTTGTTTTCAAAATACATTAATAATAATAACATTAATGTTGTTAATAACGATAACATAAGTTATGATTAGAAAGTGATTAAAATTCTTTAAGTATCTAGTGTTGTTCCAGACACATACAGGAGAAAAACCACACCAATGCAGCTATTGTGACCAGTCATTTCTTCGGTTATCCCACTTGCAGCGTCATATCAGAGTTCATACTGGGGAACGTCCATATGCGTGTAGCCAGTGTCCAAAGCATTTTTCCAGATCAGATAAATTAAAGCAACATCTCGTTATTCATCACTCTGGTTTAGCTGGAAAAATTTGTAAGCCAAGAGGTCGACCACGAAAGGTAGTTATTTAGTAATTCTGTTGCAGTAAGAATATTGCTCTTAAAATCATGTAGAACTACAGGTATCACCAAGAATAATTATTTGTTTTTTTACTATTATTTTTGTATCAATAAAGAATTATTTCACTTTAACAATTCAATAGAAAACTTTGTCTCGTTTAACAGTGCAAAGAAATTGTCTCATTTTTTAACAATACTATACCTGCTGCCTAGAGTACAGTGGTACCTCGACATAGGAGTTTAATTCATTCCGTAACCTTGCTTGTATGTCAAATTGCTCGTATCTCAAGGCAAATTTTCCCCATTGAAATTAATTGAAATGCCATTAATCCATTCCAGCTCCCAAAACACCACCTCAGTTATTTTTTTTAAGTGTTTCTGAATAAGAAAAATGTATTTACAAGAAGAAACATTTATTTATAAATAACAAATACATATTCTATAAAAACATAATAAAAGAAAAAGTGAAGTGCTTACGAAAGCGCTTAATTTTCGTCACGCTTTGCTCAATTTCACCTGCAGATCGTTTAAAAAAACTGTCCAGGGAGGTTTGTTTCTTCCTCTCTTTTAGGATATTGCGGAAATGAGTTAGGCAAGTTTGGTTGAACAACTCCGATGCACGACCTGTTGCAACTTTTTCGGGGTGATTTTTATCCACGAACTCTACAACTTTCTCCCACATTCCCAAGATCTCCTTTATATCTCTTGTAGAGATAACATCCTCCATCTCTGGCTCCTCTTCAAAACTAATTTTTCGTTGAACCACCGTATGTTGCTGCGCAAGTAGATCGTGTAACTCCTCAGTTGTCAGCTCCTGAGACTGTTCCTCAACGAGTTCATTCACATATCTCTCATCCACCTCCAGACCCATGGATCTTCCTAGAGAAACAATCTCCTCTACCACAGACACTTCGGGTTCCAATCCTTCGAAAGCCCTTTCAGCTACAGCCTCAGGCCATAGCTTCTTCCATGCAGAGGTTAAGGTCCTCGTTGTAACATCCAGCCAGGTTTGATCAATAATTCTTAGGCATATCACGATGTTAAAGTGGTCCTTCCAGAACATGCGCACACAGGCTGAGATCTAATCTGAGGTGGGAGAAACTGTTAGACGGCGCTTCGCAAGTTGGGGTCGTGTGCAGCGGTGTAGTGTGCGATTCCTCGTATCTCAAAACTTGCTCTCATCTCAAAGCAAAATATTACTTGCTCGGCGGCTCATATCTCAAAACAGTCGTATATTAGGGCGCTCATATATCTCAAAACAGTCGTATATTAGGACGCTCATATATCTCAAAACAGTCGTATATTAGGGGCTCATATATCTCAAAACAGTCGTATATTAGGGCACTCATATATCTCAAAACAGTCGTATATTAGGGCGCTCATATATCTCAAAACAGTCGTATATTAGGGCGTTCATATATCTCAAAACAGTCGTATATTAGGGCGCTCATATATCGAGGTACCAGTGTATATAAATATAAATACTACTGACCTGTGAAAAAAGAAGTTTTTTTACACGCGTTTTTTCTGTTATTAAATTGTGTAGTATTTGTTTGTGTGATCCTCTGTAAGCCATGCTAAACACACTATTTTTACATAATAAACGTTTAATAAAAATGGAGAGGGTTAAATGGAGGTAAATAACAAATGATCGCACAATTCGGCAATTTATGAAAAATACAATTATTAGACATTTATTTTGACATTTTGTAAAAGAGTTTTACATTATTTTTTAATGTTGGCTAGTATTTCTATGAATTGTTTCAAGTATCTATACATTATGTATCTAAATGTACAAATCAGATGTTTTATAAAGATCAATAAAGATTACAATACAGATGTTGAAGGGCCTGACTTTATAATTATAATTTTTCAGTACCTAAATGTCTTAATAATGAGAGGTAAATTATTTGGTTGTATACATTCCAAACACAATATTCTGTGAAGCAAAAACATTGATATAAAACTAATACAAGTAATAACTTTATTTGTTTCATCCAACTTTGGGGTACACAAATCAACCACTTTTTAATGTTCTGTGCCTTCCTCGTAGCCCAGTATTGCTTCGTTTGTTGTGATCTTGCTTTTCTTTCTTCGTCAGAGATTTGGATCGTTCGCTTGGATTTGACTTTACCTTGGAACCGTTGTTCCTTGACCTTGGTTATTGTTTTGGCTGTTATGTCCACGAGCATAGTGTCAGTGATTTGTAGTTCTGTTATGTCTTTCTCTGTTTCTCTAAACCAAAGTGGTTTTGCTCTTTTATTGTGAAAGTACTCAAATATTTTTTTGGTTAGTCTATTTTTGTCCATTCGGAGGATGTGCCCATAAAAATCAATTCTCCTTTTTCTTATTGTGTCCGATAGTGTTTCAGTTTTTTGGTAAAGAGTTTCATTACTGATGTGGAGTAATTGGTTCTTACGGAATTTGGGGCCTAAGATTTTTCGTAATATCTTTCTTTCTTTGATCTCCAGCCTTTCAAGTGGGCCCTGGGTTGTGAAAGATAATGTTTCAGCTGCACATAAGGCTTCTGGTTTAATTACCATATGATAGTGCCTTATCTTTGTATTCCAGGAGAGGGACTTCTTGTTGTATGTGTCTTTGGTAAGTTGGAAGGTTAATTCAACTTTATTTCTCCTAGATTTCATAGCTTTTTTCTCTAGGGCGTTCCAGCTGATCCATTCCCCAAGCTATTTGAATTCTTTGACTATCTCAATGAAGCTTTTTTGGTGGTTTTTGTATGTTTGTCAATATTTTAGTCATTTCAAATGAAACTTCGAGACCCATTTTTAACGCTTGCTTCTGGAGTTGAAGAGTCTGTTCCTTAGCTTCCTCTAATGTCTTAGCCAGTAAGGCCATGTTATCAGCAAAAGCCAAACAATTTACCTTAATGCCTTTGTTCTTAGTTCCTAGTCTGATTCCACTATGCGTATTCACGTTCCACTCTCTAACTACTTTTTCTAGAGCACAATTAAATAACAATGGAGAGAGTTCATCTTGTCGGACACTTGTTTTAATCTCAAAAGGGGTGGAAAGTTCTCCCATGAACAAGTAATAACATTACATTTACAAACATTTTAAAATAAGAACATTTTCGTATTTTATGAAATTATGGTTGTTAAAAATCTTAAAAAACATTGAAAATTTAAAATGCTAATTTATATTGATTTTAAATGCTGATGAAGATATTAGAATCTTAAAATTTTTTGAAGATATTGAAATTTTAAAAAGTTCTAATACAATTCGTATGTGTATGGTTTTATATTAAAAGAAAATATTCTTGAATGTTAGATGAAAAAATTGTTTTTTTTATAAGTGTGAAATAAAAAAGGTATGTAATTGTTAAATATTTGAAATTACAACTATTTTGAAAAAGGTGAACGTATTTTATTGGGTGATGAACTTGTCCAAGCTGTTAGTAAAATAAAATTGTTGTGCCAAGTTTAAATAAGAGGTGGCTAAAATTGAGAAAGGTAGTGTGTTAAACACACACACACACACACACACACACACACACACACACACACACACGCACACACACACACACACACACACACACACACACACACACGCACACACACACGCACACACGCCCACACACACACACGCGCACGCACGCACGCACACACACACACACACACACACACGCACGCACGCACGCACGCGCACGCACGCGCGCACGCACACACACACAATTTTTTTAACATTTCTTAAAAATGTTTCTTAAAACATTTCTAGAGATCGGGATTGGTGCATATTTAATGTGCCTTGCAATAATGACTGTTGATTAACGAAATATTTTTATACATTTAAATAATCCAATTGAAAAATATAATGAGTTTTTATCTGATTATTTTTTTTTAATGTGCTATTTTAAGGCACATTTCAAACAAATATACGTATTCAATCGTGATCAGTTTGCTGATTTTCCGTTCTTAATTATATTGTATTATTCGCCTGATAGTTTTATTTTTTCTACAGGAAGTTTCAGAGCAGTCGTCCAGTTCCCTTTACAACTTAGGAAGAGACTTCTCCATGTACATAAACAATGTTAGTGTAAGTTCAGCGTGCAGTAATTTGAATTCAGTATGTTCAGATGTAATTGTGAACTTATAGAGTCAATTAATCACCTTAAAACTCTATAATTCTTTTTTTTAATTTTTATATGTACAGTTTAAAGACATTATTTCTAAACGTTTTTGGAAGAAAAAATTTGTGAGATCTAGAGGCTATTTAAAGCATTTTAAATGTGTTATATTATTTAAAACTAAGAGTTTATCTTCATTCAAGTAAATTTGTAATGTCGTGTTTACATTTATTCGAGTTCAGATTCATGCCTGCACAGTTTTATTTTAACAGAAAATTTTGTTGAATTTTTGGTGAAACAAGTAGATTCCTTAACAAGATAGTATTCATAAACTTACAGCACTGATCCTGTTTCTCGTCTGTAGCGGAGTGTTTAAAAGAAAGCTGGATCCATACAAGGTATACTCAGAATCATACAGTATAAGGGTGAATCATGCCATCATCCAGGGTGACAGATTTTAAGGGAGGGTAGCATATTTGAGGGACATTTGTAATAGCTTAGAGACTTATTAAGTTAGAGAATCGTTTTTCCTTCGACTGTACCGTGTTATAGGTTAGAGATCGACCTGTGTAATAAGATAGAGGTTCCGTACTGTGTATTAACATAGAGACTACAGTTCCGTCAAGTGTGTTGCACCGTGTGTATATGTTGCCGACGCCGCTGCTTGCAGGCACTTCAGTATCTTATCTAACAAGTATACCAGCCTAATCATCACTATTTTGTTTTAGAGTTTACAGTTGAATATATTGTCAGTACTATGGTCAACAACATATGTAAATATTTATTTTTGACAATTATCTGTATAGAATAATAAAAATATTCGTGTTTTATCGAAAAAAACAACAATGTAAATTTATATGAATTCATTAATTTAGGGCTGTTTTCTTAATACAATTCGGATATAGTTTGAATAAAGCAGCCTTCAAACAATATTTTTATTACTATTACTATTACTACTACATATGTAAATTAGTATACATTTACAGCATTGCACATAAGCCTTTCAGAACAAAACCTATCCAAATGAACTTTATATTTTAATAATATATCTTTCTTTAACTAAGCGAGTTCTACTTGTTAGATAAAAGATACTGAAGCGCCTGCAAGCAGCGGCGTCGGCAACATATACACACGGTGCAACACACTTGACGGAACTGTAGTCTCTAAGTTAATATACAGTATGGAACCTCTATCTTATTACACAGGTCGATCTCTAACTTATAACACGGTACTGTCGAAGGAAAAACGATTCTCTAAGTTAATATATCTCTAAGCTATTACACCTTCCCTATTTACATGGAAATTTGTAAACGATGTTTGAAACCTGTAAATTTGGCTAAAGGATGCAAACGTATTTTACAAACATGTTTATATTTCCATATGCTATTGTACATAAATTTTTGCTAATTTCATGTATATGTATATGCTGTGCAAACATTAACTCGTAAGAAATACTCCAAATAGGACAAAATAACACAATAGTTCTTGTTTAATTTGTCATGAACTGTTGAATCTTGCACCACTGCACCCTCCTCCTGCATTTTGTATCACGTAATTATAAATCTTGATTTTGTATAAATAAATATTTATTTCTTGACTATTTGTTAACATATCCTTGTAATTTTCACTGTTATAATCTTTGGCTTCAACACAATAGTTTGTTTGTTTTGAACTGTTGCATCATTTTTTTTTCAGAATGTACAAAGGAAATTGTGTCATTGAAATTGATTAAAAAAAAAATCATGCAGTGAAATTTTTGACCTGTTGTGAAAATACGTTCTGTTTCAGACAGCTAGGTAGGAATTTTGTATTTTTTCTAAATTTTAATTTGACACGAACTATAAAAATAGTTTCAGTGATTTATGTGGTATGGCATTTTATGTCTGGGATATGGTTTTTTCATTGTAGAGAGCAGATAACATCAGAGGAGAAAGATAGGGTGAGAGAAGCTCTTCATTGTCTTTCGTACTCCCTGGTCTGGACTGCTCTTCATCCTATAAAGCAGGTTGTACTGTGTTACTGTCCAGTAGTACTGTAAACAAGTTCACTACTGTGTGGAAGCACACTGGGGAGCAGGATTGCCACATGGCAGTTGTGCAATTCAACAGGCCCTTTATTAAATTAAGCTCTATCAGATAGTGGCTACATAACCATATGGGCATTTACTTATTCAGCTCGTTTTGAAGCCATTCTGAAACATTCACTTATTATGAGATAGCTCGGGAATTTTGAAGGTAAATGCGTGAAAAAATGGAAAATGTGTCTAAAACGCAACAATCTAGGGATTTAACAAATTATTTCTGTTTTTCTGCTTTATATCTGAAACTCCAATAGGCATGTCCAACACAAGTGCTTTAAAATTTTAAAGTTAGGGAGTCACTGAATCAGCATTATGTACATTAAATACAAATATTTTATTCGTTTAAATATGTGATAGACAATATCCTACTGCCCATCTCTGCAGAACACAGAGATAACAAATATTTCTTCAAATTCTTTTACTATACAGAGGTGATTTTACCGCATTGATAGTGGGCATACCACCACAACAAAAATCGCCCAGTTTATATGACCAGCTATAATTGGTGGGATCTGTACGATCTTGGCAATTACCACAATCTGTATTTTTTATGATTTCTATAAATTAACATTTTTTTCATAACAGATTTAGTAACATAAATGGCACATTTTTATGTCATGAAAAAGTGCTAATTTATAAAAAACGTAAAAAATACAGAACGTAAGAATGTATTTATTACTCGCATGTAAAAAATGTTATATAAATTGTTTAATACCAGTCATTCATATTTTGTATATACATGTGAAAATTATGATAGTTTGTGTGCTACAGATTTGGGAGAGAGTGTGGGCACAAAAAATACCACACATGGCGACAAAACCCTAGGCCTCTGAAGGGGCCCTATTTGTATTTGGCTATACTGTCAAATATTCTATATTGTACATATATCTGGAATTTGCATGTAAAACTTTGTTTAGGTGAAACCTCAGTTTAACTTTGCTAAGCTATTACAAATTTTGTTAAGTTAAATTTTATAAGTTCTTAAATTGGAAAATATAGTTTATCGTAACATTCTACTAAAATCAGCGTGGTGGAAATAGTAAATTTCCTACATAAATATAAATACCGCAACACAGTATATAGTAAAGCAGCTACTTGCTCCTGTGCATTCGGCAATTTGAGATATTTGTGAACATTTGATAATTAATTGGAAATTTATGTCAACACTGTTTCAATGCAAGTTATTTTGAATTATCATTAATGTGAATTGATCTCTAATAAATGTAAATTCTGCTAAAGTGTATATGTTAAACATGTCATATCGTTTTCAGTATCTGATAAGGTTTTTTTAATGTACATTAGTCTTATTAAAAAAAAATGTAAAAATAAAAAAAAAAATTTCAACAAACATTGTGTGGACTTTTTATGCAAAATCAGTAATTTGACATAGACCACTAAAACATAGATACAAAGGTAGAGTCTAAAGTTTATTACGTTTTATGTCACTAAGAAGAAATTTGGAGCAGATGGTTGCACTTATTAATGGATAGAAAAATTCATTCTGTATTGAACTGCTGAGTCTTTCTTGAACTGCCATTGAAGACTTTTTTAATGTTTTAAAGATGAAGAGTTATGAAAAGGTTTAAATTATCAGTACAATTTTATTAGATGAAGAAGAAAAATAAACTATGAAGAAATTCTAGTTTTTTTTATTTATTACGAGGGTGGTATGAAAAGTTTCCGACCTAACAAAGATACAAGACATTTTTTCAGAATTTTTTTTTTTATTTTTCAACATAGTCTTCTTGTACCTCTATACACTTCTCCCAGCAATGCTCCCATCTCTGTAACCCATCCAAATAGTACTCGGCGTTTTTCTCTGCAAAATAATTGTTCACGAAGGTGAAGGTGCCTCTTCATTTGACGAAAATCTCTGTCCTCCGAGCGCAATTTTTAGATGAGGGAACAAAAAGAAGTCGCTTGGGGCTAGATCTGGTGAGTAAGGTGGATGGTCAAGCAGTTCAAACCATAATTCGTGGATTTTCGCCATGGCAACCGCTGAGGTGTGACGGTGCGTTGTCTTGGTGAAACGGGATTTTCTTTTTCTGCAAATGTGGCCGTTTTTCCGCAAGTTCTGACTTCAGCTTGTCAAGTAATGATGCGTAGTATGCTCCTGTAATGGTTTTTCCTTTTTGAAGATAGTTGATTAAAATAACTCCATGACTATCCCAAAAAACAGTCGCCATCACTTTCCCAGCCGAAAAAACAGTTTTTGCTTTTTTTGGAGCCGGTTCCCCCTTTGCAGTCCACTGTTTGGACTGTATTTTTTTTTCTGGTGTATAATAGTATATCCAAGTTTCATCTACAGTAATTAATCGGCGCCAAAACTGGGATTTATTGCGCTTAAACTGCGCCAACAGAGCATTGGAACTGTTCATTCGAACACGTTTTTGGTCTAACGTGAGCAAATGTGGCACCCAACGTGCGAACAGCTTTCTCATGTCTAAATGTTGATTTAATATGTGACAAACACGTTTTTTTGACATGTTTATAACGTCTGCTATCTCTCTCACTTTAATTCAGCGGTCATCTAGCACTATTTGGTGAACTTTGGCGATGTTTTCGTCGGTAGTTGCAGTTTTTGGACGTCCCGAACGTTCATCGTCTCCCAAGCTCTTACGGCCACGTTTAAATTCAGCTGCCCAAAATTTCACTGAGGTAAATGATGGTGCAGAGTCCCCATACACAGAATCCAACTCATCTTTGATTTGCGTTGACGTATTGCCTTTAAAAAATAAATATTTAATGACAGCTCGATACTCGATTTTGTCCATTTTCATAAAAACACACATCAACTCACTCAAACGACTGTTACATAACAAATGCGCGTCCAAAATGACTGAAACTTTGGTGAGTAACTGTCAACAGATGAACAATGAATTTCGAGTGCTGCTATCTTCATGTTGAGGTCGGAAACTTATCAGACCACCCTTGTAGATGTTAGGTATTTAATTCATAGGAAACTTTTCAGTAATAAAAGCCAATTTAAAATTTATTAATATTATTTATTTCAGCCAACGTTTTAGGTTTTGTATCTTTCACAACACATTTATCTAAACAAAATTACACATAAGCAAACAATAAAATGTAAGTTATATCTATAATAAATAATAATATGCACACTAACAATAAAAGCTTTAATAAAATTAATAGGGAAGTTACACTTATTACACAATCTATTTGATCTTGGAGTTTCTAAAGTATTCTATCTCAGCATTACGTTTTTGGTAAGAAGTACAATTAAATTAATTGTAGTAACTTTTTATTACATATCGTATGGTATATGTAATAATTATTTTCAACTGAAAATTACACCCGACTTTTACTTCTTTGTTATAAATTAGTATCACGTTTAAAAAAGTATATTATAAGAAGATATGAAAAATTTTGAAAATAATTGCAGTAACAACCCAGAACTGGTTTTAACATGGATTTGCTTTTATTCATTGTATTTATTCAATTTTCTTTATTAGGCTAATTAAAAAGGCATTTCATTCAATAAAAATATCTATCCCTTACGAAATAATCACACCAACTTATTTGTTTCATTTTTGACACAAATATTACAAGAACCAACAAGCAAATTGACTAGAAATATTAACGTTACACAGTCATGAAATTTGCCATAAATAACCGGTGATAAACTCTGAACATTGAAACGTATTAACAACGCACAGTTTGCTTAGTCCTAATAGTGCCAAGTCCTCAACTATATAAGGCCACTATAATAAGTACATTTAATTATACACCTTTAAACACATAATCACTAACAACACATGCTACCATGGTTTATTTTACAACGTAGAATTAATTTTTCTTTAATTTCAATTAACCTTTCCATCTTTACAATTCTAATTAAATTAGACACGATATGGTTTTTAAATCTATTTTCAGTTATAGTAATTATTTGCAATGACAAATTACACTTTAATTAATAATGGGGGCAAATAATTTGTAAAAATACAGTAATGTTATAGAATTAATAAAAAGTACTAATTGAGTGAAGTAACATTTGGTGGAAGAAAGCAATAAAAGGTAATAAAATTTGTAATGCAATCTAAGATTTACATGATTTCCAGAAAAATAAAATACGTGTAGAGTTGTTGATGGATGATGCAAAATGAAATCACTATATAGTATTTATATTCTTTAAGGTATATGGCTTATAATATCACATAAATACCAATAGATCTACTTTTTCAAAATTGAGGATTTTCATAAAAATCTGTATTTTTTGTTGCTATTGAAAAACACTTACAGTACCTGGTTATGTAAAAGCAAAGAAAGGATATTTTTTAGTAGACTGTGAAGATATAATATTATTAAATATGTTCGAAAACATCTCTAGGCATGCATCCACTCATCAACAATATAGAAAAATAACTGATTCTGTTAAAAGAATATTATTTGTTTTGATAATTTAAAAGAAAATAATTGATGTTTTTGCTTTTTTACAGCATAGAAACTTTTCAATGTGATGCTTATTTCAAACTGGAAACATACTTTAAAATTAACAAAGCTTAAAAATGAGAAAAATATAAGTAAGTTACACTACAGAGGGAAATCTCTCCCTGACGTAACATACAAGATATTCTCAACAGTCCTACTACATAGGGCAGAACCTCAATGAGACTATCAACTTGGAGAATACCAGGCGGGTTTCCGGAAAAGGAGATCCTGTCCGGAACAAATCCTTAACCTCAAACACATCGTGAACTACCAAAAGTCAAGGGCTAAATCGTATGTTATCACTTTTATTGACTTTCAAAAAGCATACAACTTTATAGATAGGGAATCATTATTCTCCGTTCTGAAAGAACTAGACCTTGATAACGAAACCACAAATCTTATCAGGGAAACATTAACTAATACATTCTCCAAAGTTAAATTCATGGGAGAACTTTCCACCCCTTTTGAGATTAAAACAGGAGTCCGACAAGGAGATGGACTCTCTCCATTGCTCTAGAAAAAGTAGTTAGAGAGTGGAACGTGAGTATGCATAGTGGAATCAGACTAGGAACTAAGAACAAAGGCATTAAGGTAAATTGTTTGGCTTTTGCAGATGACATGGCCTTACTAGCTGAGACATTGGAAGAAGCTAAGGAACAGACTCTTGAACTCCAGAAGCAAGCGTTAAAAATGGGTCTCAAAGTTTCATTTGAAAAGACTAAAATATTGACAAACATACAAAAACCACCAAAAAAGCTTCAAGTGGGAGAACAATACATTGAGATAGTCAAAGAATTCAAATATCTTGGGGAATGGTTCAGCTGGAACGCCCTAGAGAAAAAAGCTATGGAATCTAGGAGAAATAAAGTTGAATTAGCCTTCCAACTTACCAAGGACACATACAACAACAAGTCTCTCTTCTGGAATACAAAGGTAAGGCATTATCATACGGTAATTAAACCAGAAGCCTTATATGCAGCTGAAACATTATCTCTCACTACCCAGGGCCCACTTGAAAGGCTGGAGATCAAAGAAAGAAAGATATTACGAAAAATCTTACGCCCCAAATTCCGTAACAACCAATTACTCCACATCAGTAATGAAACTCTTTACCAAAAAACTGAAACATTATCAGACACAATAAGAAGATGGAGAATTGATTTTTATGGACACATCTTCCGAATGGACAAAAATAGACTAACCAAAAAAATATTTGACTACTTTCGCAATAGAAGAGCCAAACCATTTTAGTTTAGAGAAACAGAGAAAGACAACAGAACTGCAGATCACTGACACTATGCTCATGAACAGAACGGCCAAAACAATAACCAAGGACAAGAAACAACGGTTCCAAAGCAAAGTCAAATCCAAGCGAACGATCCAAATCTGATGAAGAAAGAAAAGCAAGATCACAACGAATAAAGCAATACTGGGCTACGAGGAAGGTACAGAACATTAAAAAGTGATTGATTTAGTATACCCCTAAATCAATTGAGGCTATTAACGCCTAGTTACCAGTTTGTTTATGTACAGAAAAGATGTGTATGATTACTTCTAAAAACAATTAAGAAAAGTATGGAATAGGTAACAAACTACCATGAAAGTAGATAAAGATATTCAAGGTACATTTACTAAATGGGATGCCAACTTCACGAGTTATATGGACGTTTTGCAGTAAGAAAAAAATCAATGTGAGGATTATTCATTTTCAAACTAAAAATATTTTCTTTTTAAACATTTGTTAATTAAATAAATGTTTACCATCTGCAAAACCGAGTAATAAAAATTTTTGTCGAACTATGTTACAAATATTATAATAAATTATTGTCTCTTTTTCTATAATAAAATTCCTAGTGCAATAATTAACATGGCTATTAATTAATTTCAATTAATCTTTAATTATTCAATTTAGTAAATGATAAAATTAAATTTGCAGTAAAAGTTTTATACCATAAAAATTAATTATATATTTTGTGTTCAGAGTTAATGGTATTTTACCGGGCTTGTATGTAAAGTATTCCAAACTGCCAGTAAAAATGTATTTAAGAGCAAAGTAAAAGTTCAAGTTAAGAGCACAAATTTAACTGCAACAATTAATTCCACTAATTATTATGTATAGGTCTACATGTGAAAAACGTTGAGAATATATTGTTATCAAGATTAGAAATTTCAACAGCTTTAATATTTAATTGAAGTTAAAATTGGTATTTAAACATAATTGACCTTTTTGATTTTCGTTCGAAATTAAAAAGAAAAATGGCTAAGATTTTTTTATTATTAAAACAGGAATCCATTTTTTAATAATATTGGAAATGTTTATTCTAAACTTTATAGGCTTTAAATGTGTTAAAGTTTTTTTCTGATCGTGGCTCAAAATCTATGTACGTTTATGTTCATACAGATTAAAATTATACATTGACAAAAAAAGTCAAATGTTTAAATACTATAATAATAATTACACAAAAGGCTACTGGTAAAATGTCAGCTACAGGTTCTAAATTATATGTTGTTTTGGTAAGTGTTTTAAAATATATTTTTTGATTTCATGGACATAAAAGCTTAAACTGAAATAACCATGCATGTAAAAGCTACAGATATTGGACTATTGAGTTACCCAGGCTACCTTTTGGTAACTCCAAATAGGCATGTTTCCCCAAATTCTCCAGTCAATTCGTGATCATCAAAAATGCTTATTCTTTACTAAAATGGTAGATCTACTTTAAAAAAATTAACAAGAAAAATTATTTTAATGAGCTAATAAATAGTCTTTTAATGGATAAATAAAAATTAATTTTCTCACTTAAAATACTCTAATAAAATAGCAAGAATATTCGTGTAGTACAAAGAAACGTTTTTACAAATGTTTTTAATATGTGCTAGAAATTGTTTCATGATTATCTTTGTTAATATTTTCTTTTCTACATTTCAAAGATTAAATAGCTTGTATTTTATTAAAAAACAATTTTTTTTTGTACAATATGCAAATGCTCGCTATATTAACATGATTTTATTACCTCGCTGTCTTGTCTGTCTGTTTGGTGGAATTTTGTAACTCATTTTAAACTAAATTCCCAATGAGCTAAAGTCTATTAGAAATCTTAAACACAGCTAAGGATTGAATGACATTGCAACAATATTGGGTTAATTATATATATATATATATATACACACACACACACACACACACACACACACACACACACACACACACACACACACACACACACACACATACACATACATATACATACTAGGGGATACATCCCTCTACTCAATCCACTGTTTGGTCCTCAAACATCAAAATAATAACTTTGTTGTCATTTATGTACTCTCCAGCTATACATTTTTTTAGTTATAAAAGTTTAAAGAAAAACTTGAGCCAACAATCTTTAAAGCCCGAGGTAAATTCATAACCACAAGTGGTACATAAATAACTAATATAAATATATAAAGCCCAATTTTACAGTGTTATTACCTAATATATGTACCTAGTATGTGCATGTATACATATATACCTATAAACACACACACACACACACACATATATATATATATATTATATTAAAGGATTTACGAATTGATGCAAGTTTCATTATGTTGACCGAGTGGAACAACATACTAAAAACAGAAAAGAATTAATTAAATTTAAAAAACAGACTAAAAACAATGAAATAAAATCTCGTGCAATGTTACAGATAAATTATCCTTATAGATAAGATGATTGTACCAAAAATTTAATATAATACATTTTAATAAATATAAAAATAATTGTAAAATTCAAAAAAAAAAATTGAAGGAATAATAATTAAAAGTTTGTTCAGAAAACTCATATAACAATTAATTCAAATTATTTCTAATCAAATTGTTGGTAATTATTCATTCCTCAATTATTTCATGTGCCCCATGTCTTTTGTTTTGATTTTTGCTATTATTTTTATATCTATTAAAATTCACTTCACTATCATAAGTTTTTAGGACAGTCATCTTATCTATAAGAATAATTCACCTGTAAGATTGTAGGAGAGATTGTTTTATTCTCTTTAATCCATTTTAAAAACGTGTTAAAACTATTTAATTAATTATTATTGGAATAAGTATATATATTATGAAATAAGAAACTAAATGTTTATTGCATTTATACCATTACAAGACTATTTATTGGCTGATTAACATGTGACAACATATACAAATCAAAAGAGCTTTGTTGTTTTTATGTAAAACCATCAAATAACTTATTATGTTTGTAGTATAGTAATAAATAATGCGGTAGTTATAAATTTGTGCCGACTTTAAAAATCGTTATTAGATTTTTTGACTTCATAACCGGACAAATCATTGTTGCATTATTTATGACAAAATAACTAATAAATTATGTAGCATATAAAGTAATACATAAAATATACGACTGACATTTAAACTTGTTTTTAAAAAGATTAAAGCGAGCAAATCTGAAAAAAAAACAGAGCTAAGTCTAGAGATTTTGAATTTTTTACTTCCAAAATAATATTTTTTAGGCGAAAATATTTTCGTGTATTTTTAAGGTAACTGCTTTTTGATAAATAAATATCTCTGAAATTAATTAAAAAAAAGTAAAATTAAAAAAAATGCTAGTATTTATAATAAATTAATCACGACTTAATTTGATTTCTGCAACCATAACGATTATTTTCAATGATTAAAATTTTGTAATCCATTTGATTGTTACAAACTAAAAAATATTTAATATTTAAGTTACGTTTAACTTTTAAAAGTTATACTGATACAGTTAAAATATATTTATTTGTGTTATAATTGCTAACGTTTTATTCCTAATAATTGAACATGACAGTATAACTACTTGGAACCAAAATAGTTTATTTATTGAGTTATTTGTTAATTTTCAGAAATTACCACAATTAATTGACTGTTATAAAGGAGTGAAAAATGGCAAGACTTTTCGTATTGAGATAACGTATAAATATATTACACTATATGCTAAAGTACATTATAAAAATATTAAAAAAAACAAAATAAAGTTATTTACTCAACTTATCATACTTAACCATTTAAAAAACTATTTTTTGACAAAAACTGTAATTGATTTTTTCTTATGAAATACAGTATGTTTAAAAACAACTTATGTAATTAATTTAATGTTTAATGAACAGCATTATTTTTATGCTCAATTTACGAATTAAAAGTATTTTTAAAATTTTTGATTTCTCTAAAAATATGCCTTCTTATAAAATAATATCTATACACATATTTACTTACATATTATATTATCTAGGGTATAACATATTACACTCATATGTGTTCGCAAGTACAAATACATTCCATATTCTTTTAAATATATACTACGTAATGTTATGATTTTTAAAACATACTTGTTTACTGTAATATATATATATATATATATATATATATATATATATATATACATATATATAGCGATTAAACAGATAGAAGTCCTAAAGGAATATGCAGAGAGGGTCGGTCTACAGATCTCGTTTAAAAAAACCGAATTTTCCTGTACACAATTAAATATTCAAGAACTAAACACAAAATATGGTAAGATAAACAGAGTCAAGCACTTCAAATATCTGGGAGAAATTCTTGAACCCACAGGTGGCGAGAAGGCTGCGCAAAAGGTTCGGCTACTGAGAATGAAGAGGGCTCTTGGTATAACGCGTGATATCTACAATAAGAGATGTATGTCGACGCACACAAAAATCAGACACTACAACACAGTCATAAAACCGGAGGTATTATATGCAAGCGAGACGCTAGCACTCCACACAAAAGCTACCATGGAGGGTATTTTGAAGGAAGAACGCAAAATCTTGAGGAAGATCCTTGGCCTGAGATTAACAGAAGATGGATACAGGTTGCACTCCCGGAAGACCACAGAGAAGATATCGAACCTGGCAGCAGATATCAGAAGATGGAGGCTTCGGTTCTATGGACACATCAGTTGACTCCCAACAACGAGACTTGCCAACAGAATCCTTAAGTATATACAAGGAGTCAAATCAACAACGTCGTGGATCGCACAAGTCAGAATAGACCTACATGACGCAGAAATAGACTCAACAGACGTTGAAGACAGGCACGCATACAGGAGAAAGATACTCGGTTGGAAGGTCCCAGAGAATGAAATCCCAAAGAGAGCAGGGGTAAAATGGACGGAGGAGCGGAGGAGGGTCCATGGGGACAGGATGAGGGAGGTGTGGAGGATTAGAAGGAACAAGACATGAGTCGGAGTGCTTTGCGTGATCCAACAGGGTCTATTCACAAATAATAATAATAATAATAATATATATATATAAACCAAACCAAACCAAATAAATCAAATATATAAGTGTGAAATTAACTATGATAACGAAAGGATTATGGGGCTTGGTATAGTGTCAATTTCTAAGATGATCAATATCTGAGCACCTGAGGTGTTATGTGTAACAAATATAATCTCTTAGATATAAGCGGGCATCAGGTGATGATTTTTTAATACAACTTACATCACTTGTCTGTGGTTGCGTGGAGCCTTACCATAAAAAAATGGTGGAGAGATTTGGTTTAAGGTAACAGGGACACACGATGAACAATTTTGTTAAATTTTTCTTTCTATGTACTCTGCGTGAATATTTGAATAGTGAATATCTGTTTGACTAAAATATGTATAAAATAAGTAAAAAAAATGACATTTTCACTCAACTGAAAAAGTGTGGAAGTCAAAGGGTTATTGATGAATATACTGTAGATCGACCATCAAATCCAGTACAGAAGTTTCAGTGAACACAGCTAGTTTCTATGTTTGTACGAGAAGACTGTTGTGTTCAAAGTTTAGCTAAACTTTGAGTATCTCAAACACAATAATCAGGCCTTTGAAAGATTTGTTGAAAAGAATTATTTGTTGTTGGGTTACCTGGTTGTTATTGCTGACGAAATGAAATGTCAGATCAGATTTAGGTTAAGCTCTTGAAGACTTCTAAAAAGGGCCAGAAAATATAGAAAACGTTTCATCAACAGTATTGTCAAAGTAGACGGATCTTAGACTCAGAGCTCACAATGGAAATCCTTCAATTCACCAAAGAAAACCAAAGTTCTAATGAGTTTTAGAAAGCAAATGATAATCTTTAATCATTAAGGTTTCATATACTAGCATGCCATTTACTCTCATACAAGAAAAACAGGAGAGTAGTGCCTTGTGTTTATTTTGAGCACCCTAGATAGTTTCTTCTGCATAACGACAATGTACACAGGTGGTTGTTGCAAACATTGTGGCGTTTTCAAAAAGTAGTTCTACTGTTCTCCATTCTCGTTACATCCCTAAGATTAAGATTATTTACTAGAGGAAGGGATAGTTCAACACCAGGCACTGCGATCGACTGACCTATTTTGCAAATTACCTCTTAAAATACCTAGTTCAGCAGATTGGTGCCCCTTAAAATGTTCCAACAATCCATTGACTAGCTCACTCTGCTGAAGGATCTTAGAAACCAAAAACCCTCCTACTAGCAAGAGCCTTACAATCATAAATTATATGACCTGCAGTTTCCTCCTCCTTCCTGCACAATATACACACGGTTTCTCCGTGGTATACACCGATCCTGTTCATGTGCACCCTCAGACCACAATGCCCTGTTATGAGCCCCATGATCCTCCTGAGTTGTGTTCTTCCCAGGACATCTGCTGCCCCTTTGATTCCTCCAGAAGGAACTTTGCTTAAGAGACATTTACTATGGAGGTTGTTCAATCTTACCTGGTGTTGACATGTAATCCACCCATTAATAGCGGACCTGGCCAACGATACAGACATTTCTAAAGCCGGCTCAGGTCCGATAAACTCAGATGCAGATCCAAGTCCAGCCAGTCGGTCTGCCTCCTCATTACCCTCAACTCCCCTATGCCCCGGAACCCAGTGAAGAGTTACCCGGTTATTTCAGGACAAAACGTCAAGGTTCTTCGTTACATCCCTAACCTTGCTCTTTTGTGGATTTGGCTTTTCCGTATATTCAAGAAAGTTTTGTAAGACAAAAAGTTCGCAACAGTTCAAGGGGGGTCGTTAAAACTATGGATGTTGTCTGCAAAGAACTTTGTACTCAAGGCATTAGATTTGTACCAGATGGAAAAAGAGATTCCTATTCATTTTTCTTAAACAGCTTTTCCTGAATGCCAGGAAGTTTTTTTTTCTGAAACTTAAATTCCTAAATATCTTTTCTTACTCTATTTTCAAAACTTACTTAAGACTACTTTAAAAATAAACAACATTGTATTGTTTCGTTACCTACCTACTACATTTTAAGTGTGGCTCTTAACACTTCTTTCCAAAAATCTATTTTTTAATAAATGGTAATTGTGTGTGTGTGTGTGTGTGTGTGTGTGTGTGTGTGTGTGTGTGTGTGTGTGTGTGTGTGTGCGTGTGTGTGTGTGTGTGTGTGTGTGTGTGTGTGTGTGTGTGTGTGTGTGTGTGTGTGTGTGTGTGTGTGTGTGTGTGTGTGTGTGTGTGTGTGTGTGTGTGTGTGTGTGTGTGTGTGTGTGTGTGTGTGTGTGTGTGTGTGTGTGTGTGTGTGTGTGTGTGTGTATTTTAGAAATAGAGAGTAATGTCGTGCGTGCGTGCGTGCGTGCGTGTGTGTGTGTGTGTGTGTGTGTGTGTGTGTGTGTGTGTGTGTGTGTGTGTGTATTTTAGAGATAGAGAGTAATGTCTAGCCAAATTTATGGCATGCAGAGATTTGAAATTTCTAATGTAGATGGACAGGAAAAAGTCGAACAACATTTTAAATTCGGATTTTAAAATAAATTTCTAATTAGATTTTATTCAAATTTATTTAGCCCCTTTTTAAAAAAACTGTTTTAATTTATAAAAAAACATTATAATATAATATTATCACAGATGTTTCATATTTTTTCATGGGTATGTGAATACTGGTAGTTATTTATAATCCTATAAAATAATTTCGGTATGTAATTTGTCATTTTAAATTCGACTTACATAAGGTACAATTGAATATACACTAATTTTGAATATTTTGACTATCCAGAAAAGAAATTTTACCACATATATTATTTTTGATTTAATCTAAAAAATATTTCCATTATTCTGTTATTTCTATTATGTTTTTCAGATTATTATTTTATACTTGCATTACAACACAACTATCACCAGAAATTATATTTTTTTATAAGTACAGTACATAATATTTTTAAAAAACTTCTTTAATGCCAATTTAAATATTATGATGTTACAATAACAATTTTTGACAATTAAAATGTGAAATTTGTACAATTTAATTGTCGAAATGTTGTTAGAAAAAAAAAATGTTATCATTTGTACACAAATAGTTTAATTCATACAAACATGAAATACGAGGTGTGTTCAGAAAGTAACAAGAATTTTTAAATTTCTCTGGCTTGGAGAGTCCGATTGTCAAACATTTTTTTTATTATGTTGGTATACATGCCCTTGAAGTTTGATAAAAATTTCAGCTGTTTTCATTGTTCACTTTGTGACAGCCACTAAGGTTAGACGTGTTTTTATGAGCTCGGCGATTTTCGTTTGTTAAAAGAAATGGATTAAAGAATTTGTACCAAATTTTGCGTAAAACATGGAATAAAGTGTAACAAAGTGTGTGAAGTGTTAACAAAGGCCTATGGTGAGTCTGCTATGAGTAAAGCAAGAGTTTACGAGTGGTATAAGCGTTTCCAAGAAGGCCGTGAAGACGTTGAAGATGATGAACGTCCTGGATGCCCCAGCACATCAACAATCGATGAAAATGTGGAAAAAGTGAAAGAAATGATTATGAACAATAGCCGAATCACAATTAGAGAGGTCGCTGATGATGTTGGCATATCGATTGGATCATGTCATGACATTGTTTCCAGTGTTTTGTGTATGAAACGCGTGGCAGCAAAATTCGTTCCAAAACTATTGAATTTTGAACAAAAACAGCTGCGAATGGAAGTTGCTCAGGAGTCACTAAATGAAGTCAGCGACGATGCAGAATTACTGAAACGTATTATAACAGGTGACGAAACATGGGTTTACGGATATGACGTCGAAACTAAGGCTCAATTATCCCAGTGGAGGCATTCTGGCTTGCCAAGACAAGTGCGGTCGGACGTGAAGGTTATGCTCACTGTGTTCTTCGATATTAATGACATAGTGCGTCATGAATTTCTGCCACCAGGTGAAAGAGTACTACCTACAAGTTCAACGCCGTTTGCGTGAAGCAATCCGAAAAAAACGCCCAGATCTGTGGAAAAACAATTCATGGCTTTTGCACCACGATAATGCACCAGCTCGCACTTCATTGCTTGTTCGTGAATTTTTGGCCAAAAACAGTACTGTAACGATGCCCCAGCCTCCATATTCGCCAGACATGGCTCCGTGTGACCTTTTGCTATTTCCAAAAATAAAGAGAACCTTAAAGGTTTTACAGCCTTAGATGACATTAAAAGAGCATCGCTGAATGAACTAAAGGCTATCTCAAAGATCGAGTTTGAGAAGTGTTTCGAGGATTGGAAGAAGCGCTGGCACAAGTGCACAATCTCCAATGGAGACTATTTTGAAGGCGACAACATCAATGTAGAAGAATAAATAAATATTTTGTTCAACAAATTAAAATTCTCATTACTTTCTGAACACACCTTGTATTATAAGAAAAATACGTTATGCGTAAAGTTAAGAAAATGTTTAAGAAAACTAGTTTTGAAGGTATTCAGAAACAGTTACCTTGCCTTATGCTAAAAGTATGGCAATTACACAGCAACAAAAAACTTACTGTTTAAATTGTGAGGCATGCAATTTCAATTACTTGAGGTGTGATTTTTCTTTGTGAAACGTTTAAAAATAAATAACTTAATAAATACAAAATAAGTACATACTTTCAAGTCTGTAGTGTTCAAAAAGTGAAACAAATTAAGGAGAAAAAAGTAAAGTAAATTTAATCTGTGTTAATTACAAAAAAATGTTGAAAATTAGCTCGAGTATGTGGATCACACAACTGATTACAATGTTGCACGTTCTCAAACACATGTTCTTAAATTGTTAAATGTTTTTAAATTTCTGTTTTTAACATAAACAAAAACATAACCAATAACTTAGAATGATATTTTGTGTTTTTGTATATAATTTATACTCATAGATTTGATTAAAAATAATTAAAATGCATTATTGATAAAAAAGTATAAAATATATTAATTACTTGCTCAATAAATAAATCTATACAATAATTCTGTCTTAATATAGTTTGTATTTACCTACAACAGTAAAAATTTTTAAAATCAAAGCGTTTACAAATGTTGATATTTTTACATTTCAAACAAGAACAGATTATAAACATCATAGTTATTGCATTCACATTTATGTACAATTACACCAAGTATACCATCAGCGTAATATACCAAATAAAAATATCACAACCATATTTCCTCACTACCGAGGACTAGTCAGATTCTTTCGTCTTGTTCATCGGTTGTAACACTAAAACTTTTGCCCAAAAGAAATCCTGCTGAAGGCTTACTCACAGGACTTTGCAGGACCACTGTCGTGTTTGCAGCACTAAAGTAACCGCCAGGCTTCGGTCTTAGATGCCGATTGTTCATTTCCATATGGACAATTTTCATAAATTCAATTTGTCCTGCCAATTTTTGAATCTCTTCCTGAAATAATCGATTTTTAAAGAAATTTATACAATGCCTATTTGATCATATGAATGTGATGAAGGTACATATGAAGGCCTTGTAGAAACAATGAGAATATTAATTGCAAATTTACGATTTGTCATTGATGAAATGTGCTTTTAACGTGCCTTTTGATAGACAAATTAATTTAAATAATTATAGTTAACTATTAAATATTAATTTACCAATGTTATACATCCAGAAATAAATAAAAATTTTACAAAAAAGAGGAAAGTTGATCTTTTACATTATTAGGTTTTTATTTAAAAGTTTGAAAAAAAAGTCTTAATGAATATCGATATTTAAGGAATATTTTAAGTAAATTAGAGGTAATGCAAATGAATTATAATTTCTTGGAAACTACTAATCTTATTTAATTTTTTTTTTTTTTGTGTTTAACGTCCGACTATTGTGCACACTTGGGCTAATGCAGACGATGGGATCATTTATAGCGTATGAAAATGCTAAGCCCTGGCCGGGAATCGAACCCGGGTCCTCGGGGTGAAAGCCTAGTACGCCATCAACTAGGCCACCGAGGCGGCTAATCTCATTTGAAACAAAGAAACCAAAGTACAGTATATATTACAGTACAACTACTTTTATATTATATACAAACAAGCACAAAATGTTAGTTTTTATTTTAAACTATATTTCCTTCCCCAAGTTAAAAAAGTGTGTTTGTAAACATTATTTTTTTCAAGCTTATAACATTATTCCATGTTTTTACTTAAAGAAATTGCCAAATTTTATCATTTTCTGACTCCTTGTTTAGACGTTAAAAATGCATTACCTAAAATGAAATATGTAGAAAGAAAGACACTTCCTAAAAACAAGGGTACTGATTGTAATAAATAACCTAAACAAATAAATTACATTAAGAAACAAAGATAATTTAACTGTCGTACAATAAAAAATAGTTATTTTGTACACAAATGACACAGAAAGGGAAAAGTTACTAAATTCAAGTAATTCATATTCATTATCAACAATTAATTTTTATTTATTATAATGGAAAATTCTTAGGCATTATAACACGGTCATAAGGGCAAACGCCTCGGAGACCCTATTTAATCTAAAGAGCCAAAATAGAACGGAGGAGCTCCAGAGAATGGAAAGGAGAGTACTCCGAACATTAATAAGAAACATTTGGTTGGGGGACAGTACAGACTGTTGCCGAATGCGGTCTTGTATCGGAACAACGAGCAGCTCACTAACATTTTTAGGAAAAGAAGATTGGCCGTCTTTGGACACCTAACTCGATTACCGGAGAGTAGACTTACGAAGAGATTATTGGACTACCAACTGAAGTGTAAAGTTAAGAACAACTGGTTGAAGGAGGTGGAACAGGACTTGGAGGAACTGGGAATAACCAGGAAGCAATTGGCAGGAAGAAGGGAAAAAGCGATCTTAAAAAGTCAGGAAACCCAATTACAGTTTAGGGAAAAACGTCCACGAAACGTAGTATATTCGGAAGAACTCGGACTTCAGAGATCAATAAGTTTAAAAAAATACTGGGAAGAACGCAGAAAAACCAAAAGACTGTGTGTGCTCCAATGTGGGCTTAAAAAAAAAAATGGAAAATTTTGGTTGAAAAAACAGTACCTTGAAGTTTTGTTTAATTGGTTTCAAAGAGGATAGTGTAAGTTGGAATACAACGTAGATTGGGAATACGTATTCCTAAGTAATATACGATAATGCATAATATTAATGTAATATTAAAATCAAGATTGTGGTTTCGAACAGTTAATTCCCTAATAAAATAACACATTAGATCATTTAATTTAATTTAAAATGTTAAATTCAAAATGATAACTTCAATACACTGTTAATTAAAATTGTTCATAATACAAACTTTAAAAAAAAACACAATGAAGCTATAATCCAAAACTAATATTTTTATTAAAACAAATTTTCATCAATAAACTGACTGGGTATTAAGCTATAGGCCATTTAAATCTTAACTAAACATTATTTTATAGAAATTATTTATTGAAATGGAACGAAAAGTTGACGAAATGTAAAATAAAACAAAATTAAATTTTATGGAAGAAGGGATTTACGTACTGACCTTTCATATTATTTTAAACGGACCACTATGAAGATATTTATGTGCACACAATAAGTGCAAACAATCAGAATAAAGAACAATATACAGTAATACTTTAAATGAAAAAAAAAACTTACCACATAAAAATGAATACATATAAAACATACTTTTTTTTGTGACACAGTCAACGTAATTTTACAGTATACAGATTAAAAGCAAACGTACAACAGGAACTCGCTTATTGTTTGTTATTTGTTTGACCAGAAACAGTTATACCTCTACTTGCTTTGTATCAGAACCTTATAAACAACACAAAAATGATGTAAGTATAAATGATATATGTTAAAAAAACAATGTATGGTGAGGTAACACTGTATATTGATTAGCCCTATTTCTAGTACTTTAACTGCAATTATTTTAAGAATGAACATAATATTATTAATTTTATTTCCATTGAATAAATAACACTTACTTTAAGCTCTTCATTTTCCTGCAAAAGATCAGGTGCTTCTTCCGGTACAAGACCTATTCCATTGAGTGAAAATGACGCTGTCACACCTCTCGCTCGAGCACGGTTATCCCATTGGTCGCCTTGACCTCTGAATACTCTTAAAACCTATTTATATAATTAAATATTGTTAAAAAAAGTAATTGAATAAAAAAGTGAGTAATAATGTAAGTTTTTATTAGTTATTTTTTGGTTTTAGCAAGTTGATTCACTCTGTCAACATAATGAACTTCACATCAATTTGTAAATACTTAAAATTTATATATATATATATGTGTGTGTGTGTGTGTGTGTGTGTGTGTGTGTGTGTGTGTGTGTGTGTGTGTGTGTGTGTGTGTGTGTGTGTGTGTGTGTGTGTGTGTGTGTGTGTGTGTGTGTGTGTGTGTGTGTGTGTGTGTGTGTGTGTGTGTGTGTGTGCGCGCGCGTGTGTGTAATCTTATAATGTTATGTTAAATGATGAGCAATATTTCAAAAGATACATAAACATTTATTCTTCATTTTTTCAAAAACAGTTTCTGGAATCTATTAAAATGTTGGTATTTAAGAGTTTTCTGTGTTAAGAATTCCATAGGTACACTCTTATTTCCACAAAAATTAATTTTATGCAAACAGAGAAATTAAGAAAGATTGCGGAGGAAGCCTGGTGTGAAGTGGTCCGAAGATAGAAAAAAGCTGCATAATGAAAGGATGAGGGAGTATTGGAGGGAACGGAAGAGAAAGCAGCTAAGTGTGAAGAATTGAAATTGTCACGTGGTGCCTCATCGAAAGAAGAAGAAAATCACAGTCATAATACTTACCTCTGATACTATTAAGGTAACCCATTAATATCACTATTTTTCTCTTAACCTTGTGTATGTATTATAAACATAAAAATAGCTGATACAATGGTGGCCAGGTACACCCTCCCTTCTGTTATCTAATGACATTCCTTTGAGAAAAGTTTGGACTCGAGAATTTCTGTCAAAAGTTTAGTCATTGTACAACAATTCTGAGCGTATTTATGTGCTCAGCAGGAGGACTGATGTACCTATCCACCACCCTACCTGCTGAATTAGCATTCAATATGCAAACAATGTACGCATTTTTCAACACAAGATTTTTTGTGCCTCCCCTTAGGTTGCGGAAATACCTTTTATGCCATTAGCTCTGACCTAACCTATCGGAAACCTAAATACTTTCTTGTTAACCTCTCTTTGCAGAGGAAAAAAAGCATGCCTTGTGAATATTTTATTGAATCTTTACTATAAATCATCATTATATGTTTTATTTATTAAAAATTAAAATATTAATATTATATTGAAACTTACCTTTGGCCCGAACACCAATCCCACAGTCACTGATGTGCTTAATTGTGTTCTTATAAAACCTAACAAATATTTTATGTCAGGTCCTGCTTGAGGAAATAAAAACAGACTGCAACATAAACAAAAATTAATAAGAGCATAAAGCAAAATAACACAATTTATTACTTCCATTAGAAGCAGTTAAATGTGATTTAATTTATAACAATACCGTATAAAAGTAGTTACTAACTAAATTTTATTAAAATATATTCAGCTGAAAGTAAAAATCTAACTGGAATCTTAATACTTCTTATAATGAGACTTTAATATTCAAAGTATGAAAAGAACAAAAAATTTCAACCTTTTTTAACATTAAATTAGAAAACTAATGTAATATATAGGCTATATAATATAATATATATTATATATAATATAATAATATATAATATAATATAATATAATATAATATAATATAATATAATATGATATAATATGATATAATATGATATAATATAATATAATATAATATAATATAATATAATATAATATAATATAATATAATATAATATAATATAATATAATATAATATAATATAATATAATATAATATAATATAATATAATATAATATAATATAATATAATGTAATGTAATGTAATGTAATGTAATGTAATGTAATGTAATGTAATGTAATAATGTAATATAATGTAATGTAATATAATGTAATGTATAATATAATATAATATAATATAATATAATATAATGTAATGTAATGTAATGTAATGTAATGTAACGTAATGTAACGTAACATAACGTAACATAACGTAACATAACGTAACATAACGTAACATAACGTAACATAACGTAACATAACGTAACATAACATAACATAACATAACATAACATAACATAACATAACATAACATAACATAACATAACATAACATAACATAACATAACATAACATAACATAACATAACATAACATAACATAACATAACATAACATAACATAACATAATATAATATAATATAACATAAATAATATAATATAATATAAATATAATAATATAATATAATATAAAAGTAAAATTATTTCAACAGTACTCACTGAAAGGCTACCATGGCAATATTAACAACTGCAATATTGTATATAGCTATACTTATAAGTTGTGCCTCATTGTACAATGATTCCGCATGTCTTACGTTGTAACAGACACGAATACCCCATGCCAAGAAAAGCACTTCACCTGAATAAAAATAAAACATTTCATGTTAAAACTATAGGCCTAAATACTTAATTTCAATTTATAGTAATGTTTGTTAACAAAAGAGTTTATTTCTGTTTGTTTTGTGTTTTCAAAAATATGAAGACAGTGAATGCTAAACCTAAATAAAGTAATACTAGATTTTTTTATAGGTTTCTGGCGAAAAACACATAATCGCTATCATTGCCAGCAATATCTGTTACACAGATGGAAACGAAAACTAAACGCTGTTAATGCTAATCTAAAACTAGAACTAAACTTTTTAAATTTAAACACTAAAATTAGGTAACATTGTTAAAATATACGAACTTATAAAAATGTGAAAAAACCAATATAACAAGAAAGTGGGTAAGAAGAACAAAAAAAAGTTTATTTAAAACTAGTTAACAAAACTAATATAAAAAATTGATATATATATATATATATATATATATATATATATATATATATAAATAATAATAATCTATGGAATCTAGGAGAAATAAAGTTGAATTAGCCTTCTAACTTACCAAGGACACATACAACAAGAAGTCCCTCTCCTGGAATACAAAGATAAGGTATTATCATACGGTAATTAAACCAGAAGCCTTATATGCAGCTGAAACCTTATCTCTCACAACCCAGGGCCCACTTGAAAGGCTGGAGATCAAAGAAAGAAAGATATTACGAAAAATCTTAGGTCCCAAATTCCGTAACAACCAATTACTTCACATCAGTAATGAAACTCTTTACCAAAAAACTGAAACACTATCAGACACAATAAGAAAAAGGAGAATTGATTTTTATGTGCACATCCTCCGAATGGACAAAAATAGACTAACCAAAAAAATATTTGACTACTTTCGCAGTAAAAGAGCCAAACCACTTTGGTTTAGAGAAACGGAGAAAGACATAACAGAACTACAAATCATTGACACTATGCTCATGGACAGAACAGCCAAAACAGTAACCAAGGACAAGAAACAACGGTTCCAAGGCAAAGTCAAATCCAAGCGAACGATCCAAATCAATGACGAAGAAAGAAGAGCAAGATCACAACGAATGAAGCAATACTGGTCTGCGAGGAAGGCACAGAACATTAAAAAGTGATTGATTTAGTGTACCCCAAAGTTAGTGTACCCAAAAGAATGAAAAATCAATTCTCCTTTTTCTTATTGTGTCTGATAGTGTTTCAGTTTTTTGGTAAAGAGTTTCATTACTGATGTGGAGTAATTGGTTGTTACGGAATTTGGGGCCTAAGATTTTTCGTAATATCTTTCTTTCTTTGATCTCCAGCCTTTCACCCCTGGGTTGTGAGAGATAATGTTTCAGCTGCATATAAGGCTTCTGGTTTAATTACCGTATGATAATGCCTTATCTTTGTATTCCAGGAGAGGGACTTCTTGTTGTATGTGTCCTTGGTAAGTTGGAAGGCTAATTCAACTTTATTTCTCCTAGATTCCATAGCGTTTATTATTCACATTATTGTACTTTAAAAAAAAGTATTTTTACTCACCAATAGCCAAGCTGTGATCCCACCAGTTATAAAGACATTGTTTGAACAATAGTCTGTTGCTGTCTTCTATATTCTCAGCGTATGGCGGAGCACTTAGCGTCCAGGTACTCAGATAGATCAGCATTACCAGCAAGATGGGAAACATCCATTGTAGCAGTTGTTTATCTGTTAACTTTACTTTATGTGCAGACTTTACACGATATGTTAAAGATACTCTGTAATTAACAAATTAAATTGAATATTAATAAAGCGAAAAATTATTTCTTTGTTTTATTAATAAGATATGACATAGTAATTTTATTAGTTACATATGTACATATATTTTTTTACATTAGTAAATATGTATATTTGGAGTATTGTTAGTGTTATTTTTAGAATTTAATTCAAACAACCTAAAGATGTACAAAATTATCTATTAGATATATTTGTTATTAGATGTTATACAACATTTAGAAGGAGGTTATGGTACAGTATAGTTCCAAGTATAGTTCCAAGTATAGTTCCAAGTATAGTTCCAAGTATAGTTCCAAGTATAGTTCCAAGTATAGTTCCAAGTATAGTTCCAAGTATAGTTCCAAGTATAGTTCCAAGTATAGTTAAACTTATAATAATAGAATTAATTACGAAATCAAATGCAAGTTTAATATTTTTGGATTCCTCCTTATTTATTCTTACTTACGTATTAAATAGTTATTTACATTTTTATCAAAATTTAAGTAGGAAAGAATGCATTGGTTTTTTTATTATTGTAAAACTAAATTTACAGTGTTCAACTTGATTAAAAACATTATATTTATTAAAGATAATTTTATTTTATCAATTATTTATCAATAGTTAATTATCAAACCAATAATTAGTTAGAATCTGATCCAAAATTTATAGTTTAAATAAAGCCATATCTTTATTTACACTACATTTACATAATTGATAATTTAGAAAACATATATTTTATATACAAATAAACTGCAAATTTATGTTATTTATAAAAGAGCTAAATAACATTGATTCACTCATCCCAATATTTCTACTACGGAGAATTACTAGGTCGTTGGTCGTTTAAGTTCTAAGTAAAAAAGCTCTTTAAAAATCATGTGCAACTGCATGTTTTTTCTCGCATAGGCCTAAAGGTCAAATAACAAAAAACAGATCTAAGTCAAACAAATTATTATGGAGGAATAATTATTGTAAGAAGTAAATAATAACAGCATTAAAATGAATTTTGAAGCCGCCTCGGTGGCCTAGTGGATAGCGTACTAGGCTTTCACCCTGAGGACCCGGGTTCGATTCCCGGCCAAGGTTTGGCATTTTCATACGCTATAAATCATCCCATCGTCTTCATTAGCCCAAGTGTGCACAATAGTCGGACGTTAAACACAAAAAAAATGAATTTTGATAGAATATTTTTAAAATATAGGCTAAAACATAAAAAATATAAACCATAAAATGAAATTATCAGTGTTGCAAATTTTCTAAAACAAAAAACTCGTTTTTTGTTTTGAATCAACCAATATTTTCTGGTCATGATTAAGAAGGAAATAAGTGGTAAAAATTAGTTGAAATTTTTACTACCTCCATGTCTTCATGAGAAGTGCTGTATACGTTACGCAAAAGCCTAAGTGGCGGCACCATTTTGTTGCTACACAAGAGTTTATATCAAGAACAGGAAAAATGGCTGCCATCTGCAAAACGAATAAAGAGAGTTAAAAAGGATAAAATTGTCGCAACACAAATTACAAAAGACTCTAAAAGTTGAAAGTTTGTATAGATCAGATACGCTTAGGATAATTCAGGTAAAATGGTGTACGTATGCCGATACTTTAAATTCTCTCTTCTTAGTAAATATTATATCATAACATGCTAATTTATCTACTCATTATTATTCTATCTATAATTCGGTCTACAACGTTCTACGCCGTCTTCCGATCTCCAACCTCCACCGATCGCGGTCCCACCACAGGTCTTCTGGTAGATCCCTTTTTATTTCCTTTTCGACTCCCTCTCTCCAGCTCAGTCTCGGCCTTCCTCGTTTTCTTCTTCCAGGTGTTCTCCATTGCATGATTTTTTTGGGAATTCGCTCATCCGGCATTCTTTGTACATGCCCGTACCAAACCAGTTGTTTTGTTCTTATATCTTCTACAATTGTATGCCTTACGTCCATTATCTTCCGTATACTTTCATTTCTCACTCTCTTTTCTTGATCTTCCTGCCGCTCTTCTCCAAAAGTCCATCTCAGTAGCCAACAGCATTCTTTTTGTTCTGCTCTTAATTGGCCATACCTCATTACCATATGTTATAATGCTTTTTACAATTGTGTCATAAATTTTTTTTTATTCTTAATTGTGTCATTATTATTCTTAATATTAAAATAATTGAATTTGTAATTTATATACTGTAATTAAATTTATTTTTAGGGCAAATATCTTTATCATGAGTGTGGTGAATTGTCTTCCAATACGTCTTCTTTGACATATTTCAGAGGAGATAAATCCATTTTTAAAAACAGGCACATGTGAAGTGTATGTGTAGTAAATAATTTATTTTTCAAAAACTATTAACTTACTCCTTTTTTTCTTGTCCTATCTCATTGATTTATATTTATATTTGGCTGCTTTATATTTATATTTATATTGTTAAATATAAATATATATTATAGTTATATAAATATAGCACAAGTCAGAATAGACCTACATGACGCAGAAATAGACTCAACAGACGTTGAAGACAGGCACGCATACAGGGGAAAGCTGCTCGGTTGGAAGGTCCCAGAGAATGAAATCCCAAAGAGAGCACAGGTAAAATGGACGGAGGAGCGGAAGAGGATCCATGGGGACAGGATGAGGGAGGTGTGGAGGATTAGAAGGAGCAAGACATGAGTCGGAGTGCTTTGCGTGATCCAACAGGGTCTATACGGAGATAATAATAATATATAAATATATTTATATATACATTCGGCTGTTCTGTTATATTCATGTTAATTCTGTCCTGTTATCTTTTCTCGATTCTTTGTTAATTTTAAATTCTACAGAAGTTTATCCGCCAATTATTATTTTATAACATTTTCGTGTTTATTTTCAATTTAAATGTTACCACGTTGTCGTACAAATTTAATCTACCTTGTTAAAACAACGTGAAAAATGATTATGTTGACCATTTTTGAAAATGGAGTTTTGCTGAAATGTTTCAAAAAGAATATTTAAAAACAATTTAATTTACTTTTTATAACAAATCCGTAAAATATTTTTACTTCCGAAAGAATTTGTCTTCAAATCATCTATATTGTTATTTTACTTGTTACATATATTTTAAAATCGTAAATGTTGATGATATATTAAGCTATTTAAGATTAATATCTTGATAACTTCTGGATAATGTTAGTGTTAGTTATTAATTTTCTTGTAAGAAATATTGAAAAGTTATAGAAACTATTTGATTGTGTTCATGCTAAAAATTATTAATAATATTTCTTATATTTAATGATATTTTTTATACATTTTAAATTACATGGATATTATAATTAAATTAACTTCCGCTTACCTCTAGATACATTATAGAACATCCTAGAAGCGTAATGCCAAGGAAGATCGGACTTGCTACTTTAAAAACTTTAATTCTTCTATGTTGGTACACGTAAATTATGAGACCCAAAGTGAAGAAAACACAACTTAACGATATGCATAGAAGTGTTATCCTATTAACATAAACAATATTTTTTAGATATTTACAATTTACAATCATAAGTTAAAAAAACACTTATAATGTCAATATACAAAATATATATTTTATAAAAGATAAATGCCCCGCAGGGGGGTGCAGACTAGCTGCACCTATTGAGAGGAATTAGACGTCCTCGCGGTACCCGAGTCTAACACACACTTACACTTACACACTAACACTTTACACTCACACTTACATTTAGGGCGGCGATAATAGCGTGAATGTGCTTTTCGCCTCAAAAAAAAAATAAATAAATAAAAAATAAAAGATCTAACCAAAAAAATATTTGACTACTTTCGCAATAGAAGAGCCAAGCCACTTTGGTTTAGAGAAACAGAGAGAGACATAACAGAACTACAAATCACTGACACTATGCTCATGGACAGAACAGAAAAGGACAAGAAGCAACGGTTCCAAGGCAAAGTCAAATCCAAACGAACGATCCAAATCTCTGACGAAGAAAGAAAAGCAAGATCACAACGAATGAAGCAATACTGGGCTACGAGGAAGGCACAGAACATTAAAAAGTGATTGATTTAGTGTACCCCAAAGTTGGGTGAAACAAATAAAGAGAGAAAATAAAAGATAAATGAGTCTTTAAAATTTCACTTTTTCATGCTACACATACTTAGTCCTTTTTTTCTAAAATATGTCCGATATACTACAAATAAATTATTAAAATAATTCTATTAAACTGCAATATTAGTCTAACTATTTCACAAATTATATTATAGAAAGTCTCTAATGTGACAGTGATTAAGTTCTATGAAAGTAATAAATTTTATAAGATTTTTAAAATGTCATTTTTAATTGAATATACTTATTTTTTCCAAGTAAAGTTGACATAATTTATTATATTTTTTCTTAACTTGAAAGGCAAGACTTAATACACACACACACACACACACACACACACACACACACACACACACACACACACACACACACACACACACACACACACACACACACACAATAAGGATAAATATGAAAATATATATATATGTATTAGTAAAACATATTAATCAGACTATTTTGCATAATATTAACTCAATTTTACTACACATATAACTACAGTGGTACCTCGACATACGAGTTTAATTCGTTCCGTAACCTTGCTCGTATGTCAAATTGCTCGTATCTCAAAGCAATTTTCCCCATTGAAATTAATTGAAATGCCATTAATCCGTTCCAGCTCCCAAAACACCACCTCAGTTGTTTTTGTTAAGTGTTTTTGAATAAGAAAAATGTATTTACAAGAAGAAACATTTATTTATAAATAACAAATACATATTCTATAAAAACATAATAAAAGAAAAAGTGAAGTGCTTACGGAAGCGCTTAATTTTCGTCACTGGTCTTCGCTTTTTTCGTCACGCTTTGCTCATTTTCACCTGCAGATCGTTTAAAAAACTGTCCAAGGAGGTTTGTTTCTTCCTCTCTTTTAGGATATTGCGGAAATGAGTTAGGCAAGTTTCGTTGAACAACTCCGATGCACGAACAGTTGCAAATTTTCAGGGTGATTTTTATCCACGAACTCTACAACTTTCTCCCACATTCCCAAGATCTCCTTTATATCTCTTGTAGAGATAACCTCCTCCATCTCTGGCTCCTCTTCAAAACTAATTTTTCGTTGAACCACCGTATGCTGCTGCGCATGTAGATCGTGTAACTCCTCGGTTGTCAGCTCCTGAGACTGTTCCTCGACGAGTTCGTTCACATCTCTCTCATCCACCTCCAGACCCATGGATTTTCCTAGAGAAACAATCTCCTCTACCACAGACACTTCGGGTTCCAAATCCTTCGAAGGCCCTTTCAGCTACAGCCTCAGGCCATAGCTTCTTCCATGCAGAGGTTAAGGTCCTCGTTGTAACACTCCAGCCAGGTCTGATCAATAATTCTTAGGCATATCACGATGTTAAAGTGGTCCTTCCAGAACATGCGCACACAGACTGAGATCTAATCTGAGGTGGGAGAAACTGTTAGACGCTGCACACGACACCAACATGCGCCCCGTATCTCAAATCTTGCTCTCATCTCAAAGCAAATATCGCTCGCTCGGCGGCTCGTATCTCAAAACACTCGTATATTAGGGCACTCGTATATCGAGGTACCACTGTATCTAAAAGACATTCTGTTTGTATGTTAATTCTTTGTACAAACACACATAGTTTGTCATAAACAATCAATTTTAAAACTATGAACAAAACTGTATACAACAAAAACTCTATACATCAACCTTACTTTTGTGCATTTATTGATAAATTCCAAAAAATTATAAAAATAGTAGAATATTCTCAAAGGTATTTTTTTGGAATTTTTTTCATCTGGCAACCAAAACTCAAGAACCCCATAGTTTTAAATAAAACCAATATATATTAAATATGTGTAAAGGGATTTTAATCTCTTGCTAATTTGGAGAAAGTACAATAAATATTCAGTTTTTCGCAACCATTATTTTTAAAACTTTCTAAATTCTAAAATATTGAAAACAATATTAAAATTATTTCTTAATTTATGTAATTAGAAGAATTTCGAATTTCTTAGTAGTCGTATTAGAGAATGGACGTTATAAAATTTGATAATCTTTATTAAATTCTGAAATTAATTTTTTTTGACATACTAAAATTAAAAGAAACTATCAGAATATGTACTAAATTATTAGATATATATCCTTTTTAATATGACATAAAAACAACCATGAAAAATAATTGTTGTTGAACCTCCTTTTTACTATATTTTGAAAATAAAATGTGTTTATAGTCAGTAAACGTTTTAAGCAAACCTACACTACATTGACTTAGAGGCTTGGTTAATTAAAAAACAGCTAAATTTTATAATCATGATTTACAGAACTAAAGGTATATTAGTAGTTAGCCAATAGACAGATGGTCTTTTCATAAAATCATAATTTTTCAGCGAAGATACGAGGGTGGTCTGAAAAGTTTCCGACCTAACAAAGATACAAGACATTTTTTCAGAATTTTTTTTTTATTTTTCAACATAGTCTCCTTGTACCTCTACACACTTCTCCCAGCGATGCTCCCATCTCTGTAACCCGTCCAAATAGTACTCGGCGTTTTTCTCTGCAAAATAATTGTTCACGAAGGTGATTGCCTCTTCATTTGACGAAAATCTCTGTCCTCCGAGCGCAATTTTTAGATGAGGGAACAAAAAGAAGTCGCTTGGGGCTAGATCTGGTGAGTAAGGCGGATGGTCAAGCAGTTCAAACCGTAATTCGTGGATTTTCGCCATGGCAACCGCTGAGGTGTGAGACGGTGCGTTGTCTTGGTGAAACAGGATTTTCTTTTTCTGCAAATGTGGCCGTTTTCCCGCCAAGTTCTGACTTCAGCTTGTCAAGTAATGATGCGTAGTATGCTCCTGTAATGGTTTTTCCTTTTTGAAGATAGTCGATTAAAATAACTCCATGACTATCCCAAAAAACAGTCGCCATCACTTTCCCAGCCGAAAAACAGTTTTTGCTTTTTTGGAACCGGTTCCCCCTTTTGCAGTCCACTGTTTGGACTGTATTTTTGTTTCGGGCGTATAATGGTGTATCCAAGTTTCATCTACAGTAATTAATCGGCGCCAAAACTGGGATTTATTGCGCCTAAACTGCGCCAACAGAGCATTGGAAATGTTCATTCGAACACGTTTTTGGTCTAACGTGAGCAAACGCGGCACCCAACGCGCGGACAGCTTTCTCATGTCTAAATGTTGATTTAATATGTGACAAACACGTTCTTTTGACATGTTCATAACGTCTGCTATCTCTCTCACTTTAATTCGGCGGTCATCTAGCACTATTTGGTGAACTTTGGCGATGTTTTCGTCGGTAGTTGCAGTTTTGGACGTCCCGAACGTTCATCGTCTCCCAAGCTCTTACGGCCACGTTTAAATTCAGCTGCCCAAAATTTCACTGTGGTAAATGATGGTGCAGAGTCCCCATACACAGAATCCAACTCATCTTTGATTTGCGTAGGCGTATTGCCTTTCAAAAACAAATATTTAATGACAGCTCGATACTCGATTTTGTCCATTTTCATAAAAATACTCACATCAACTCACTCAAACGACTGTTACATAACAACTGCGCGTCCAAAATGGCTGAAACTTTGGTGAGTAACTGTCAACAGATGAACAACGAAATTCGAGTGCTGCCACCGACGAGTGCTGCTATCTTCATGTTGAGGTCGGAAACTTATCAGACCACCCTCGTATGTATATCAACAGATCTAATTAAAAGAACATGAAATAATGTATTGTAACATATTTGAAAATACCTGAAAGGCCAGTTGTAGGAAGCCAGACATGGAGCTGAATTTATACAATATGTACATCCTGGAGCACACTTGCTGCATCGAAATCTGTCATCATATACTGTGCTGATGTTTAGAACTTTCTCTGACCAAGCAGCTGAAAGTAAAAAGATATTTTAAAACGTACTCAGAAAAACGATAAAAACAAGACTGTAATTTAAAATATCAGGTAGTCAATAGACCAATTTTAATGTTCCATTAGTGGCGTTCATGAAACAAAATAATAACAAATACAGTGGTAAAATACTTAAAGGACGAATTGGATACGTGTAGTAGGCATAAATAAAAACTTTGTTACACGCGTAACTGGAAAATAAATAAAATCACAAATTTGTACGAACATTGCTGTGATGGTTTTTATTAAATGTTTGTTGTTGTTGTCACCAATCAATGTCTCAAAAAATTTAAACTCAAGAGCTACCAAAAACACCTAGTAAATTAGCAACGGAGGACATAATTATTTTTCTGCAAATTTTGATAAATTTGTTTATTTTAAAAAATTATAACTGGTCAGTCAAAACAAGTATATTAGGCTCTACATTATAAGGTTTATTTCAATTTTGCTCCATTTTTAACCAAACTACTAAGTAATTATGTTTGTATGTGATTATTTTCTTATTGATTATGCTAATTATATTTATAAATTTATTTATCTTCATGTACTTCCTTACAAAATTTGAGCCAATCTTTAAAAGTTTCTTAGAATTTTTTCTTTGCTGATTTTGATACTTTTTTCATTAGTTCTTGAAATGAACTTTTCTAGGCCATTAATAATTCCTATACTGTATTTCATTTAGTTGTTTGTCCAAAATTTGACCTAAACACAACAAAAGCCATTGGTGCTATTTTGAGAAAAAGTATAGTTTGTTTTTTCAAATGGCAGCTGAAACAACATTTGAAAATCTGAAGCAAATTGTCAATTAAACACTAATTAATAAAGTGTGTACCAAATGCACAAATATGGCCAACTAAATGCACATTTGAAAATATATAAGGTGTTCATTTTATCTCTAGATACTAAAAATAAATATAATTAGTCAAGGTAAATAGAATACAAGGTATGGGCCACGCTCATGTCCTCCCCACCACTTGCCGGCTATGGCGCGTCATCGGGTCAAACTCAGACGTAGTGTTTAGTAGTAAACAGTTTATAATGTTAGTTTTAATAACTGTGTTATAGTAATTACAATAATAATTCCTTTTGTATAACATTAATAACGCTGTTAATTACTTTACTTACTGAATTCGCTCATTGTCAAAACGGAAACTTTTTTTTATATTATTACATAATATTAAAGTAAATTATAGGTCCATAGCTTGAAAAATTCAAGAGTTATTTTTTATTTGAAAGTTAAAAGCACATCACACTATGAATTATGTATCTGAGGATGTTCCTTGACAATTATTTGGTTGATTGTGAAAACATACATTTGGAATAAAAAATTAGCAAAGGAATTAAATTTAAATGCTAATTCCAAATTAGCATTTGGAATTAAATTACAAAGGACCAACCTATGTACTTAGGACCAACCTATGTATGGGCTTTTATACCCCCTTTAGGTCCTTTTTTGTATATATTTTTATACATAATAGGAATTTGGTAGTAAATAAATAAAATAAATAAGTAGCACATAGACGTATTATGCAAACAGTAAAATAAACATTGGTGTTTCTTAGAATTTATGTTTCAAAACATACCATCTCTCTCTCTCTCTCTCTCTCTCTCACACACACACACACACACACACACACACACACACACACACACACACACATATATATATATATATATATATATATATATATATATATAATTATTATTATTCATATATAGATAACAGACTATTTTTGATACCTAGTACAAGTTATTGTAGTTTACTGAGTTTGTTACTTTTCTTACTTCCGGCATCAGTGGTTTTATTTTCGTAACTTTTTTTAGACTTCTTTTTATTTAAAGATTTCATCCTCATTTGTACGGGTACGGATGTAACGGGATATGATAAATTCACCTACTGAAGAATAATTATTATTTAGTTTGTCTGTCAGATTTTTCATCACACCTTTTTAGCCCATTCTCACCGTAATATTTCAAAAAGTCCCTTTTCATTTTTACCACGACGTTCAACCATTCTTCAGTAGGATACATAAGGTAGCCTTTTGACAAAGTTGACAGCCAATCCCTTTGATTATATAGCACTTGTTTGTTGGATGACCGTATACAAAAGTTGAGACGATTTTTTCCTTGACTCTATACGCTATATAGCCAGCCATCATCTTCAGTAGATCAGAGTTCTCCTGTAGATCACACTTCACATTATCTTCACTAGCTTGCAAGTTATTTAAGGCTCCTCCTATTCGTCGGATTATCAGAAAAAATATTCTTAAACTTAGTAACATTGCTTTGTAAAACCACATTTTAATTTTTAACCGAGGCCAGTACTTGTAATGCAAGTTGAATTTGTTCCTTCAAAAGTAAATTTTCATTTCTTAAACATTTAATTTCTTCAACAGAGGCATTATTTACAACGATATTTGTATTAAAATTACTGACTACGGAAAGTGGGTTTAATTTACAGAATTACACGTTACAATTGCACCAACGTCATTTCAGTTTATAGGTGATTTTTCTGATAGATTTCCATGGGACTCGTCAATAAGTTTTTTTAATGTTTCTTTGTTTTCACGGTTTTTGATCCTTGTTGCTCGTTCAGAATCAACACATTTATTTTCAACGGTGGAAATGTTAAAACGTGGAATGGCACCTGATTTCACAGGTGTTGTATTTAATAATTAGGATTTAAAATTCCTTTCGAAATCAGTCTTTAAAATGAAGTGAACAGACTTTAACATTATCAAAATTAAAATGATCTGCTCATTTACACGCATGAATCCACACTTTTCTCTGGCCTTGATCTTTAGGAATTCTATGAAATGTAATTCCTTTCTCTTTACAATTCTTATCATTATTATAGCAATTGGCAATAGCACAACCACGCATTGTTATGCATACACAATTATACAATACTAAATAAAATACATTATGTATTTTTTAGGATTCAAAACATACTTAAGTCTTTTCTTATATTTATTAAACCTCGAACACAAAACACAATTATCGTGCAGTATTGTTGTTGACACCTTTTATTTAAAACACAACACCTACAGATTAAGTAAACACATCGAATCTCCAACTACATTTACAGAACATCGAATTGTTTAGCGGGAAACTACATACAGTAGCAGTGAAGAATTTGATCCAGTGACGTCACGTGCGCGGTTGTCTACGGCGCATACCCACCTTGGCTCCTATCGTGTATTATATTTACCGTGTAATTAGTTACTTACCTTCAACTAAGGAACCATTGAAGCTGTTCTGTAAAACTGAATAGAAGCCTGGCCGACATTTGCATTGGTAGTTCCCTCTTTGCCAACGAGGAAAATGTTGAACAAACACACACTGTGGAATAAAATGAAAAAAATAATTTAGGTAATACAGAAAACTTAACAAGTAATTATTGCAAAACAAGAATATAGATTAATATAATTTTTTTGAAAATTAACAATTTTTTGAGGTGCCTAAGAGAAAATTGGATACTGTAAAGAAAAAAACCTAAAAATGATTGAGATCTTTTAAAGAAAGTAAAATTTATAATTATAAAAAACTCACCAAAATACTTTTAATGAGTTACTATTTGATAAAGATCAAATTATTTAAATATATATGGTTACAGCGTTTAACATTTTGACAGGTGAAGCTAGTTTTGGTGAACACTTTCAAAGTACTTTTGCAATGTTGAAGAATCAGGGGAAATCCCTCTCTGCTGACCTACTTTTTCCTTTATTTTTTCTAATTAACATACAGATTAACTCATCGGCCATGAGCTGTACTTCAAATATTTTTTTTTGCAGTCAGTGTTAATTATGTTACTTTGAGCTTTCTAATCATATGATTTACAGTAAAAGAAAAATAACATCAGTGTGTTTATGAACATAATCATAATAAAGCAGTGGCCCAAGGCTGAAAGGGGCAGAACCCTCCAATTGAATAATAATATTTTAATTTAACAAATTGCAATTAATGATAATTATCTTTTTATTATTACTATACAGAGATATTTTATTAAAATAAACAATCTTAAACATTAAATTGCTGTTTTTTTATTATTATTTTTGGCCTCATGGGACCACTTTAGTCTAAATTTCAGTTCTTCTTAAGATTGGGCTGTAATTTTTTTCTCCAACAATCCCTCATTCGATCAGATCGTTGCTTCCTGACGGCATCTGTGATCACCTTCTTGTGTCTCTTCGGTTTATCCACTTTAAACTTATTAGTCTTAAGAATGCGTGTTATTTTACATTTGTCTGTTGCATCATCCATTTTCAGTCCTATTTCACTGAAGTCTCTGAGGACTTGTGTGATGTATATTCCCTGTGTTTTCCTGTTGATGCTTCTCATTACCAGTTGTCTCAGGATTCTGTCCTCCGGCATTCTTAATATGTGAAAGAAGTGGGAAATTCTTCGTTTTTTCATTACACTGAGAACTGGGTCGATATAATTGCTATGTTTATTGTAGTTAATTGTTTAAATAAATATTAATTCTAGTCAATTTTTAATTAACTAAGTAAGATTGGACATTCATCGTAATTTTAAAATAATTAATTCTAAATAAATCATTAATTCCATAACGATATTCATGGTTTTATGAAGTCCTAAGTAAATATTAAGTCAAAAACTTTGAGTCTCACAGTAAATACCTTATAATCATTCAGTCAACATTTTTGTGGATAAATCCTGTAAAGTTTAAATAACTTATGCCATTTAATATATTATTATATTGTATTTTTTGTAATTTTTATTAATTTAAGTTTATTCTGTGACAGTTATCAATTCTTTTCATTCAGCAGCATAATCAGTAATTATAATTCAACTTACAATTGGTAACATGTTATGTTTCCTGTCATTTTAAAATTTAAATTGTTCATTACATTGTAAACCTTAACTCTGCTTTAATATGTCTGGTTTTTGGTATGTTTGGTATTATTTTTGATTGATTCTTATTGATAGCTTATTACTGAAACAATTGCATACATTAATAATTATTGTATTTTCATTTATCATAAGGATAAAATACATTTGATTAATCTAGTAATACAGTATAACATAGATGATGGATCACTGTGTTTAATATCTGCTTTCCCTAGTTTTGTCAATTCTACTTTCATTGACGCGTTTCGGAGAACCTCCATCTTCAAAAACTATATCTATACTCACCTACATTTGAGTATAGATTTGAGTGTACCTACATTTGAGTATAGATATAGTTTTTGAAGATGGAGGTTTTCCGAAACGCGTCAACGAAAGTAGACTTGACAAAGCTAGGAAAAGCAGATCATTATACTGAACACAGTGATAATAATCCTGGCAGAAAAGAAGAAGAATATAAAAGAATTTTAGATGATGGATGCATATGATTACCTGTGTTGTGTTGTGGCATTTGTGGAACCTTTGAAAGCATGCATTTGACGAGATCCGTGAAGTGGATTGGTTTTAGCACTGCATTGGTTCACTTCAAGACCAGAAACGTCCACATCAAAACTCAAAAATCCCTTTGTCCTAGAAAAAACTTTGCCTATTAATAGTCTATATGTAAATGTTTTTATATGGTTTTATTAAAACAAATGTTATTACTACAGTTTTTGTTTTAAGTTCTGTACTGAATTGAGTTAAATACATTTACACTTAAATTAATCAAATAATATTTAATAAATCTTTGCTTTCTAAGAAGATCTAAATATTGTTTTGCGAATATTACTAATATACTATTTTACTTTTAAGTAATTTTTAATAATAATCCAAGCGTACAGCTTTTGTGATTGTTCCCACCGCTCCAGTAATTTGTAAACAACTCTTTGTATATGTTCAGTAACATGAAAAAATTCAATGGTTTGGATAAATTATGTTTAAACAAAAAGAAAACAAACAATGATTTGTTAATTACTTACAATTTTGCTTTGTTAGGTTCATTCTACCATGTTAAGTTTAACATGGTAGAATGAACCTAACAAAAGCAAAAGCTTAAGTGTGACATAGATTCTTTCAAAGTTAAACACTTAAGCGGCCACCGAATATTGACCGGAGTTGTGGTGAGCGGAGCAAACTACACATCCAAAACTGAACGTATTGTTTTAATGTAATTGCAACCACTGTACTTGTGCCGCTTAGCTCCATTTTGTTTTCAGTGGTCGTAATTACATTAAAAACAATAGGTTAGATTTTGAATGTGTAGTCTGTTCTGATCAGTGCAACTCTGCTTCCAATTGGGTGGCTAATTGGTCTTACGGTTGCGGATGCTTGCTCTGCTAACGCCCTTTCAATTTTTTTCTTGACTCTTATTAAGGAAATTTTGCTACTTTTTTTTTACAAATTTAGTGTGTCAAGTAGGCATGAGAGAGTAGTATGAGCTAGAGGTACAGTGGGATTGCTAAGCCCATCAGCTGCTCAGTTCAGCTGCCTGTGCCAGATTTAATCAATCTAAAAACAAATTCTAAAAATAAATAAATTTTTTGCTGCTGTGATCACTGATAGGTGCTATATTATGATTGACCATAATAAATAATCATACATTACTTTTATTATTATTCATTTACTATTTCAATTGTACGAGGTGTGTTCAGAAAGTAACGAGAATTTTAATTTTTTGAAGAAAATATTTATTTATTCTTCTACATTGATGTTGTCGCCTTCAAAATAGTCCCCATTGGAGATTATGCACTTGTGCCAGCGCTTCTTCCAATCCTCGAAACACTTCTCAAACTCGATCTTTGAGATAGCCTTTAGTTCTTTCAGCGATGCGCTTTTAATGTCATCTACGGCTGTAAAACGACTGCCCTTTAAAGTTCTCTTTTATTTTTGAAATAGGAAAAAGTCACACGGAGCCATGTCTCGCGAATATGGAGGCTGGGGCATCGTTACAGTACTGTTTTTGGCCAAAAATTCACGAACAAGCAATGAAGTGTGAGCTGGTGCATTATCGTGGTGCAAAAGCCATGAATTGTTTTTCCACAGATCCGAGTTTTTTTCGGATTGCTTCACGCAAACGGCGTTGAACTTGTAGGTAGTACTCCTTATTGACCGTTTCACCTGGTGGCAGGAATTCATGATGCACTATGCCATTAATATCGAATAACACAGTGAGCATAACCTTCACGTTCGACCGCACTTGTCGAGCCTTTTTCGGTCTTGGCGAGCCAGAATGCCTCCACTGGGATGATTGAGCCTTAGTTTCGACGTCATATCCGTAAACCCATGTTTCGTCACCTGTTATAATACGTTTCAGTAATTCTGCATCGTCGTTGACTTCATTTAGTGACTCCTGAGCAACTTCCATTCGCCGCTGTTTTTGTTCAAAATTCAATAATTTTGGAACGAATTTTGCTGCCACTCGTTTCATACACAAAACACTGGAAACAATGTCATGACATGATCCAATCGATATGCCAACATCATCAGCGACCTCTCTAATTGTGATTCGGCGAATGTTCGTAACCATTTCTTTCACTTTTTCCACGTTTTCATCGGTTGTTGATGTGCAGGGACTTCCGTCATCTTCAACGTCTTCACGTCCGTCTTGGAAACGCTTATACCACTCGTAAACTCTTGCTTTACTCATAGCAGACTCACCATAGGCCTTTGTTAACATCTCACACACTTTGTTACACTTTATTCCATTTTTTACGCTTTAATCCATTTCTTTTAACAAACGAAAATCTCCGAGCTCATAAAAACACGTCTAACCTTAGTGGCTGTCACAGACAAAATCAACAATGAAAACAGCTGAAAGTTTTGTCATACTTAAAGGGCATGTATACCAACATAATAAAAAAAAATGTTTCACAATCGGACTCTCCAAGCCCGCGAAATTTAAAAATTCTCGTTACTTTCTGAACACACCTCGTATGTTAAAACTAATTACGTCAACTGACCAGTTGGATTACTATTTGTCAATTTATAAATTCACAAGAAATACATAATAAACTAAATATTTAAATATGCTTTTAAATAAACCAAATATCATTATTTAGCTATCTCTTTGTTTCACTTATAATAACTACACAATATCTTGTAAACATAAATAATGATTTACCTAAATATCTATTAAAGCTAAATCAAAGAAAGCTGTCATAATACACAATAGGTTGAAAATTAGATATTACATAATAAAATTTCAAATAAAATTTTGAAATTTTGAGGAATGTAAATGTTAGTATTTATATAATTAATTTTTAATAAATACAGTAATAATAATATATAAATATAAATAACTAAATAAAACGTAAACTAAATATTTAAACATATATAAACAAAATGTTGATATTACGAAAAATCTTAGGCCCCAAATTCCGTAACAACCAATTACTCCACATCAGTAATGAAACTCTTTACCAAAAAACTGAAACACTATCAGACACAATAAGAAAAAGGAGAATTGATTTTTATGGGCACATCCTACGAATGGACAAAAATAGACTAACCAAAAAATTATTTGACTACTTTCGCAGTAGAAGAGCCAAACCACTTTGGTTTAGAGAAACAGAGAAGGACATAACAGAACTACAAATCACTGACACTATGCTCATGGACAGAACAGCCAAAACAATAACCAAGGACAAGAAGCATCGGTTCCAAGGCAAAGTCAAATCCAAGCGAACGATCCAAATCTCTGACGAAGAAAGAAAAGCAAGATCACAACGAATGAAGCAATACTGGGCTACGAGGAAGGCACAGAACATTGAAAAGTGATTGATTTAGTGTACCCCAAAGTTGGATGAAACAAGTAAAGAAGAAAGAAAATGTTAATACACATTTAATTATCTCTTTGTTGCAATCATAACCATGCACAGCAGCAATTTTCTAAATAATGATTGATCAACTGCATACTGTACAACTTAAAATAATATCAATATGAATGATTACGTGATGTTTTTTCTTAAACTTCCATACGATTTTGATCATAACACTGAAATAAATATCAAGATTTTCTATTTATAATTTGAATGTAATTGAAAACAATTACATTATTTAATATAAAAGATTAATTTATTTTAAAGCTTTATTATTTATAGCGCTGATTTCATAATTTACTCACCCATGTTTTGGAGAAGGTGGTATCACTACACTGTAGGAGAGGATCCACCTATGGACTGCACATGAATAATATGGAAATGTCCACCAGCCTTTGTAAGCAATGTTGTCAGGACTTGACATAAATTTGGGAGAGCGAAGTCCAGGGCTTGAAAGAGCATCTTCGTACCATGGTGCAGTAGGGTCCGGGCGGTTGCCAATATGAAGGTTATCATCTGTAATTTTGAATGGGGCTCCAAGTTCGACTAATTCTGTAGAATCAGTGTCAGCTTTGCGCCAGACTACAGCATTTGTTAGGTAGCTTGTGGAGGCATTCAATGCTAAGACCCGGGTGGAGAGCATGTGCCGGTCAGACACTAAGAGGGTACGTCCTACAGCATCCAATAAACCTGAAACAAATCATTTAAAAGAAGCTTAAAGAACTTTTTCATTTGACTTCTATACTGCACACTAATTAAGTAAAAGAGTGCTTAACAAAATGTTTATAGTCTTTGGAAGATTAATCACAGCTTATCATTGTTGACATTGACGTGGTTATACGAGGGTGGTCTGATAAGTTTCCGACCTCAACATGACGATAGCAGCACTTGTCGGTGGCAGCACTCGAATTTCGTTGTTCATCTGTTGACAGTTACTCACCAAAGTTTCAGCCATTTTGGACGCGCAGTTGTTATGTAACAGTCGTTTGAGTGAGTTGATGTGAGTATTTTTATGAAAATGGACAAAATCGAGTATCGAGCTGTCATTAAATATTTGTTTTTGAAAGGCAATACGCCTACGCAAATCAAAGATGAGTTGGATTCTGTGTATGGGGACTCTGCACCATCATTTACCACAGTGAAATTTTGGGCAGCTGAATTTAAACGTGGCCGTAAGAGCTTGGGAGACGATGAACGTTCGGGACGTCCAAAAACTGCAACTACCGACGAAAACATCGCCAAAGTTCACCAAATAGTGCTAGATGACGGCCGAATTAAAGTGAGAGAGATAGCAGACGTTATGAACATGTCAAAAGAACGTGTTTGTCACATATTAAATCAACATTTAGACATGAGAAAGCTGTCCGCGCGTTGGGTGCCGCGTTTGCTCACGTTAGACCAAAAACGTGTTCGAATGAACATTTCCAATGCCCTGTTGGCGCAGTTTAGGCGCAATAAATCCCAGTTTTGGCGCCGATTAATTACTGTAGATGAAACTTGGATACACCATTATACGCCCGAAACAAAAATACAGTCCAAACAGTGGACTGCAAAGGGGAACCGGCTCCAAAAAAAGCAAAAACTGTTTTTTCGGCTGGGAAAGTGATGGCGACTGTTTTTTGGGATAGTCATGGAGTTATTTTAATCGACTATCTTCAAAAAGGAAAAACCATTACAGGAGCATACTACGCATCATTACTTGACAAGCTGAAGTCAGAACTTGCGGAAAAACGGCCACATTTGCAGAAAAAGAAAATCCTGTTTCACCAAGACAACGCACCGTCTCACACCTCAGCGGTTGCCATGGCGAAAATCCACGAATTACGGTTTGAACTGCTTGACCATCCGCCTTACTCACCAGATCTAGCCCCAAGCGACTTCTTTTTGTTCCTCATCTAAAAATTGCGCTCGGAGGACAGAGATTTTCGTCAAATGAAGAGGCAATCACCTTCGTGAACAATTATTTTGCAGAGAAAAACGCCGAGTACTATTTGGACGGGTTACAGAGATGGGAGCATCGCTGGGAGAAGTGTATAGAGACTATGTTGAAAAATAAAAAAATTCTGAAAAAATGTCTTGTATCTTTGATAGGTCGGAAACTTTTCAGACCACTCTCGTATAACAAAAACAATTGAAGGTAAAAAAAGTCCAGTACTTTTAGCGTTTCTACTACAATTAAGTTCCAATCTTGGAAATTCTTCCAGTCACTTGATTTAATCATATTTTTGTCTCATTTTCACCTGGTAAACTATATAAATTCATAACTAGTTCAAAGTTGTTGAAAATTTCTGTTATCCATGAACACTAGTTGTAGTAACTTATGCAAAATTTGTGCTACATTTACTACTAGAATTAATTATTGGACCAGTTCTGTTTGAATTATTTCTTGAAAATTGACGCAACGCCGAGTGTGGACAAATTTGTTGCTAATCAAAAGATTTGAAGAGCAGTTGGATTTCACTGAGATAACACAAAATAAAAAGGTTGGAACTATTTTCAAATATAAAAAAGAAACAGTAACTTTTTGCATTGTTATTAGTAAGTAGTAACTTTAATTATTTAGCTAATGTTAGTAAAAATATTTTAGGTAAATGTAGATATAACTTTATTTATATGATTTGAGCTAAAAGGCAATAGGCAATGTTGTCAAATTACATAATAAATCTAAACTTAATTAATAATGTATAAAACTGGCTGGGCCGCCTCGGTGGCCTAGTTGATAGCGTACTGGGTTTTCACCCCGAGGACCCGGGTTCGATTCTCCGGCCAGGGTATAGCTATAAATCATCCCATCGTCTGCATTAGCCCAAGTGTGCACAATAGTCGGACGTTAAAAAAAAAAAAAAAAAAAAAAAAAACTGGCTGAATAACAGTGAAGAGAATATTAAAAATATATTAAGTTAAACAAATTTATAAACTGGAAAGTTAAATGTAAAAAAATGTTTGCAATCAAAAAGATTTTTCAGTATTTAGAACTATCATTAGAATTTTATTCACCACAAAAATAAATAAATTAAAATTCGACTTTTACAAACTGAAACAAGAACTCTAATACTACAAAATAATATTTTGAGCTAGGTAAATACATACTTACAAAAATGTAATTTTTCATAACAAAGAGAAGAAAAATGATAATAAAACTAACAAATAAAGCTTTAAATAAGTATTAAGAACTGAGGGGAATAAAAAACAAACTTTCAGCTTCATAAAAAAAACAAACTTAAAATAAATATCTCATAAATTAAATATTCCAAAAGTTTAAAAATAGTGTTAAATTATTTGTTAGTTTGTAAAATTTACTGCAAAGTGCAAGAGCACGTGATGATTTACACAGAATTGCCAACAACAGAACAATTTTTTTTATATGTCTTTAATTACTATACTAACAATAGTATAGAATTAAAAAATTATGATTACAATTAATTAATCAATTAATTGAAAATTAAAAATAATGATTACAAATTTAAAAAAATCTTATTTTATTTCTACTTAACTATAATCATTTACTATGGATGATTTTGTGATGTAATTATTATTTGAAATATTGCCAGCACTGTGGAAAAGTGAGTCCGTTACTGGTTTACTTCTTTGTCACTGACCAAGTCTAGTTGCGTGATCCTACATGTGTACAGTTATAGTTTTAATCTGGTGCTATAGTACTTTTTTGACTTGGCTTTTCACAATTGCCATTTAAATAAATTTTGTTTGTGTGAATTTTGTCTCTTTTTGTAAAATAACCTTGTTTCAGTAACGAAATATGCTATGTTGGTTACTCAACTAACTTTCAATAGTAGGCCTAACCCTACTAATTACCAATATGTTTAAAGTGTTATATTTTATTTAATTGATTAGTGAACTTAATAATAATCATAACTTCTCTACATTCGCGAACACGTTTTAATACCTTTTCTTATCAAATTCAATATGTATTCTTACTGGAAATACTAATATGTACATTATAATATATAATTAAAAAGCTAAAGTAGGCTATACATATTATATATTACTTCGAGTAAGAATATTCTACATTTGATAATAAAAGGTATTCAAATATGTTCGCGAATGTATAGAAAAGTTTTGATTACTATTAAGTTCACTAATCAATTGATTAGAAATATAATACTTTAAACATGTTGGTAATTAGTAGGGTTACCATTGAAAGTTAGTTGGGTAATTTGGGAAAACAATTTTTTGTTGGTTTTTGGTGATGTTTAATTGTTGGCCCTATGTTGGTATTTGGTTCGTTATTAATTGGTATGCATTTGTGCCAATTTTAACCGTTGCCCAACCGTGTGTGAAAACAAAATACCAACAATGGGCCAACAGAAAATGCTACTGGGACACTATCAATTTCTATTTTTTTATCACTTCGGCATGTCATTTAAGGTACTTCCAGTTCTATAGGTTTTTGTTTTCAGTTATGAATAACTGCCTACTGCTTATTTGTCACCTCTCTTACATATATATGACACACAGTTAAATAAATACTGTAAAGCTATAACATGAATAAGAAAGATTTAGAAGTACTTGCCGTTGTGGTGAGCGACTCCCAGACTCTGCAACAACATTGCCGCCAGGTCAGCTTTCTGCCTTGCTGTGTCATACCTGATGGGGTTGATGTGGGCGGTCAGAGAGCGGTAACTTTCAGTTACACACAAAGAGCCCATATTTTTTGTTGCAATGTCATGAATTACTTGAAGAGCCTCCTCTACGTTATCCTTCATTATAAAAGAAATAGTTCGTTTTATCATTAAATAAATTATTTTTTGAATAATGTTATAAAGACGTGTATCAAAGTTCCGTATGAATATTTGAAGTACGAGGGTTGATCAAATATAAACGAGACTGATTTTTTAAAAAAATTATTGCTTACTTACAAATTATTCTTGATACAACTTATTTTTCTACATAGTCTCCCGCACAAGTAACACATTTTTCCCACCGGATTGGAAGTTTTTTAATTCCATATTCGTAAAAAGTTCTCGGGCGCTCATTGAGCCATTGGAGCACGAAGGTCTCCACCGCAGAATCGTCTTCGAAACGCTGGCCTCCAAGCGCCTCTTTGAGTGGCCCAAACAGGTGATAGTCGCAGGGTGATAAGTCTGGACTGTATGGGGGATGTTCCATTGGTTCTCAGCCAATTTGATCGAGTTTAAGCCTCGTAGCGTTCGCCGAATGTGGTCGGGCATTATCGTGAAGAAGAATGACGTTTCTCGCCGGTTTAGATTTCCTTTTCCTACGAAAAGACTGTTTTGCGGCCTCTAAAACATCGCAATAATATTGTGCATTTATTGTGCGTCGTTGATGGAGGAAATCGACGTGAAAGGCGCCTTGATTGTCGAAAAATACAGTGGCCATTACCTTCCCGGCCGACGATCGTGATTTGGCCTGGAGGTTTTCTACTGCTTCCTTCCTTCGGCGAATTCCTTGTGCCAAGCAAAAACGCGAGCTCTTGACAGGGTCCTGTCCCCGTATTGAGCCGTCAATCTACGAAAGATTTCAGTCGGATTGACCCCCTCCTTGGCCAAAAACTTAATAATAATTCTCTGCTCCACGGAAACGTGCACTTCACTCTCACTCATTGTATAGTTTAATACTGAAGGGTCCGAACGGAAATGTTGCCCGTCTACGCCCGTCCCAAACCTCCCAGGCTACCTGAAACGCCACCCTTTAGAGTTCAATGTCCAACGGAAAAGTTTTTAGAAAGTCAGTCTCGTTTATATTTGATCAACCCTCGTATATATAAACTACAGTTTTTTCAAATTGGTCTAATGATATGCATTAAGGTAACGTGATAATTTTATTTAGTCTAGGATTGATTTAATATTACATAAGTGACAAACGTTAGACCTAAAATGTTCTGTCTAATAAAATAAAAGAATATATGCATTAGTGTTAATTAATTTTCAATTAAAATTGAAGAATGCATAATAAGATAAATAACAAAAGGGGCAAACCATAAGCCTTAATACATGCTTAGTTTAGTGTGTCTAAATATCACACTGTTGTCTGTTCACAAAAAACAAATTAAGGAATTTAAATTTATATGTGAAATGTTACGTAAAAAATGAACAAATTAAAATATTAAAAAGAAAAAATTATTAACCTAGAAGAAAAGTAAATGTACAGAAATTTTGTTTGTTTGTAGAGATATAGCCTACAGAAAATTAAAATTGTTTAGAATATTTGAAACAACCGAAATTATGAGATTGATAATAATTAAAAAAAAGTTTTGTCATTAGATCTTTATATCAAAGCCTCAAGACTAAAACTGAACCAAGTTGTGTTTACTGATTGTTGTATAAATAAAAATAGTTTATTCCTAGCTTCCAGCTGAGTGTGAATTGTTGAGCTAAATGAACTCCTAGTGCCTAAGTAGTTGTAAAGTAAACATTATTTACTTTACAAAAGCTTGCACAAACTTTCAATGTTAATAATGCTCTGTGGGAGGGATTTGGCTATAGGCTTTATAAGGTCTAACTCCTTCCTTCTCCAGTTACACGGAGGAGTTGAAGGCTTTCACCCAGAAAATGTTCTGACTTTTTTAAAGTAAAATAATGCAGTTTCGGTTTTACTGGATGTAATACAAAATATGAAGGACCTACAGGAGGCAGAAATGTCCGTAAATGATGTTAAATGTTGTTAAATGTAGGATGTTAAATGTAGGATGTTAAATGGAGGATGTTAAATGGAGGATGTTAAATGTAGGATGTTAAATGTAGGATGTTAAATGTAGGATGTTAAATGTAGGATGTTAAATGTAGGATGTTAAATGTAGGATGTTAAATGTAGGATGTTAAATGTAGGATGTTAAATGTAGGATGTTAAATGGAGGATGTTAAATGTAGGATGTTAAATGTAGGATGTTAAATGTAGGATGTTAAATGTAGGATGTTAAATGTAGGATGTTAAATGTAGGATGTTAAATGTAGGATGTTAAATGTAGGATGTTAAATGTAGGATGTTAAATGTAGGATGTTAAATGTAGGATGTTAAATGTAGGATGTTAAATGTAGGATGTTAAATGTAGGATGTTAAATGTAGGATGTTAAATGTAGGATGTTAAATGTAGGATGTTAAATGTAGGATGTTGAATGTAGGATGTTAAATGTAGGATGTTAAATGTAGGATGTTAAATGTAGGATGTTAAATGTAGGATGTTGAATGTAGGATGTTAAATGTAGGATGTTAAATGTAGGATGTTAAATGTAGGATGTTAAATGTAGGATGTTAAATGTAGGATGTTAAATGTAGGATGTTAAATGTAGGATGTTAAATGTAGGATGTTAAATGTAGGATGTTAAATGTAGTATGTTAAATGAGTACAATTAAATCAATGCTCTTTACCAAGAAATTATTTTAAAAATAGATTTACTATCAAGAAATTTATTAAAAATAGATTAAATTATCAAGATGTATTTAAAAATAGTAATTATATATATAAATGTTAATTTTTGGTTAAAATTCGTGGTCTCTTTTTAGAACTCTAGTTTCAGTTTTACTGAAAAACAATATACTAATAATTACAATTTTGAAATAATTGTTTTCATTCTTCAATTTTCAAAATAAAAAAATGTGTTTGAAAATGCCATATGCTTTACAGGTTCTGTGTTTAGCCAAGTTAGAGATTGGTAACAGAGATTACTAAAAGAAGTAATAAAATTTATTTAACACTAAAATAATTATAAGACTAAAAAGTAGGGTTTTTTAAATAAACTGTAAAAGTTAGTTTAAAAACAAATACTTTTTTAAAAAAAGAATGAAGTTATTAATTTTAGTTTTCAATTAAAACTGCAGGGTAGAATAAACATTGGGATTTGAAGAAAAATCATGTACACATTAATTAAATCAATTCTAAATACTGTATTTTTAGTTGTGTCTTTATTTCGAATGTTTTAGACCATAAAATATATTACAGTACTGAAACAAAATTATAAATAACATTAAAATAATGCGATTTTATGACGCAGTAATTGGTACTAAAATTTTTACGAACAAATAGACTGTAAATGCAAGCACAAACACATTATAAATAATTTTTAAAAAAACCTTACTTTTAATATTATAATCTTTAAAATTCTTTTTATATTCTTCTTTTCTGCTAGGATTATTGTCACTATGTTCAGTATAATGATCTGCCTTCTCTAGCTTCGTCAATTCTACTTTCGTTGACGCGTTTCGGAGAACCTCTATCTTCAAAAACTATATCTATACTGGTCACCAATATTACGGTCAATCATACGTTTTCGCTCGCTTCTGATTGGCTCCTTTGAAACTTTCTCTTCAACGGTCGTCCCTTCTGTTAATTTTTGAAAATTTTTAGATTTTTAAACGTAATATCTGCTTGCGACGATATCTGTTCATTTATTATGTTTTCTCCCTTTAATTTAGATTTAAAAATTTCCAAGTTCTCTAAAATGTTCATACGTCTTCCTTTTTTTGCCATATGTAGTACCTTCATTGAGTTTTCTATTTCTCGAGGTGTGTGTCCCTCTTTTATTACATGTGACGCATAATTTGAATGATCTTTAGAAATAGGTTTAAAGAACATGTAAGATTATTCAAATACGGCAAAAATGATTCAAATTATGCGTCACATGTAATAAAAGAGGGACACATACCTCGAAAAATAGAAAACTCCATGAAGGTACTACATATGGCAGAAAAAGGAAGACGTATGAACATTTTAGAGGACGTGGAAATTTTTAAATCTAAATTAAAGGGAGAAAACATCATAAATGAACAGATATCGTCGCAAGCAGATCTTACGCTTAAAAATCTAAACATTTTCAAAAACTAACAGGAGGGACGACCGTTGAAGAGAAAGTTTGAAAGGAGCCAATCAGAAGTGGGCGAAAACTATGATTTTGAAGAGCCAATCAGAAGCGAGACGTCAGGTTTAATGTACACGTGTTGAATAGAGGAGGAGGTACGAGGTGGAGGTAGAAAATTATAAATAGGACGGGCCATAATATTGGTGACCAGTATAGATATAGTTTTTGAAGATGGAGGTTCTCCGAAACGCGTCAACAAAAGTAGAATTGACGAAGCTAGGGAAGGCAGATCATTATACTCAACATAGTTATAATCTCTACATTGTATTTTTTAAAAATTACTTTACTTTTAATAGTTTATTAGTGTTTTATAAAATAAATGATTTCCATTCTATAAAGAAAATTTGATGAAAATAACAAATTACCTTTTTCGTGTTGAAGGCTCTTGAGGTGCAGCTTGTTATTAAAATAAATGACAGAAGGTAAAAGGGCGACCAGCCCATCACTCCACCTCATTGGCCCTACAATAAACACAATTATTAAGACTTCAAATTAAACTACGATTGATTTATTTTAGAGGAAGTGGTTCATAACAGTTTTATTTGTTTGACTTTTATATTTTATGCCAGTTAGACTAATGAGGACAAGAGATCGGTGTAATCGGTAAATGGTTTAGCTTAACCGTAGTAACTGCATCTCGAACCCATGGCCTGCGGGTTCGCAGTTCAGAGACTCAGCAGACTGACCGGTGTCTTAGCCACATTGATCACCAAGTAATAACAATAACAATTATAATAATAACATTTTTCCATAGAAAATATTTTTACATTAAAAAGTTGAAATCAGACCAAAAGTTATAATTGATATTGTTTCATTTAATGAATGAAAATATTTCATGATATATATATATATATATATATATATATATATATATATATATATATATATATATTTATTTATACTCATAACCAATCTTTACAAGATAGACTAATGGTTTACATCTACAACAAAATCACATTTGTAGGATAGCTATTACATTAATAACTTCCTTCACATCAGTGGAGCAGTTCATGAGGTTTAGTCCTCTTGAGGCGGCGAACGTTGCCGGCCACTTCAAGTACTGCCTCCATCTCACAATTTTCATGCGTAAGAAACCGTAGATTATGACTAGTTGCACATTTTTTTAACTTCTTCTGTGACAAGCCTGATGTTTAAGTCCAGATGTAAATCATTGTTACGAATATACCAATATATCACGGGGCATTGACTATACCACATAAGACTTTGTTTTGGAAATTTTGAAATATTTTTATATTCGATTTATATATATATATATATATATATATATATATATATTATTATTATCATTTATGAAATACATTTCACACACACACACACACACACACACACACATATATATATATATATATATATATATATATATATAACTATTCTATATAATTTATATATATATATATATATATATATATATATATATATATATATATATATATATATATATATATATATATATACCATGGCAGTTGCTGATCTGCTATCAGGGGCCGCCCCTGGCGATGGGGATGCTCGCCAATTTCGGTTGGAGGGTACTGGGAAGTAAAATACCCAGGGTGGACAAAAATCAGTGAAGTGGTCAACGGTCTCAATGACGGATGAAGATGTATTTCTCAACGGCAAAGAGGGCGGAGGAACCAAGAACACCAAAATCCGGGGTGCGTCTGTAGTGGCAACCACCGGCAACCTGGTCAGCGTCTGTTCATCCAGAGGATGCGGCTGTACGTAACGCTCCAGGAACTAACAATCCCTGGTTCTAAAAATCCCAGTGGAAACACTGGACCTTTAAGATTACAAGCAACTATGATTCGTGCAAGTAATGATAAAAATACCCCAGGTGGTAACCAATCCACCCGTCTGCGGGCGGCAACCAGGAACTCGGATTCTGGGGACCCTGGACTTACACAATTACAGAGAGAGTCGGAGTTCTCTGGCAAACTTCCTCATAAAATAAGCAGATATCAGAAGAAGGAGGCTTCGGTTCTATGGACACATCAGTAGACTCCCAACAATGAGACTTGCCAACAGAATCCTTAAGTATATACAAGGTGTCAAATCAACAACGTCGTGGATCGCACAAGTCAGAATAGACCTACATGACGCAGAAATAGACTCAACAGATGTTGAAGACAGGAGAAAGATGATCGGTTGGAAGGTCCCAGAGAATGAAATCCCAAAGAGAGCAGGGGTAAAATGGACGGAGGAGCGGAAGAGGATCCATGGGGACAGGATGAGGGAGGTGTGGAGGATTAGAAGGAACAAGACATGAGTCGGAGTGCTTTGCGTGATCCAACAGGGTCTATGCGCAGATAATAATAATAATAATAATAATAATAATATATATATATATATATATATATATATATATATATATATATATATATGTGTGTGTGTGTGTGTGTGTGTGTGTGTGTGTGTGTGTGTGTGTGTGTGTGTGTGTGAATGTATTTCATAAATGAAATAATAATTTATTTCTTAAATATTTACTCTAGATCTCTTTCTTCAAAAAAACGTGTTCAGAAATTATCGATAAAACCGGAAAATAGCCATAATTTCTCAAAAACAAGAAATAAATAAAATTGAATCCGTTTTATTTTATATGTAAAGATAAGTAACTAAAGTTATTGAATAATTTCTATATAAAAAAATCTATGATTCGTGAGTAAGTAGACATGAGGGAACATAAGTAGACACAAGTAGAAATAAACCATTAACATCTTTAGGTTTTTTTAATATATTTTTTAATCATGCATTTCTTTTGTTGGTCAACACTGAAGTCAACACTGAAAACAGCTGAAAGTTTTGTCATACTTCAAGGGCATGTGTACCAACATAATAAAAAAATGTTTGACAATCGGACTCTCCAAGCCCGCGAAATTTAAAAATTCTCGTTACTTTCTGAACACACCTCGTATAAAGCAACCCATATCAAGTCTTAAGCTTTACCCTCTTCTCGCTTCGATATCGGGTTGTATACAGTATCTTTCACAACCTGTAGATGTGTACGATGCCCCCTGTGACTTTTTATTTCCTAAGGTGAAACCGGAGTTTAAGGAGTCACTTTTACAGTGGGGAAGCGGTGAAAGCAAAAGCAACGGAGATCAACAAGCTGACAGAAGCGGACTTACTGTACAGCTTTCAACAATGAAAAATTCATATGTGCAATTCAAATTCGTAGGGATCGGCAGTGAAAGTAAGCCGCCTCGGTGGCCTAGTTGATAGCGTACTGGGCTTTCACCCCGAGGACCCTGGTTCGATTCCCGGCCAAGGCTTGGCATTTTCATACGCTATAAAAATCATCCCATTGTCTGCACAATAGTCGGACGTTAAAGATCGAAAAAAAAACGCAATGAAAGTACATCGAAGGAAATAAAACTTTGTAATGTAATTGGTGTTGTAGCACCAGTCAGGTTGTTTAACTACCATACACGTAGCCTTTTTGGATTACAGGATTTCGTTATCTTTGTATGTTTTCGTTCTATTTCCACGACAGAGATCCCTAAGCGGACTGTAGGGATCCTGGGGGGAAGACAACTCGGACAAATCACGAGACTCACTACAGGACAGTGTGGTATGAGGATGCACTTGAACAGGATAGGAATGTACCACAGAGGAACTGTATATAGGTTGTGCGGAAAGAAAGATGAACTGCGGGGAATGTACCACGGAGGAACTGTATATATATAGGTTGTGCGGAAAGAAAGAAATGTATGAAACTGTATATATATATAGAAAGATGAACTGTAAATGGCACTACTGGAGAACCGTTAAATATATAAATAGTGGGAATGAAAAGACCACGGAGGAAACTGTATATATATAGGTTGTGTGGAAAGATAAAAAAAAAAAAAAAACGCATGAAAGTACATCGAAGGAGATAAAACTTTGTAATGTAATTGGTGTTGTAGCACAGTCCGGTTGTTTAACAGCCATACTCGTAGCCTATTGGATTACAGCATTGTAATGTTTGTATATTTTCGTTCTATCTCCACGACAGAGATCCCTAAGCGGACTCGAAGAGACTGCAGGGATCCTAGGCGGAAGACAACTCGGGCAAATCATGGGATTTATTACAGGACAGTGTGGTCTTAGGATGCACTTGAACAGGATAGGAATGTACCACGGAGGAACTGTATATAGGTTGTGCAGAAAGAAAGATGAACTGCGGGCCACATGAACGAATGTAGGCCGCCTCGGTGGCCTAGTTGATAGCGTACTGGGCTTTCACCCCGAGGACCCGGGTTCGATTCCCGACCAGGGCTTGGCATTTTCATACGCTATAAATCATCCCATCGTCTGCATTAGCCCAAGTGTGCACAATAGTCGGACGTTAAAAAAAAAGAACGAATGTAGCCACCCTTATCAGCAGAAGGCTAAGGATGTTTGGTTTCTAGGACCTTGAGGACCTCCAGCAGAATCAGCTAGACAGGCTGGTAAAATTTATTGAGGGCACCAATCTACAGAATCTGAGAAGCTTAGTCCTTTGATCGCAGTGCTAGGGGATACAAACCCCCTTAAGGTAATCTCCATGACAGCCGAGGCATCACTGGTCAGCCTTTAGGTACCTGAAAAAGTCTGCCAGCAAAAAATCTCGTCACAAAATAACATCGGTGCACACAGTGAAATTTAAAATTTGGCAAACACAGTTTTAAAAGAAAATTATTTTTTACAATAAGTTTTTTCAGAATATTCTATAATGTCGTTACAGCATTACGATTTTAATTCTAAAAACGTTGTTTTAAAATGTAAACCATTTTACAGTTTTAAGTCGAATTCATTATTAACAAACATTGCATCCGTGGTTACTTTTCTACCAATTCATCCTGAATAGTTTATGCTATCGCTAGCAAAGGAAAACAGCTGTTTAATGTTACGCAATTCTTTAATCGCTGAACACTGTACGCCTAAATGTTTGGGACAAGTAACCTAATTTGAAGGCTAAAGTGTTTAATCCCTCTCTTGTTTGCTTAAGCTTTAATTGGTCTTGAATAATAAAACATTCGCCAACCGACAAACCAATAAACACGCTATTAAAGTCCCCCGACACCTCATCGCGGTTTTTTTTTGTAATACCTTTAAGCGAACCAATCAGAAGAGGAACATTTCAAAACGCTACTTTCATTTCGCTACTTATTTTTTATCGAATTTGCATTCGCGGTCAGGGTTTATTTTTGGTAACATTTAAAAACTGAAAAAAGCGTATTTAAACATAATATAACGCTAATTATAATGGCGACTTAAGGTTTTTAAACTTTGTAAGGTTATGATTAAGGTTTAAAATAAAACTATAGGCCTATGGGCTTCAAAAAAAGATGAACAGAAGATTATCTTCTAAAATGTGTTACATAGAAGTGTCAAAACACAAGTTTGAAAACGATATTTTTTAGTCTTCTTTTTCTTCATATTCTATTAATTCTTCTTGAATGTTGGCGCGACTATTGCCCAAACTACTAACGATTTTTTTTTGTGTTTAACGTCCGACTATTGTGCACACTCGGGCTAATGCAGACGATGGGATGATTTATAGCGTATGAAAATGCCAAGCCCTGGCCGGGAATCGAACCCGGGTCTTCGGGGTGAAAGCCTAGTACGCTATACACTAGGCCACCGAGGCGGCTAAACTACTAACGATTAAGAATGGATTTTGTTTGTCTTTTCAGGTAAGGCCTTTTAATAGATATCATGAAATGGTATTATTCTAAACAATATGTTTCAGAAAATCCTAAAACCGTTAACATGTTTAGAACCAGACCAATTTTCACTATATTGTGTTGGTAACTTGTGCATAGATTTCGTGAAATTAAATGCACTGTAAATAATTTAAAGAACACTCTAAGAAATGTTTAAAAAACACTGAGATTTTACAATCTACTAGATGAATTGCAGTGTCTTTTGTTAAGACACTGTGAATAGAACAGTTTATAAAATATGTACAAAAGTTTGTCGAACAAAAGAGCTGACGAAAATAAAGTCAGTATTTTCATTAGTTGGGTAATACGTTTTGTTTAGATATTATGAAAAAATATAGCCTACCACCGTTTAAAAAATTCAAAAATCACGAAAACATCTAAGAAAATGTTCACTACTAAACCATTAAAAACAAAATGGTATTATTTTTTCATTACAGTTGTAAACGACGCACCTTTTATAAATATCATGAACAAATTATTTATTTGAGAAAGAAAAACAGTTTGTGGCAAAAAAAACATCATTTCAAGTAGTTTAAATCAACTTTCATACAGCAAAATGGAAGTATTTCGAATTTCTACCTTTCGGAAATTGATTCCCCAAATGATTTTGTTCATAAAGTAAGTAAACTGCCAATATTATTTATTGCTTGAACAAGGAAAACCAGGTCATCGTAAATAAAGCTATTAAAACTCACTTTTGTTTTCACTGTCTAACCTGTGATTAGAACATCGAGGATTAGAATATAGAGGATTAAAATATATAGGATTAGAATATTGAGGATTAAAATATTGAGGATTAGAATATCGAGGATTAGAATATCGAGGATTAGAATATCGAAGATTAGAATATCGAAGATTAGAATATCGAGGATTATAATATCGAGGATTAGAATATCGAGGATTATAATATCGAAGATTAGAATATCGAAGATTAGAATATCGAGGATTAGAATATCGAGGATTAGAATATCGAGGATTAGAATATCGAGGATTAGAATATCGAGGATTAGAATATCGAGGATTATAATATCGAGGATTAGAATATCGAGGATTAGAATATCGAGGATTAAATTAGAATATTGAGGATTAGAATATCGAGGATTAAAATATAGAGGATTAGAATATCGAGGATTAGAATATCGAGGATTAAAATATAGAGGATTAGAATATTGAGGATTAGAATATCGAGGATTAAAATATAGAGGATTAGAATATTGAGGATTAGAATATTGAGGATTAGAATATTGAGGATTAGAATATCGAAGATTAGAATATCGAGGATTAGAATATCGAGGATTAGAATATCGAGGATTAGAATATCGAAGATTAGAATATCGAGGATTAGAATATCGAGGATTAGAATATCGAGGATTAGAATATCGAGGATTAGAATATCGAGGATTAGAATATCGAGGATTAGAATATCGAGGATTAGAATTCGAAGATTAGAATATCGAGGATTAGAATATGGAGGATTATAATATCCAGGATTAGAATATCGAGGATTATAATATCGAGGATTAGAATATGGAGGATTATAATATCGAGGATTAGAAATATCCAGGATTAGAATAGAATATCGAGGATTAGAATATATTGAGGATTAGAATATCGAGGATTAGAAGGATTATCGAGGATTAGAATATGAATATCGAGGATTAGAAAATGGAGGATTATAATATCCAGGATTAGAATATCGAGGATTAGAATTCGAAGATTAGAATATCGAGGATTAGAATATGGAGGATTATAATATCCAGGATTAGAATATCGAGGATTAGAATTCGAAGATTAGAATATCGAGAATTAGAATATCGAGGATTATAATATGAAGGATTATTATATCGAGGATTAGAATACCGAGGATTATAATATCGAGGATTAGAATATGGAGGATTAGAATATGGAGGATTATAATATGGAGGATAATAATATTGAGAATTAGAATATCGAGGATTATAATATAGAGGATTATAATATCCAGAATTAGAATATCGAGAATTATAATATGGAGGATTAGAATAACGAGGCAAATAATTTTAAGAAAAATAATCTGAGAATAGTAAAACTTATTTTTTTGAGGGACATATTGAACGTTACTTTGCTTTTGTGTAAACACCATTATCTAGGAGGAATAAATTTAGATCAACCTTGACACCAGTGTCAATATTGTGTGAGCTTCGGATTTATTGACGTACCGCAGTTGACATGATTTGAGTTCAGTGCAAAGAAATGCTTTTCGTGAATGTGCATATTAAAGAGAGAAGATTTTCAAATAGATTGCGAAAAGTCTGATAAATAAAAGGGCTCTTGTTAAGGATTTCGTTATATACCTTTTGCAATCCGTATGTAGACACGAAATCCATATACCATTATTTGTTTCTACATTTCCATTATTATGGAAATAATATAATAATATTAATAACATTAATGTAATAAATAAATAATATTATGGTATATGTATTTGTTTCTACATATACAATTATTATGTGTTTCTACATTTCAGCAGTAGCACACATTGTTGGCCCAATGTTGGGATTTTGTAGACAAAGTTGGGCAATGGTTAGTTAATACGCCAACGAATTATCTTCAATGGGCCAACGAACTGTTTGTTTGCTAGGCCAACTGTTACATTCATAAAAACCTCTGCTGTTGGCCCAACATTAATTCTTAGTTGGCAGAAAATATAAGAAATATTTTTTAAAATAAATATCTCGTAAATTAAATAGGGTATAATTATTCCAAAAGTTTAAAAATAGTGTCTTATTTGTTAGTATAATAGTATTTTATCGATGTTGTAAAATTTACTGCAAAGTGCAAGCGCACGTGATGACTTACACAGAATTGCCAACAACAGAACAAATTTTTTTTAGCATAATTGTGAATAGAATAATATTATATATTTAATTACTATACTAATAATAGGGTTACAATGATTACAAATTAAAAAAATTCTTATTTTATTTCTAATTAACTATAATCATTTACTATGGATGATTTTATGATGTACTTATTATTTGAAATATTGCCAGCACTGTGGAAAAGTGAAAGTATGTCCGTTATTCGTTTAGTTCTTTGTTGTCACGCATCAGTTGTATAGTACAGTTATAATCGTAATCTGGTGCTATAGTGCTTTTTTGACATGGCTTTTCACAATTGTCATTTAAATAAATTTTTTTTGTGTGAATTTTGTCTCGTTTTATAAAATAACCTTGTTTCAGTAACAAAATATGTCATGTTGGTTACTCAACTATCTTTCAATAGTAGGCCTAACCTTACTAATTACCAATATGTTTAAAATATTATATTTTATTTAATTGATTAGTGAACTTAATAGTAATCATAACTTCTCTATATTCGCGAACATATTTGAATACCTTTTCTTATCAAAATCAATATGTATTCTTACTCGAAATACTAATATTTACATTATAATATACAATTAAAAAGCTAAAGTAGGCTACATATTACTTCGAGTAAGAATATTCTACATTTGATAATAAAAGGTATTCAAATATGTTCGCGAATGTAGAGAAGTTATGATTACTATTAAGTTCACTAATCAATTGAATAGAAATATAAAACTTTAAACATGTTGGTAATTAGTAGGGTTACCATTGAAAGTTAGTTGGGTAACTGTTGGAAGTAAGTTGGGCCAACAATTTCTTTGTTGGTTTTTGGTGATGTTTAATTGTTGGCCCTATGTTGGGATTTGGTTCGTTATTAATTGTTAAGCATTTGTGCCAATTTTAACCATTTGCCCAACCGTGTGTGAAAACAAAATATCAACAATGGGCCAACAGAAAATGCTACTGGGGTTGTCACTAAGCATACTCAGCGGTTAAACGGTAAGTCGACGTGTTGTCAAACTTGGCATTTGTTTAAGTGTTTGAGTTCAAAAGTCACAAAACTTTAGCGCTGCTAACAAAATTTGGAGAAGAAAAAAGAGGAGAGTTGGAAAAACATTATTTAAAGTATGTCATAACTAAAGTATACTTATTAATTCTCTCATTCCTGGCCTACTAAACGCTCTTACTTCTTTATTCTCTCTTACTTACTAACTTCTCTTCATCCCCGGCCTGCGTGGTCAAGGTGGCAAACACAGCGGGAACAGTTTGGTTAATCTTTGAACTTGCGTACCCTCAAGGTTGAAGGTTCGATACTGCAGTTACTGCAGTTAAGCTTTACCATTTCTGTTAAGGCCATTTCCTCGCCCGCATTAGTTTAACTGGTATAAAGTATAGGCCTTAAACGAAAAAGAACCTTCATTCACAGCGGAGGATAAGACCATTTACAACGTGCACACCCTGAATGAACTTTTATTTGCTGATAAGCCCTGTCACACATCTTCATATTCCTCATTAGGCTCCTGCTCCAAGTTTGATTAGGTCTGCTTTTTTCGACATGTCTTTCTGTTCCCATGCCGGTTTTACTCTATAGCTTTCTTGCAGAGTATGAGTTCAATAAAATATCCTGATTTTTTTATTTTATGGAGACTTGTTTCGTAGGCGTTATTCTTCCTACAACATCATACACTTTCCTTAGCCTCACGTTTATTTCTCTCTCTCTCTCTCTCTCTCTCTCTCTCTCCTCACCCTATAACTACCCCTAAGGTAGTCAATCATAAAATCAAGTATTAGGTAATTAGATAATTAGGTACGTCAATGTCATTCTCTGTTTTTCGTTAACCTATATATATATATATATATATATATATATATATATATATATATATATATATATAATAATAATAATTATTCGTAGATTAAATTTTCGTAGATTTTAAAAAGCGTACGATTCCATTGATCGAAAATCTTTGTTTAATATCCTGGAAGAACATGGACTTGATCCTAAAACACTGCGACTGATCAAACAAACACTGACAGGCACAATCACTAAGGTGAAATTTATGGGGAAATTTCCAAACCCTTCCTGATCACAACTGGAGTTCGGCAAGGAGATGGACTCTCGCCTCTCCTTTTCAATCTGGTGTTGGACAAAGTTATCAGGGAATGGGAGAAAGAATTAAAATTGAAGGGCACTGGAAACCAGTTCGACTTGGAAGACCTAAGGACAACACAGAAATCGCGTGCCTAGCTTTTGCAGATGACCTGGCCATACTCACAGATAATGAAACAACAGCGATTAAACAGATAGAAGTCCTAAAGTCGAACCTGGCAGCAGATATCAGAAGAAGGAGGCTATTATTATTATTATTATTTGCGTATAGACCCTGTTGGATCACGCAAAGCACTCCGACTCATGTCTTGTTCCTTCTAATCCTCCACACCTCCTTTATGCTGTCTGGGGATCCCTCATCCTGGATCCTCTTCCGCTCCTCCGTCCATTTTACCCCTGCTCTCTTTGAGATTTCATTCTCTGGGACCTTCCAACAGAGCATCTTTCTCCTGTATGCGTGCCTGTCTTTAACGTCTGTTGAGTCTATTTCTGCGTCATGTAGGTCTATTCTGACTTGTGCGATCCACGACGTTGTTGATTTGACTCCGTACTTAAGGATTCTGTTGGCAAGTCTCGTTGTTGGGAGTCTACTGATGTGTCCATAGAACCGAAGCCTCCTTCTTCTGATATATATATATATATATATATATATATATATATATATATATATATATATATATGAAGTTAAATGGAAGAGCGGACCATTAGGACCTGACTTCGCTCAAATAAATAAATTCACTTAATCAATCAATCAACCACCCTTATCAATAATGCATCCTATATAACAAAACGTATCCAATAGGGATGAGCATCGACAGACAAAAATCGATGAGTTAAAATCTATCGATATCACTACAAGATCGAACAAACTACATCGATGTTTTTGATGTGTGGAATAGAGGATAAAATCAAACAAACATATTCCTGAAAGACAAGACAAGACTGCAACAAACATATTGCTTAGTTCAGCCACACATTTTTTTGACAACTTGATTAGAAAAAAAAATTATAAAACGATATTTTAATATCAAAAGGATAATAACATGTGATTAATCGTGGTTTTTTACGTATGATCCGAAAACAAAGCTCCAATCCATGCACTGGACGACACAACTTCACCGAGAGCCAAAAAAGCAAGAATGAACAAGTAAAAATTTAAAACAATGATTGTTTTTTTCGATATTCATGGGATTGTGTACCTTCACTGGGTTTCTGAAGGTCAAACAATTAATCAATATTACTACCTTTAGGTACTTGGTAAACTACGTGAAAGAGTAAGGAAAAAACGACCCGAAATGTGGAAGGACAAATCATGGGTTTTCCACCAAGACAATGCGCCAGCTCATTCCGCGTTATCTGTCAAAAGGTTCATGACCACGTACAGCATCCCAGTGTTAGAACATCCACCTTATTCACCAGATCTTGCGCCATGTGACTTCTATCTGTTCCTAAGGTGAGATTTGCATTAAAAGGGACAAGATTTGAATCCGTGGAAGCTGTAAAAGTGAAAGCGGCAAGAGTCCTGAAGTAGTTGACAGAAGATGACTTCCAGCACTGTTTCCAACAATGGAAAATTCGAATGGAGCGTTATAGGGATAGAGAAGGGTGTATATTGAAGGTGATAATAATTAATTATGTATAAAGTGAAAATAAATTTTTTTACAACGTCAGTCTCGTTATTTAATAGCCACAACTCGTGTATATATATATATATATATATATATATATATATATATATATATACACACACCTACACACACACACACATACACACACACACACACACACACACACACACACACACACACACACACACACACACACACACACACACAATTTTTAACGATAAAAAATGTAAGCGTAGGCCCTAATCCTTAACAGTGGAACTGCCATTTCATTACAACAACAAAACTGCCCTGTAAACTAATAATAATTGTTAAAAAAATAATAACATTAAAAGAAAGAAAAAAAAAATATAAATTAATTTCAGTTGGTATAAGCATTCAGTTTTACGAAAGCAATATATTTTACTTCAATTATCATCGTTAGTGGCGTCAATTTAGTGCTTGTAGTTTAGTAGTGCGTTTTATTGCTGTCTTAATTTACTTTTCAGATTATTATAAAATGGGTTTTACCATTGCACAACCTGATACGTAATAGGCACTGAACTGTAGAATTAATTAATTTATAGTACAATAAATAATTATATTTATTCCAGTATAAATTAGGGATAATTAGGGGCAGTAATGTTTGGCCAACAATCCTAACCTATCAGCCGCCACGAATCCTTGCTCCAATTATAATTAAATTTTAAACAAACAGATTTAAACTTACTTTCTAGTTATATTCAGAGATAGCGCTGCATCGCTTCTTTACTCTTATGTTTTGTCTGCAACAGAAACATGTAAATACATTACATATGAATATTTTCATCGATACTTTTGTAATATTTATACTTATTAAATTTTTTTATCAAAAATAAATTGCTTTTAATGATTAGCGTCTTTGGGTGAACAATAGTTAAATTGATTAATTTACTATCAGTATTAACAGATAGAAAGCAAGAGAGAGAGGGGTAGAGAGAGCGAGAGAGAGTGGAGAGAGAGTGGAAAGAGAGAGAGTGGAGAGATAGAGTGGAGAGAGAGAGAGGAGAGAGAGAGAGAGAGAGAGAGAGAGAGAGAGAGTGGAGAGAGAGAAAGAAAGAGAGAAGAAAGAAAGAGAGAGAGTGAGAGAGAGAGAGAGAGAGAGAGAGAGAGAGAGAGAGAGAGAGAGAGAGAGAGAAAGAAAGAGAGAGAGAGAGAGAGAGAGAGAGTGGAGAGAGAGAGAGGAGAGAGAGAGAAAGAAAGAGAGAGAGTAGTGAGAGAGAGTGGAGAGAGAGCGAGAGAGAGAGAGAGAGAGAGAGTGGAGAGAGAGAGAGAGTGGAGAGAGAGTAGAGAGAGAGCAAGAGAGTGGAGAGAGAGCAAGAGAGTGGAGAGAGAGCAAGAGAGTGGAGAGAGAGTAAGAGAGTGGAGAGAGAGAGAGCGAGAGAGTGGAGAGCGAGCGAGAATGGAGAGAGAGCGAGAGAGAGAGTGGAGAGAGAGAGGGAGAGAGAGAGAGAGAGAGAGTGGAGAGAGAGAGAGAGAGAGGGTGGGAGATGAGCGTGTGTACAGTTTTAGAAACAAAAAATTGTTTGATTTTTAATGAAATCTAACCTGTAAGTACAGTTTGTTCCACTTACATCGGCACCATTTTTTCAAGCAAAGCAATTTGTTGGAAAAAAATTCAGAAGGTTTAATATTCTGAAAATCGATATCAGATCATAAGATTTTCCTAAATTTTGTCATTTATTTAACATTGAAATGATTTGAAGATGCAAACTAAAGTCAGTGTACCAAATTTGAAATAAAATTAATACCCAATTCGAGAACAAATAGAAAAACTAAAGCATATCGATAAACTGAATTACGCCTGTCGTCAGGGAATGTTTCGGTATTTGATTTAGTTTTACCTGACAGTAAATTTGTTTTATGTACAATTTTAGATAGCCTACTGCATTCAGCTATCTTTATTTATGATCAAAACTTGAGCAAATATGATGAGCCGACTTGTGAAATAAATAGGCTGTACCTTTTAATTTTCTTTTAGAATTTCCCCAACATTTTCTCGTTTTATACCAAATCGTATTTTTGAGAAGATAACCCACGCATTTGAACCTTATTTAAATAAAGTAATTGCTATGAGAACAACATTCTTTTAATGTTTTTACACAATTTATTTTATTTATCTTTTAAATCTGGATAAGCTTTACTTTTGAAAACTTGAAACATAAATGTCGCGAACTTTCTCACAAATATTTCCTAAAAATGTTCGGCAACTAAATTATATTTTTTCATGGCCACTACCTTTTATTTATAATTCCTATCGTGAGAATATGACAATTATTTTACGTATAAAAGCGCATTAAGTAAAGTTTTATCAAGAGGAGAAAGATGCTGGTTGAAGAATTAATTAATTACCTTAGTTAATTATTAAGAGACGTTTGAAATTTCGTAGTCTAATTATAAACACCTGCACTGCTAGAAGATTAAACGTTTATACGAGGTGTGTTCAGAAAGTAACGAGAATTTTAACTTTTTGAACAAAATATTTACTTATTCTTCTATATTGATGTTTTCGCCCCATTGGAGATTATGCACTTGTGCCAGCGCTTCTTCCAATCCTCGAAACACTTCTCAAACTCGATCTTTGAGATAGCCTTTTTAGTTCTTTCAACGATGCGCTTTTAATGTCATCTACGGCTGTAAAACGACGGTCCTTTAAGGTTCTCTTTATTTTTAGAAATAGGAAAAAGTCACACGGAGCCATGTCTTGCGAATATGGAGGCTGGGACATCGTTACAGTTCTGTTTTTGGCCAAAAATTCACGAACAAGCGATGAAGTGTGAGCTGGTGCATTTCGTGGTGCAAAAGCCATTAATAGTTTTTCCACAGATCCGGGCGTTTTTTTCGGATTGCTTCACGCAAACGGCGTTGAACTTGTAGGTAGTACTCCTTACTCACCGTTTCACCTGGTGGCAGGAATTCATGATGCACTATGCCATCAATATCGAAGAACACAGTGAGCATAACCTTCACGTTCGACCGCACTTGTCGAGCCTTTTTCCGTCTTGGTAAGCCAGAATGCCTCTACTGAGATGATTGAGCCTTAGTTTCGACGTCATATCCGTAAACCCATGTTTCGTCACCTGTTATAATACGTTTCAGTAATTCTGCATCGTCGTTCACTTCATTTAGTGACTCCTGAGCAACTTCCATTCGCCGCTGTTTTTGTTCAAAATTCAACAATTTTGGAACGAATTTTGCTGCCACGCGTTTCATACACAAAACATTGGAAACAATGTCATGACATGATCCAATCGATATGCCAACATCATCAGCGACCTCTCTAATTGTGATTCGACGATTTTTTATAACAATTTATTTCACTTTTTCCAAGTTTTCATCGGTTGTTGATGTGCTGGGGCGTCCAGGGCGTTCGTCATCTTCAACGTCTTCACGGTCTTCTTGGAAACGCTTAAACCACTCGTAAACTCTTGCTTTACTCATAACAGACTCACCATAGGCCTTTGTTAACATTTCACACACTTTGTTACACTTTATTCCATTTTTTACGCAAAATTTGATACAAATTCTTTGATCAATTTCTTTTAGCAAACGAAAATCGCCGAGCTCATAAAAACGCGTTTAATTTTAGTGGCTGTCACAGACAAAGTCAACAATGAAAACAGCTGAAAGTTTTATCATACTTCAAGGGCATGTATACCAACATAATAAAAAAAATGTTTTTACAAACGGACTCTCCAAGCCCGCGAAATTTAAAAATTCTCGTTACTTTCTGAACACACCTCGTATTATAGCAACAATGCCTGAACATTTCCTTTTTAGTCTTATTCTGTAAGAACGTCTTTTGTTCTTCACATTAACAAACGCAAAGCAGCAAACATCAACTTGTGTCGAGGGAAAACACGGCGATAATGGCAACTCGTGTCTTAGTAACCAAAGCGTGTCTGATACCAGATTAGCAATCGTATCAAATAAAGCAGTCGAAAACCACACGTTAAGGTGGGTAGGCATATTTAAAAGGACTATACACACATTTGTTAAAATCGTATATTTACCTGAATTAGGCTGACTGATAGCTTAATAGAAAAGGCAATGGTTGCCTACGGTTATATATCCGGAGCAAAGATTTGTGGCAGGTGAGAAGTTAAGACTCTTGGCCAGCCATTAGGTCCGAGCTTTAGTTATGTCACCAAACGGGCTCAATGACAGCCAGTATAATGTTTTGCAATTAGACGTGTATTGACATAAAAATGTTTTTGTAATCTGCATCAAATTACATTTATTTTGTTGTTATTTTAAGGCGAAAAGCACATTAAGACCTCCCTAAATTTAAGTGTGAGTGTAAAGTGTTAAAGTCTCAAGTGCAGTGTTGTAAGTGTGTATTAGACTCGGGTACCGCGAGGGATATCTAAATCCTCTCGATAGGTGCAGCTAGTCTGCACCCCCTGCGGGGACCAAATTACAAGAAAATCAAGTCCAAGGATCACTTAATTAAGCTAATATTATGTGTTCAGTTAAAATAATTAATTAAGAGGAAATTAAAAGATATATTTTTAAAGTTTATATTATTTTAAAATTGTTTCATTAAGTGTCATCCTGTAAGCCTTAAAATGTAGTTCGTGATTCTAATATTGTTCTGATAAATAACATTGAACAATAACTACTTTTACATATAATGTTAAAAGTAATTAATAGTACTTACTATGAATAATACTTGTTGAATAAAAATACTTATTATTAATACTACGATTATAATCTTGTCGAAAATATAATCTTTATTTCCTTTTAATTATTCTTTATTCTAAAACTAACCTGAACACTTAATATGATCGTAATTAAGTGGTATTGGACTCAATTCTCTTATAATTTGGTGCACATTACAAACATTACATTTTTATTTCAATACATGTCGGATTGCAAAAGTTATACTGGTTCACTGAGACCAGTTGGTGACTTTCGGAGTGCCAAACAAGAGCTAATTAGGGGCAGTAATGTTTGGCCAAGAATCCTCAGCTATCAGCCGCCACGAATACTTGCTCCAATTATAATTAAATTTTGAATAATTGGATTAAAACCTGGTGTTCGTTTCCTGTAAACCTTTCAGTTTGAAGACCCACAGACATATTGGTTGGTAAATATTCTTTTTCATCAACAACAGGAAACAGGTTTAAATTTGCTTTCAGTTTTTCAATTACAACTTGAAACGAGTTTTAATAATATCCATTTTAGAATATGTTGGTACACCTGCATTCTGTAAAATAAATATAACTTATTACGTCTAATATATTAAATAGTTGAATTAAAACTACGATTACAAGATTTGGTTGAAAAAGAAGTATTGTAAGGTTATTTTGACATCAACGGTGTGGAGATAGCTTGTTAATTATTATAGTTAACATTTCGATAGTTTTACTTACTTGGCCTGTTTAGTCTACGGTATACAAATACTTAAATAAAAGTTTTTAGGTTAGTGTTTTTGATAGTTTCAACATATAAAAGTCATGTATTTACCTCGAGATACGGTAGATCTAAAAGGCTATGCTGTAATATATACATAAAGTTTCAAAAAAGTAAACATTTTTACTTTGAAAAAATGTTAACTTCATTTGCTTGAATTAATTAATTACATTATTATTAAATATTATAATGTGAAAAATTAATCTTTTTTTTCAATGTTTCTGCACAGAAGAAATGACCGAAAAAATCAAAATGGAAGTTTTTAAATTGCAGGGCTTTCGTGAATATTTTTTCTAGAATTAAATAAAAAAAAATATTTTTTTCATTTTTTTTAATTATTAACTATATTTTTCATAAAAGTTTTCGTACAAGTTAGAATGATATCAAATACACTTCAAGTTGTTCGACAAAATTATTTTGTTTTCTTTGGTACACGTACTTCAACGTAAAAATATTCTTCTGCGTTTGAAAATACAGCAGGAAGAAACAATTGAGAAATATTATTTAAAAAAATTAAATGTAAAATAATAATAGTAAAACTCACATGAAAATTAAAATTTGTTTTTGACTTCAACTAGCTTATTTTATGCCAATTTGTTTTTGACTTCAACTGGCTTATTTTATGCCAATTTGTTTTTGACTTCAACTAGCTTATTTTATGCCAATTTGTTTTTGACTTCAACTAGCTTATTTTATGCCAATTTGTTTTTGACTTCAACTAGCTTATTTTATGCCAATTTGTTTTTGACTTCAACTGGCTTATTTTATGCCAATTTGTTTTTGACTTCAACTAGCTTATTTTATGCCAATTTGTTTTCTGAAAATCTCTTTGTAAACTGTCAAATATGTTATTTAATTTAATTATTTATCGACCCAAGACTAGATCTTATTTTATTTATTTTATGCCAATTTGTTTTTGACTTCAACTGGCTTATTTTATGCCAATTTGTTTTTGACTTCAACTAGCTTATTTTATGCCAATTTGTTTTTGACCAACTAGCTTATTTTATGCCAATTTGTTTTTGACTTCAACTAGCTTATTTTATGCCAATTTGTTTTTGACTTCAACTAGCTTATTTTATGCCAATTTGTTTTTGACTTCAACTAGCTTATTTTATGCCAATTTGTTTTTGACCAACTAACTTATTTTATGCCAATTTGTTTTTGACCAACTAACTTATTTTATGTTTTTTTTGACTTCAACTAACTTATTTTATGCCAATTTGTTTTTGACTTCAACTGGCTTATTTTATGCCAATTTGTTTTAGACTTCAACTAGACTTCAACTAGCTTATTTTATGCCAAATTGTTTTTTTATGAATTTGTTTTTGACTTCAATTAGCTTATTTTATGCCAATTTGTTTTTGACTTCAATTGGCTTATTTTATGCCAATTTGTTTTTGACCAACTAACTTATTTTAAGCCAATTTGTTTTTGACTTCAACTAGCTTATTTTATGCCAATTTGTTTTTGACCAACTAGCTTATTTTATGCCAATTTGTTTTTGACTTCAACTAGCTTATTTTATGCCAATTTGTTTTTGACTAAACTTAACTATTTTGTTTTATGCCAATTTGTTTTTGACAACTTTTGTTTTTGACCAACTTTTTTGTTTTTGACTTCAACTAGCTTATTTTATGCCAATTTGTTTTTGACTTCAACTAGCTTATTTTATGCCAATTTGTTTTTGACTTCAACTAGCTTATTTTATGCCAATTTGTTTTTGACCAACTAGCTTATTTTATGCCAATTTGTTTTTGACCAACTAACTTATTTTATGCCAATTTGTTTTTGACTTCAACTAACTTATTTTATGCCAATTTGTTTTTGACTTCAACTAGCTTATTTTATGCCAATTTGTTTTTGACCAACTATTTTATGCCAATTTTTTTGTTTTATTTTACCAATTTGTTTTTGACTTTATTTTATGCCAATTTGTTTTTTTTGACCAACTAACTTTATTTTGTTTTTGACCAATTTGTTTTTGACCAACTAACTTATTTTATGCCAATTTGTTTTTGACCAACTAACTTATTTTATGCCAATTTGTTTTTGACCAACTAACTTATTTTATGCCAATTTGTTTTTGACCAACTAACTTATTTTATGCCAATTTGTTTTTGACTTCAACTAGCTTATTTTATGCCAATTTGTTTTTGACCAACTAGCTTATTTTATGCCAATTTGTTTTTGACCAACTAGCTTATTTTATGCCAATTTGTTTTTGATTTTATGCCAATTTGTTTTTGACCAACTAGCTTATTTTATGCCAATTTGTTTTTGACCAACTAGCTTATTTTATGCCAATTTGTTTTTGACCAACTAACTTATTTTATGCCAATTTGTTTTTGACCAACTAACTTATTTTATGCCAATTTGTTTTTGACTTCAACTAACTTATTTCATGCCAATTTGTTTTCTGAAAATCTCTTTGTAAACTGTCAAATATATTATTTAATTTAATTATTTATCGAAGAACCAAGACCGTAGATCGAAGCGAGTGGTATTGGCAGGTCCTAAGAACGTACATAATCCAATCTTTCTGGATAATAAACACAGTAATATTGTAAACTTACGACTGAAGATTCGTTGGAAGTGTCACGTTGCAATATGTTTCTAATTTGTCTCGAGATTGTTTGTTCTAATAGTTCTTTGGGGGATAATTAATTAGAAAATGCCGTCAGAAACAGCCGTCCGTCAGTACAAAGACAAAACTTTACAGAAGAAAATCACCCCACGATGCTTTCAACTGATGAATGAATCCATCTCTCCATCTCTTCCTTTCTCTCTCTCTCTCTCTCTCTCCCTCATTCTCTCTCTTTCTCTCAAACACACACATTTTTGTATCACAAATAATACAAAACACATTAGTGAATCTACTATTTCTGTCCTTTTGTGTTACTACTAATACAACGTCATAGATTTGCACTAATTATGTTTTGATCAAGCAATAAACTAGATTTGTTAACTCGTATAAAATTTGAATTTTTCTGAAAATTAATTGAAGTACTTTCATTGTGTGTCAGTAAAGCTTAACCCATGCTAATATTATCTGAGTTAAGACGTTAAATAAATTTGATAAATCCTTAAATTAATAATCCATCAGACGTTAAGTAAATTTGATAAATCAATAAATTAATAATCCTTCAGACGTTAAATAAATCTGATAAATTAATAATCCTTCAGACGTTAAATAAATTTGATAAATCAATAAATTAATAATCCTTCAGACGTTAAATAAATTTGATAAATTAATAATCCTTCAGACGTTAAATAAATTTGATAAATCAATAAATTAATAATCCTTCAGACGTTAAATAAATTTGATAAATCAATAAATTAATAATCCTTCAGACGTTAAATAAATCAGATAAATTAATAATCCTTCAGACGTTAAATAAATTTGATAAATCAATAAATTAATAATCCTTCAGACGTTAAATAAATTTGATAAATTAATAAATTAATAATCCTTCAGACGTTAAATAAATTTGATAAATCAATAAATTAATAATCCTTCAGACGTTAAATAAATTTGATAAATCAATAAATTAATAATCCTTCAGACGTTAAATAAATAAAATTAATAATCCTTCAGACGTTAAATAAATTTCAACGTAAATCAATAAATTAAAATCTTTCAGACGTTAGATTAAATAAATTTGATAAATCAATAAATTAATAATCCTTCAGACGTTAAATAAATTTGATAAATCAATAAATTAATAATCCTTCAGACGTTAAATAAATTTAAATCAATAAATTAATAATCCTTCAGAAAATAATAAATTAATAATCCTTCAGACGTTAAATAAATTTGATAAATCAATAAATTAATAATCCTTCAGACGTTAAATAAATTTGATAAATTAATAAATTAATAATCCTTCAGACGTTAAATAAATTTGATAAATCAATAAATTAATAATCCTTCAGACGTTAAATAAATTTAATAAATCAATAAATTAAAATCTTTCAGACGTTAAATAAATTTGATAAATCAATAAATTAATAATAATAATAATAATTTCAGACGTTAAATAAATTTGAGACGTTAAATAAATTTGATAAATCCAATACATTAATAATCCTTCAGACGTTAAATAAATTTGATAAATTAATAATCCTTCAGACGTTAAATAAAATTGATAAATTAAATTTGATAAATCAATAAATTAATAATCTTCAGACGTTAAATAAATTTAATAAATCAATAAATTAAAAAATCTTTCAGACGTTAAATAAATTTGATAAATCAATAAATTAATAATCAGACGTTCAGACGTTAAATAAATCAGATAAATTAATAATCCTAAATCAGACGTTAAATAAATTTGATAAATCAATAAATTAATAATCCTTCAGACGTTAAATAAATTTGATAAATCAATAAATTAATAATCCTTCAGACGTTAAATAAATTTGATAAATCCATACATTAATAATCCTTCAGACGTTAAATAGACTTATTAAATTAATAAATTAATAATCCTTCAGACGTTAAATAAATTTGATAAATCAATAAATTAATAATCCTTCAGACGTTAAATACATTTGTTAAATTAATAAATTAATAATCCTTCAGACGTTAAATAAATTTGATAAATCAATAAATTAATAATCCTTTAGACGTTAAATAAATTTAATAAATCAATAAATTAAAATCTTTCAGACGTTAAATAAATTTGATAAATCAATAAATTAATAATCCTTTAGACGTTAAATAAATTTAATAAATCAATAAATTAAAATCTTTCAGACGTTAAATAAATTTGATAAATCAATAAATTAATAATATTTCAGACGTTAAATAAATTTGATAAATCCATACATTAATAATCCTTCAGACGTTAAATACACTTGTTAAATTAATAACTTAATAATCTTTTAGACGTTAAATAAATTTGATAAATCAATAAATTAATAATCCTTCAGACGTTAAATACATTTGTTTAAATCAATATATTAATAATCCTTTAGACGTTAAAGGAATTTGATAAATGAATAAATTGATAATCCTTCAGACGTTAAATAAATTTGATAAATCAATAAATGAATAATCTTTCAGACGTTAAAGAAATTTGATAAATCAATAAATGAATAATCCTTCAGACGTTAAATTAATCTGATAAATCAATAAATTAGTCCTTGAAGCACGCAGCTGCCTGTCTGAGGTGAAATCTGAATTTCCAAAAGCAGTTTTCACATCTTGCTATTTTTGAAATTCCGACTTCACCGTCATAATCAGCATTAAAATCTGCATACACGTTAGCATTTAAAATTTTAAATTACGTTGAAAATGCGAAAATAAACCTGACCGCTCTGAAACGTTTCTTAATTTCAACGGATTTTCAAAATTCTAAATGCTAATTTATACAGGTTTTAACTGTATAACCATTGCTGATTGCACTGGTGGAATTATATGTATAATGCAATGGCACACACACACACACACACACACACACACACACACACACACACACACTTTTTGTAACTTTTTATGCCAGGATGAGGCTCATTTTAAAGTTCTAATACCATAATAAATATTTAATAATATTCAAGTACTCGGTGTTTTCGTTTCATAATGCGCTATATGTAATCAAATAGAAAATACACCGGTTTTTCGTGTTTTATTTTTTACAGTAAGTTCTGCACTTATTTTTTTTACAATTAAAATGCAAGTGGTTTCTAAATATTGATCGTTATACATACAAATTGAGTCTTAAAACAAATATATAGTAATTATTTTGGATATTAAATCCCTTCAGACTTTAGAATCGACCTCAAAGCTTCCTTTGTCTAATAGAAACTAATACAATAAAAAAAAACGTTATATTTTTTTAAATTTAAGGGCGAATAAAAATATATATAAAAACTGTAGCCAAGAATTTACCACAGAACCTGCTACATAACGAGGTCAGACCTCGCTGATGTCAATACTGAAGTCACTCTAATGAAGCAGAGGATCTAAAATATCAGCGCGTCACATTTATTTATCGCCAAATTAATCTTCTGAACTGTACAGGGTGGATGAAAGTCAGGGTCTATCTCTGTAATATTTCTCACAATTTCCGTTACCAGATTGGATACGTCTGAGCCTTTTATCGTAACATTTTATCAAATTACGTTTTTTTGCTTTTAAATTTTGTGTATGTAATTTTTTAGCGTTCCTAAATTTTTATTTATCAAACCTGAATTTGATTTATTTCTCTGTCTACGGCATTATCTGTTTTGACCTTTCTCTTCAACGTTCAGATCGGTAGTATAATTGATTTTTTAAAAAATGTACATATTTTGTCTTAATATTAAACTATATTTGACGGACACTATATTTGAAATTCATTAAGTTTACTATGATCTTTAAGTATAACATATTTCTTGAAAATGTAATAATTTTTTTTTCGTAAAAAAACGGGCAGAACTTGTTTAGATGTTAGATGTTAGAGTGTACGTTCGTATTTCAATCTGCTATTGTCACTGCGAATGTAAATTAGATTTGAATGCGTTTGAGTCTGTTCACATCGTACAGCCGCGTACATAGCACGCAGTCAGAACTAATTACTTTCTCACAATGCGAAATAGCATTTAAAAGAGAATGATGGCGAAAAATCGATTTTGAAGAATATATCCGTTTTCAACTCAACTTTTTTATTAGTATTTACAATCTGTCTACAGGGCACTAAGTAAATTGTATGGCTAAAATAATGACATGAAAGCATGTACCCAGTGATACATACAAATAATGAGTTTATATAAATAATAATAATAAAATATTGCTACATAAATATCTGTTAGGTCAGCTGTTAATTGTCAGGCAGGTCGCTAGGTATTCTCCTCTTGAGTCTTCGTGTTGTCGATCTCATCATTAAATTTTCAGTCAAAACATTTGGATGGGCTAATATTGGATGTCGGTAACTATTGCTATAAGTTTCAATTTCTTCTGTAACGGTCGGAATATTGAGTTGCTTGTGGATTATTTCATTTGTGATTATTTTTGGAGCTGTTAAGATTAAATCGTAGATTGGAAGCGTTGTAAAATTGCAATATTTGATTTGCAAATCAGAACCCCATAGTTGTATCCCATACGTCCATATTGGTTTCAGTATTGTCTTATATAGTAATATTTTGTTATTGGTTGAAAGTTTCGATTTTTTTTTGTTTAACGTCCGACTATTGTGCACACTTGGGCTAATGCAGACGATGGATGATTTATAGCGTACGAAAATGCCAAGCCCTGGCAGGAATCGAACCCGGGTCCTCGGGGTGAAAGCCCAGTACGCTATCAACTAGGCCACCGAGGCGGCGAAAATGTAATAATAGTTGGGATAATACATTAGGTGCCATCTTCACCTGAATAAAACATGAATATGAGACAAGTAATACAGGCAAAATGTAACAAAATATGCCGCATTGAAAAACAATGTATTTTAATAGAAATGACTGAATTTAAGATATTGGACTCAAAATCTACGCATTTTAAAACATAAAAATGTAGAACAAGCATTTACGTATAAAATTACTTATTTGCTACTTCAAAGGACAGTAGATCTCGCTGTATTTTCTTACTTGCTTGGCTCTCGCTGCGCTCTCGAGCGCTGACAACTTTTTTCGCCAATTTACCGGTAACCGTAATAATTACGAAAATATTACTGGGCTAACTTATTGGGAATTTTAAGGTTTTTCTAAATGAAATGCTACAGTTTGTTATAGGGCTAGTCGTTCGGTCAGTATTACAAGAAACAGCTGTTAACTACGCTCGTCGTCGTTAAATCAAAGGTTGCCAACTTAAAGCGGAAGAAAATGAGAAAATTACTCGTAAGTCATTCGGGCTTTATACAAGGTAACTTCGTAACAAATTAAAAAAAATCGGTTAGTGCTTTTCACCAAAATTGTGTAAAACACGCTAACACACACACACACACGCGCGCGCGCACACACACACACACACACACACACACACACACACATAAGCGCGCACACACACACACACACATGCACACGCACACATGCACGCACACACGCGCAAACACACGCAAACCATCCCAACCCACCCACACACCCACCCATAAAAACACGTTTAACTTAGTGGCTGTCACAGACAAAGTCAACAATGAAAACAGCTGACAGTTTTATCATACTTTAAGGGCATGTATACCAACATAATAAAAAAAATATTTGACAATCGGACTTTCCAAACCGGCGAAATTTAAAAATTATCATTACTTTCTGAACACACCTCGTACATAAGCTTTTATGAACGTTTCCACTCATAATTAATTGTACTTTAATTTTAATTTCCGTATTTTAAGGGAGGAAAAGTGGTTGAACAATTTAAACATTTAAAATTTTATAAACTAAAATTCAGTGTAGTAAACCACACCATATTTTCCCACTAGTTCAATCACAATACTCACATGGTGGTTGCAATGGTTTATCAACCATCCTCAGATCACACATAAAAATCTTTATCGAATTGTATTTCGTCAGTTTATTGGTTTGCAAAAACACAAACATAAAAAAAGGTGTTTTCAAACATGCAGATCAAGTAATGTCTGTTCTAGATCTATGAATGCTTCCTCGGAACCATTAATCTTGTGTAAAACATTTGAAGAGGGAAGTGTGGTTATAAACATGACACGATGTCTGAAGCAATTCACTGCAATTAATCCAATTCTAGTTGTGTTAATTATTCAATCAGCCATTTTAGTTCCCGTTTCTTTCATTGGTTTAATATTTTATAATAAAAACGTTATTGAAATATTGTGCTCTAATAATGGTATACTTATATTTTTAACATTAAAAGAAAAAGTGAATTAACTTTGTTTTTTTTAAATTTTTTGGCCTCATGGGACCACTTTAGTGTAAATTTCAGTTCTTCCTACCATTGGGCTGTAATGTTTTCTCCAATAATCCTTCATTCGATCAGATCGTTGCTTTCTGACTGCATCTGTGATCACACCTTCTTGTGTCTCTTCGGTTTATCCACTTTAAATTTATTAGTCTTAAGAATGCGTGTTATTTTACATTTGTCTGTTGCATCATCCATTTTGAGTCCTATTTCACTGAGGTCTCTGAGGACTTCTGTGAAGTATATTCCCTGTGTTTTCCTGTTGATGCTTCTCATTACCAGTTGTCTCAGGATTCTGTCCTCCGGCATTCTTAATATGTGAAAGAAGTGGGAAATTCTTCGTTTTTTCATCACACTGAGAACTGGGTCGATATATTTGTACACTGTTTCATTGGTGGCTATTCTCCAGGTCCCGTCTTTCCGGTAGCTTTTGTTGAGACACGTTCTGATGATCCTTCTCTCTGTCTTAAGCAGCGGGTCCGTCTTGTTATTGTTTTTGATTTGGAAGAGAGTTTCACTGGCATATAATGTTTCTGGGAGTACCACTGATTTGTAGTGGCGTATTTTTGTTTTTATTGACAGGCATTTTTTCTTATACTTTGTTACTTTGGTTTATAACTGCAATGATTATAATTCAAAAACATTAACCACGGAATATTTCTACGTATTAAAAATCTTCTTACTTGTAAAAATTACAGTTTTAACTTTCTTGCAGTTTTAAAGATTAAAGTAAAGCAAAATATCAATATAACGTTTCTAATAGAATTTAATAATTATAATGAAATAATACACTAGAAGAATGAAGTAGCCTACAATCACAGAAACTTGTTTCACAAAATATACGTTACAATTTCACAATTACTGACTTAAAGTATCTGTAATGACAATTACAACCCCCCCAAATTTAAAGATCTAATAATTTTTTTCCGGCGAAGAACCGTTAAGGTTATCATCGCCGTCATGCTAAATTAAAATATATATAAAAAAAGGAATTAACAAAATTTACTTATATATATAAATAAAACTACAACAAACTATATTTCTAAAAATAAATTTAACAAAATTTAAGTAGCAGTTATAACTATATTAATAATAAATACTTAAGAACTAAATAACAATTACGAGGGTTGATCAAATATAAACGAGACTGACTTTCTAAAAACTTTTCCGTTGGACATTGAACTCTAAAGGGTGGGGTTTCAGGTAGCCTGGGAGGTTTGGGACGGGCGTAGACGGGCAACATTTCCGTTCGGACCTTTCAGTATAAAACTATACAATGAGTGAGAGTGAAGTGCACGTTTCCGTGGAGCAGAGAATTATTATTAAGTTTTTGGCCAAGGAGGGGGTCAATCCGACTGAAATCTTTCGTAGATTGACGGCTCAATACGGGGACAGGACCCTGTCAAGAGCTCGCGTTTTTGCTTGGCACAAGGAATTCGCCGAAGGACGGGAAGCAGTAGAAAACCTCAGCCATGATCGTCGCCCGACCACTTCCGTCACGGACGAAAACATTGATGCTGTTCGGAAGCTCCTGGACGAAGACAGACGTATATAGCTGCGATTTATTGCAGATGAACTCCAGTTGAGCTATGGTAGCGTTCAAAAATCGTTACATCAAACCTGGAACTCAGCAAAGTATCTGCAAGGTGGGTTCCACGAATTTTGACTGACGTTCACAAACGGAATCGTTTGGAGATTTGCCAGCGACTATTGACCCAATTTGAACGAGATGGTGAGGCATTATTAAACCGGATTGTCACCTGTGACGAAACATGGGTTCACCATTACACTCCCGAGTCGAAACAGGCAAGTATGGAGTGGCGGAAGAGGGGAGAGAGGGCGCCTCTGAAGGCCAAATCACGATCGTCGGCCGGGAAGGTAATGGCCACTGTATTTTCGACAATCAAGGCGCCTTTCACGTCGATTTCCTCCATCAACGACGCACAATAAATGCACAATATTATTGCGATGTTTTAGAGGCCGCAAAACAGTCTTTTCGTAGGAAAGGAAATCTAAACCGGCGAGAAACGTCATTCTTCTTCACGATAATGCCCGACCACATTCGGCGAACGCTACGAGGCTTAAACTCGATCAAATTGGCTGGGAACCAATGAAACATCCCCCATACAGTCCAGACTTATCACCCTGCGACTATCACCTGTTTGGGCCACTCAAAGAGGCGCTTGGAGGCCAGCGTTTCGAACAAGATTCTGCTGTGGAGACCTTCGTGCTCCAATGGCTCAATGAACGCCCGAGAACTTTTTACGAAGATGGAATTAAAAAACTTCCAATCCGGTGGGAAAAATGTGTTACTCGTGCGGGAGACTATGTAGAAAAATAAGTTGTATCAAGAATAATTTGTAAGTAAGCAATAAATTTTTTAAAAAATCAGTCTCGTTTATATTTGATCAACCCTCGTAATAATGAATAGGATTTAATAACAATTCGTAAAGGTATATAAAAACATAACAGAAATAAATTTATATAGATAAAATAAATAAATAATATAACACAAGAAATAACAACTATATAAATTAAATTTTATTTAGAACATTCAGACGATGAAGGAATTCTAGAACCCGGTCAACGGCCGTAAAGAACTAATAAAATGAATATTTTATTAACGAGTGAAATTCAACCAAATTAATGAAAGTATTAACTACAATTGCTTCACAAACTATCGTTTCAAAATTGTACCTATTACAAGCAATTAGGATTATGACCTATTCTTCCAGTCAGTGGTCCATCCACTCACCTCGTAAAGGCTACCGCGGTTTCGAAACTTTATAGTTTCATCTTCAATAAACAAATAAACAATATAAAATTTCAATAAATTTCTTAATACAATACATCCGAACCTTCATTTCACACTGGAAGAAGAGGCTGATAGTACATTAAATTTTCTTGACCTATCCATTTCAAAAGTAAACAATAGTTTTAAATACAGTGTTTATAGGAAACCTACCACAACCAGCCAAACAATACATTCTTCATCCCACCATCCATACAATATAAAAATGGCAGCTTACAATAGTTTGGTACACAGGTTAATTTCACTCCCTATGGACAAAGGAAGCTATGGAAATGAAATGAACATCATTTGTTTCTAACGGATATAAAAGCTCAATTGTTGATAGGCTTATTGCCAAACACAAAAACAAAAATAAAAAAATCGTTCCTGATAAAAAAACGTATATCTCCACGGAATATGGTTCAACTTTAAGCCACACCCTAAAAAAATAATTAGCTAAAGAAAATATAAATGTCTCTTTCAGAACAAGTAATAAGTTATCAACATTATTAAAGAAGCCAGTTGCAAATACAAGTGGAGATAACTTTGAAAAAACTGGCATATACAAAATGAAATGTAGTGATTGCCTAAGCTTCTATATCGGTCAGACATCTCGCTCTTTTAAGAAAAAGATTTAAAGAACACATACCCAGAAGTGCATTATCGACAAACTCGGCTTTCGCAGAACATCTTATGGACAAAAACCATAAATTTGAAGACATCCATACCAACATGGAAATATTACATTTATGTCATAAAAGTAGTTATATGGAATTGTGTAAATACATTATGTAGGCTTTTATAAAGTGAATGCTAGGGACATAATTTCCCCACGACTAGCACTGAAGTAAACATGCTCTGGTGGTTTCTTACACAATGAAAAGTACCAGCTCCTGAAAAGGTATTTTCCACCGATTACTGTGTTTAGAAAACGGTTTGAATTAAATCCGATAGGTGGTGCTGTTGTTTTGACAATTGGATTTTATTACAAATTTAAATTAATTATAGGCTTTTATAAAGTGAATGCTAGGGACATAATTTCCCCACGACTAGCACTAAAGTAAACATGCTTTGGTGGTTTCTAACACAATGAAAAGTACCAGCTCCTGAAAAGGTATTTTCCACCGATTACTGTGTTTAGAAAACGGTTTGAATTAAATCCGATAGGTGGTGCTGTTGTTTTGACAATTGGATTTTATTACAAATTTAAATTAATTGTAGGCTTTTATAAAGTGAATGCTAGGGACATAATTTCCCCACGACTAGCACTGAAGTAAACATGCCTTGGTGGTTTCTTACACAATGAAAAGTACCAGCTCCTGAAAAGGTATTTTCCACCGATTACTGTGTTTAGAAAACGGTTTGAATTCAATCCGATAGGTGGTGCTGTTGTTTTGACAATTGGATTTTATTACAAATTTAAATTAATTGTAGGCTTTTATAAAGTGAATGCTAGGGACATAATTTCCCCACGACTAGCACTGAAGTAAACATGCCTTGGTGGTTTCTTACACAATGAAAAGTACCAGCTCCTGAAAAGGTATTTTCCACCGATTACTGTGTTTAGAAAACGGTTTGAATTAAATCCGATAGGTGGTGCTGTTGTTTTGACAATTGGATTTTATTACAAATTTAAATTAATTGTAGGCTTTTATAAAGTGAATGCTAGGGACATAATTTCCCCACGACTAGCACTCAAGTAAACATGCCTTGGTGGTTTCTTACACAATGAAAAGTACCAGCACCTGAAAAGGTATTTTCCACCGATTACTGTGTTTAGAAAACGGTTTGAATTAAATCCGATAGGTGGTGCTGTTGTTTTGACAATTGGATTTTATTACAAATTTAAATTAATTGTAGGCTTTTATAAAGTGAATGCTAGGGACATAATTTCCCCACGACTAGCACTAAAGTAAACATGCCCTGGTGGTTTCTTACACAATGAAAAGTACCAGCTCCTGAAAAGGTATTTTCCACCGATTACTGTGTTTAGAAAACGGTTTGAATTAAATCCGATAGGTGGTGCTGTTGTTTTGACAATTGGATTTTATTACAAATTTAAATTAATTGTAGGCTTTTATAAAGTGAATGCTAGGGACGTAATTTTCCCACGACTAGCACTCAAGTAAACATGCCTTGGTGGTTTCTTACACAATGAAAAGTACCAGCTCCTGAAAAGGTATTTTCCACCGATTACTGTGTTTAGAAAACGGTTTGAATTCAATCCGATAGGTGGTGCTGTTGTTTTGACAATTGGATTTTATTACAATTTTAAATTAATTGTAGGCTTTTATAAAGTGAATGCTAGGGACGTAATTTTCCCACGACTAGCACTAAAGTAAACATGCCCTGGTGGTTTCTTACACAATGAAAAGTACCAGCTCCTGAAAAGGTATTTTCCACCGATTACTGTGTTTAGAAAACAGTTTGAATTCAATCCGATAGGTGGTGCTGTTGTTTTGACAATTGGATTTTATTACAAATTTAAATTAATTGTAGGCTTTTATAAAGTGAATGCTAGGGACATAATTTCCCCACGACTAGCACTGAAGTAAACATGCCTTGGTGGTTTCTTACACAATGAAAAGTACCAGCTCCTGAAAAGGTATTTTCCACCGATTACTGTGTTTAGAAAACGGTTTGAATTAAATCCGATAGGTGGTGCTGTTGTTTTGACAATTGGATTTTATTACAAATTTAAATTAATTGTAGGCTTTTATAAAGTGAATGCTAGGGACGTAATTTTCCCACGACTAGCACTAAAGTAAACATGCTCTGGTGGTTTGTTACACAATGAAAAATACCAGCTCCTGAAAAGGTATTTTCCACCGATTACTGTGTTTAGAAAACAGTTTGAATTCAATCCGATAGGTGGTGCTGTTGTTTTGACAATTGGATTTTATTACAAATTTAAATTAATTGTAGGCTTTTATAAAGTGAATGCTAGGGACATAATTTCCCCACGACTAGCACTCAAGTAAACATGCCTTGGTGGTTTCTTACACAATGAAAAGTACCAGCACCTGAAAAGGTATTTTCCACCGATTACTGTGTTTAGAAAACGGTTTGAATTCAATCCGATAGGTGGTGCTGTTGTTTTGACAATTGGATTTTATTAAAAATTTAAATTAATTGTAGGCTTTTATAAAGTGAATGCTAGGGACGTAATTTCCCCACTACTAGCACTAAAGTAAACATGCTCTGGTGGTTTCTTACACAATGAAAAGTACAGCACCTGAAAAGGTATTTTCCACCGATTACTGTGTTTAGAAAACGGTTTGAATTCAATCCGATAGGTGGTGCTGTTGTTTTGACAATTGGATTTTATTACAATTTTAAATTAATTGTAGGTTTTTATAAAGTGAATGCTAGGGACGTAATTTCCCCACTACTAGCACTAAAGTAAACATGCTCTGGTGTTTTGTTACACAATGAAAAGTACCAGCACCTGAAAAGGTATTTTCCACCGATTACTGTGTTTAGAAAACGGTTTGAATTCAATCCGATAGGTGGTGCTGTTGTTTTGACAATTGGATTTTATTACAATTTTAAATTAATTGTAGGTTTTTATAAAGTGAATGCTAGGGACGTAATTTCCCCACTACTAGCACTAAAGTAAACATGCTCTGGTGTTTTGTTACACAATGAAAAGTACCAGCACCTGAAAAGGTATTTTCCACCGATTACTGTGTTTAGAAAACGGTTTGAATTCAATCCGATAGGTGGTGCTGTTGTTTTGACAATTGGATTTTATTACAATTTTAAATTAATTGTAGGCTTTTATAAAGTGAATGCTAGGGACATAATTTCCCCACGACTAGCACTAAAGTAAACATGCTCTGGTGGTTTGTTACACAATGAAAAGTACCAGCTCCTGAAAAGGTATTTTCCACCGATTACTGTGTTTAGAAAACGGTTTGAATTCAATCCGATAGGTGGTGCTGTTGTTTTGACAATTGGATTTTATTACAATTTTAAATTAATTGTAGGCTTTTATAAAGTGAATGCTAGGGACATAATTTCCCCACGACTAGCACTGAAGTAAACATGCCTTGGTGGTTTCTTACACAATGAAAAATACCAGCTCCTGAAAAGGTGTTTTCCACCGATTACTGTGTTTAGAAAACGGTTTGAATTAAATCCGATAGGTGGTGCTGTTGTTTTGACAATTGGATTTTATTAAAAATTTAAATTAATTGTAGGGTTTTATAAAGTGAATGCTAGGGACATAATTTCCCCACGACTAGCACTAAAGTAAACATGCTCTGGTGGTTTCTTACACAATGAAAAGTACCAGCTCCTGAAAAGGTATTTTCCACCGATTACTGTGTTTAGAAAACGGTTTGAATTCAATCCGATAGGTGGTGCTGTTGTTTTGACAATTGGATTTTATTAAAAATTTAAATTAATTGTAGGGTTTTATAAAGTGAATGCTAGGGACATAATTTCCCCACGACTAGCACTGAAGTAAACATGCCTTGGTGGTTTGTTACACAATGAAAAGTACCAGCTCCTGAAAAGGTATTTTCCACCGATTACTGTGTTTAGAAAACGGTTTGAATTCAATCCGATAGGTGGTGCTGTTGTTTTGACAATTGGATTTTATTACAATTTTAAATTAATTGTAGGCTTTTATAAAGTGAATGCTAGGGACATAATTTCCCCACGACTAGCACTAAAGTAAACATGCTCTGGTGGTTTGTTACACAATGAAAAATACCAGCTCCTGAAAAGGTGTTTTCCACCGATTACTGTGTTTAGAAAACGGTTTGAATTAAATCCGATAGGTGGTGCTGTTGTTTTGACAATTGGATTTTATTAAAAATTTAAATTAATTGTAGGGTTTTATAAAGTGAATGCTAGGGACGTAATATCCCCACGACTAGCACTAAAGTAAACATGCTCTGGTGGTTTCTTAGACAATGAAAAGTACCAGCTCCTGAAAAGGTATTTTCCACCGATTACTGTGTTTAGAAAACGGTTTGAATTCAATCCGATAGGTGGTGCTGTTGTTTTGACAATTGGATTTTATTAAAAATTTAAATTAATTGTAGGGTTTTATAAAGTGAATGCTAGGGACGTAATTTCCCCACGACTAGCACTAAAGTAAACATGCCTTGGTGGTTTCTTACACAATGAAAAGTACCAGCTCCTGAACAGCTATTTTCCACCGATTACTGTGTTTAGAAAACGGTTTGAATTCAATCCGATAGGTGGTGCTGTTGTTTTGACAATTGGATTTCATTACAATTTTAAATTAATTGTAGGATTTTATAAAGTGAATGCTAGGGACATAATTTCCCCACTACTAGCACTGAAGTAAACATGCTCTAGTGGTTTCTTACACAATGAAAAATACCAGCTTCTGAAAAGGTATTTTCCACCGGCTACCCGTATTACATTTCTAGTACACATAGTTAGAACCATTTTTTATTTGTTTTTTCGTTTTTTTTTAAATAGTGTTTTACTCTAGCTTCGATATTAAACAAATATTCAAAACTTGGTTTTTAATTGTATCGTTTTAAGTTAAAAATAAAATTTGTACTGAAGGTCAGTTAAAATATTTGAATAATAAATACAAATGCTTACGTATTCATAATATTTACAAATAATCACTGGCAGTGTTTCAATTTTTTTGTTGTGTTTAACGTCCGACTATTGTGCACACTTGGGCTAATGCAGACGATGGGATGATTTATAGCGTATGAAAATGCCAAACCCTGGCCGGGAATCGAACCCGGGTCCTCGGGGTGAAAGCCCAGTACGCTATCAACTAGGCCACCCAGACGGCATGTCAGTGTTTCAAGTAAACAAAACAACAATACATGTTACAAAATTATGTCTCTAATTTACAATTTATTTTCTTGATCAATAAAGTAAATTAGTAAGATTGGTATTCAAATCAGTGCGTTGACTATTTGGGTAGTTGTGCAAAATTACTTTTTCTTTTCACCTTTCCCAAAGTTAGGAAGGGGAGTTTAAGCATCGTCCTGGAAACTCAATTAAGTTAAATATAGGGGAAATAAAATTCCTCTGCGCCTCTTGCCGCAGGTTTGTTTTGGAAGATAAATCCAGCAAATGAAAGAATTTATTTGTCTTATGTATGTGAAGTAATATAAAGGAAGCAACGCGATCCAACACACATTGCTTATACAAACGTAAGTAATTAAATATATATGAAATTATTGTATATCACGTTATTTTGGTTGTTGTTGGTTTTATTACTAGAAGGTAATAATTACAGACACTAAGTTACTAAGATGACATTAAACAATGAACAATAAATGAACAATCAAAAAGATTTATAAATTTGCAAAGTTTTTATTATTGACTTCGTAAGAAATACATTCAGAATACTCTGGGTGGAACACAGTTTTTGCATTGTTCATTGGTCATTGTTAAATATATATTATATTTAATTTTATTTGCCCAAGATTTTGTGTTTTTATTTTAAAAAATAAAAACTCAATAGATACCAAATAACACAAAACGTTCTTCACAATTGGTATGAGTTGCCATAAAATGTATATATTGTCCGTTCACGAAAAAATATTTTATAATTTCGGTTAGCCTTTGCTAATTAAAATCGGTTCTGTAAGACGAAGAAAAAGAACGGGAAAACGGAAAAAATGACTTTCAAACCCTGCTCTCATCTTCTAGGAGACAGATCATAAAAAGTAATAATTTTTTACCTCTACTGTATGCTCCATTTTTTTAAATTTTTAGGCCACATGGGACCACTTTGAATCAATATTTCGGTCTCTTCTTCTTATCCGTGTTAGTGCACTGTGAGGATTCCAACTTCTTCTTCCTCCAATACTCCTTCATCCTATCCGATCTCCGCTTACTTACTTCGTCTGAAATCTCCACCGTCCCTCATCGTTCCTACGTCAAACCTGATGTTTTTCAGAATGCTTCTGATTCTCTTTCTGTCCGGTACATCCTCGATCCTTAAACCGATCTCTTGCAGATCTTTCAGAGTCTGCGAGACATAGTCTCCTTCGGTCTTCCTATTAATATTAATATTTCTCATGACCAGCTGTTTCAGAATCTTGCTGTTGGGCATCCTAAGGATGTGGGAGAGATGGGCAATTCTTCGTTTTTTTTTCATAACACTTGTAATTGGGTCTATTATACACTGTATCGTTGGTAGCGACTCTCCAGAAACCATCTTTCTGGTAACTTTTATTTAAACAGGTCCTAATGATTCGTATCTCGATCTTAAGTAACTGGTCAGTCCTAGCATTATTCTTGACCTGGAAAAGGGTCTCGCAGGCGTAGTGCTTCCGGGAGGACCACAGAACTGTATTGTCTTACTTTGGACTTTGTACGCTCCATTATGGAAACAATCCTAAAATTTCTTTAATCATCAAGTACCTCTAAAATCCCGTACTTGTAACGTACAGTGTATTATTAAATAGGAATATCCTGACTGTGCTACCAATAGTAGTTGTGTCAAATTGTGTTATGCAAAACTGAAAACTCGATTTTTTCATTATTTTGCACAAAGTTCGAAAAAATAGAAAAAAAAACATTAAAAAATATTGCTTAGTTAGTTTATTAAAATTTACAAAAACTGACTGAATAAATATGAAAGTCAATTTATCTTTAAGAAGAAAAATTCAATTTATTTTTCGCTCGGTAATTGTTTAACAACTGTGACGTAATAGACAATGCCTCTGTCTGATTTTTTATTTTAATCCAGATAATTTTACATTCACTTTAACTCACTAAACTTTTTTCTTAGAAATTATATTATTTTTAGTAACAATTCACATTTCAAATGTTATTTAAAATGAGCTTTTTTATTTTATACAGCCATCTATCACTACAATTACACAACTTTCTTTCTTGTTAACTCCTATTTCCTCCTACGCCAGTACTCCTTCATTCTCTGGCTCATTCTATGACGTTCCGCCATCGAAACCACTCGCTTCCTTCCTCTTCAGATTCTCTTCAGAGATGTCTTTCAACTCAGCAGCAGATCCTCCCACACGTGTCCCTATTTTGTACCTCTTCAGCGCTCTTTCCACATCTAATCGGATCCTGATGGACTTCCTTGAGTCATGGAATTTTTATTTTCCTAGAAAGTCAGCACTCTTTTAGCTATTCTTTCTGGTTTCATCCTGCTGATTTGCCTATAAAACATCAGTCGCCTCTTCTTCATTGTAATATTGATTTTTTGAAACCTTTCATAAAGCTCTTTGTTTGATCGCATATGGAACTTGAACTCACCATCACTCACTCTTCTCGGTCCCAAAATCTTCCTCAAAAATTTTCTTTCCTTCTTTTCGATTACGGACAGTCCCCATCCAGATAGTGTCTCTGCCGCATACAGACATTCGGGTTGAACTACTGTGGTGTAGTGTCTAAATTTTGCTTGATAAGACGCAATTTCCATCTTCCTTGCCCTGTCTGCAATAGTTATCTTCTTCACATTTGGAGTCAAAAACTCGCCCAAATACTTGAACTTCTGAACCCTTCTAATGTCTCCATATTTGGTCTTCATTATCCATGTGGAGTCCTTAGCATTAATATTCATGAATTCTGTCTTTTCAAATGATATTCGCAATCCTGATTTTTCTGCTGTTTCTTTTAAAATTTTTATCGGTTTTAAATTTTTTGCAAAGAATACAATGTCATCCGCATAAGCGAGACATTCAACTTGTATTTCAGACTTCTTACTACCCAATCTGATTCCATTTCCCAAGTTACATTGTTTCATTTCTTTCCTCCATTCACGGATTACTTTCTCCAGGACACAATTGAATAAAATTTGGGACAGACTGTCTCCTTGTCTCACAGTGTTAATATCAAAAGGTTCCGATAATTCGCCCAAAAATCTAACTTGTGATCTAGTACCTGCCAAAGTGTCTCGTA